>VXBX01001172.1:459643-484132 GCA_013400415.1 Scytalopus superciliaris
GCGCGCCATGCAGGAGCACAAGTAAGTGCGGGCCCCGGGGCCGGCCCGGCCGCTCTGAGCGCCCCTCTGAGCGCCCCTCTCGCCCCGCAGGCTGAAGATCTCCCACCTGGACAGCATTTTCCTTAGCCGGGTGGCCTGGGCCAACGTCGGGGGGCTGCCAGGTGAGCGGGGGGGGGCGGCACGGGGCGCTTTGCGGGCTGGGGGCTGTTCGGGGCAGTGTCGGGGGAGGCTCTGCGCTGCTCCAGCTGCGGGCTGGGACAGGCCCTGCCTGCACAGCCTGCCTGGGTTTACCTCCCCCAAATCTCCTAGAGCTGCTGATGAGTTAGGCTGGTTTGAGTCGGAAGAGATGGCAAAGGTCTGTGGCCACCACTGCCCTTCAAAGCAGGGTGAGGTTAGAAACACGTGGCTCAGGATCCTGTCCATGACAGTTCTGGAAATCTTCAAGAAAGGTGGAAGTTAACAATCTGTTCGGGTGCCTTGCTCCAAGTGATGACTACCCAGATGTGTAGATATTTTCTTTATCTGCAGAGATAATTGGCTTGTTGAAACTACCACAAAGCTGAGGCAAAACTGAGTTTGGGTCTGAGCTGAGTTCTGGCCTTCATGGAGAGGCCCAGCACTCCTGCACACTGAGAGGGGTCTCTCTTCTGGGATCTACCAGCAGTAACTGGGGCTGTGATAAAGCTGCTTCTCTGCTTGTTTTTAGGCATGATTCTCACTTTAAAGGCTATAGGGCTTCAGAGATGTATGTTCCTGGGGCCACCAAAGCTGGTAAGTAGGGAAGCTGCAGAAGGGAGAGCAAACCCTTGAAGTGTTAAAGCTCACCCTGGAAGTGGGACAACTGGTGGCAAAGTGAATCTTTGTGTACGTGTAAAATGCTGGTCTGAGTTAGTGTCAGCCAGGAGGGCAGACTTCAAAATCCATATGACTGACAGGACAGCATGACACTTCTACTCCATAAATCTGTCCTGTCAGCTCATATCCTGATAAACCAATTTTTGGGAGAAGAGAGGCCTATTTCCCCTTGTCCCCTCCCCAGTTTATGTTAATAGAAACTCAGTATCTGATCTGCTTAAGGAGGTCCTTGCCAGCCCTAATGCCACGTCTGGGCTGAAAATTTGCAATGCTCAGCACTGCTTTATTTCCTTGCAATTTTTGCTGACTAATTATATGGATGGAAGGGGTGGGGACAGTGGTTCTTTATTTTCCTTTCTCTTTCCAAACACGTGGTGCCCACCAGAGATGGGACACCTGCCCAGTGCTGGCTGGGTGCTGCCCAGGTTGGCTGGCTGGGCACTGAGCATTTATTTCCCTTCACTGAAAGTACCTGTAGCTGCTGGCAGTGGGGCTTGTCGTGGCACTGCCTGTGCCACCTCCTGATACACTGTCTCTTTTCCAGCAAAACTACCTGAAAGCCATTCGCCTCTTTCCCGGGCCCCTAAAAAGGATGGATTTAGGTATGTAGGTCAGGGGTGTGTAGCAAATGAACTTGTAACTTCTTCTTTCAACTGTAACCAAGGTTACATTGAACAGTAACAACTTCAGAATAAATGCCTCTGGTTTAGATCCACTTGGAGGAAGTTTCAAATACTTGTTTTTCTCTGCTACACTATTCAAACCCCTCACCACAGGCTTTCCAGCTCTGTTCTGTTGGGGGCTGCCAGGCTGCTTGATCCAGGCAGCATTTGGCTTTAAAACACTGTGAAGGCAGTTTGCTTCCAGAGTCTGCCAGTGAGCTTACTGTGGTATCATGGACAGCTCCACGGGGATGATGGGCTTTTAAATCTTCAGTTATTCATCGGGGTTTGCACTTGGGTGGAGAAAGGCAGGGGAAATGTTCAGCAGGTTGTGTTTAAGAAAAAAAAGGACACTTCTGATTTGCATTGTTGTAGAGTGTGAATCTCTGCTCCTGCACTTGTTGATGCTGGGGTTTGATCTCTCCCCAGCTGTGCAGTTGCACACAGAGCCCGAGTACAAGGACGAGACGATGACAGTGCACCAGATACCTCTGACAGGTGAGCATGTGGGGCTGCACTGACACAGGGGAAGCACCACTAAGGTGATTCAGGGAGCAGCATCTGCTTGCCAGCCTGAGTAAGCAGAAACTCATTAATTAGTGTGTTTTTTCTAAAGAGAAGGATCTTGTTCAAAGAAACAAGACTTGCTGAGTCAGGGCCTTGGCTTGTTCCTTTAGGTGTGGGTGTATGGAATGCTGTGAGACATCCCTGCTTTTGGCTTTCTCAGCCAGCTGAGTTCTTACTGCTGGAAACTGTGATACTGAGAGTGCAGCACAGACTTGACAGAGTTTAACAGTTTGGGGAGGAGGACTTGGCTGAGGGATGGCTCCCAAAATAAGTGACTGGAGTATGCAAGTGCAAATCAGACTGGGGAGAGGAGCTCTGTTTTCTGGTGTAATTTAAACATGACTGTCATGGAAGGAAGAATGCTATTCCTACTTTTTCTTTCCTACTTTTCCTTTCCTACTGTTTCTTTCCTACTTTTTCTTTTGGTTGAGTGACCTTTGTCTGCTTTTATTGGATTTGGGACAGGAAAACCACTGGCTGCTGAAAGTAAATCACCCCAAAGTCCTGGAGCATCAGCCCAAGGTGGAAATAGCCCTAAAGGAGACACAGGACCTGGATCTCCAACAGCTGCACAACAAAGCTTGGAGGAGAGCAAAGGAAAAGAAAGTCCAAAGAAAAGAGGTGAAAAACATGGAGTGGCCTTTTAAACTGTATTCAGATAAAGCCAAATTAAAGATATGCATTTGTTTTCTGGAAGTGTGGTCTGTAGAGAGCTCAGCTGGAGGATTCCATGGAGCAAAATGTATTCTGTACTTTGAAAGCTGACACAGAACTCATGAGGCCTAACAACTGGACATCATTCCTACTTCTGTGTGTTGTTAGTCCCTGTAGTAGTTTGCTTCTGGGCAGGGTGGGTGCTCCAGCCTTTATAATGTAATTACAGGTGGATGTTGGGCTGATTTTCAGTCTTGGGCTTTAGTTTGGTTTCTTGTAGCCGAAGCCATGGGCTCTCTGGGCTTGGGTGCTTGTAACATTTTGCTGCTGGACTCCAAGCTGACTGAATGACGCTGTTCCTGTTAATGCTTTAGCAAACATTGGCATGTTTTGGTTTTAAGAAAAGTGATAGTGAGTGATGATTTTGAGTAGTTTTACTTTCTTTTACAGGTGATGAGCAGAAGTGTGGACATAGGAATCCTGACCTGGTGATGGCTTTTCTGTGTAAAGTAAGCATGGGCATAGAGGTCTCTAACCAACATAAACCAGATTAGAGAATAGAGCAGAGTATTTCAGTGGGAAGGCACCTACAGTGATTATGTGACATCACAGAATGGTTTGGATGGAAGGAACCTTGAAGATAATCTAGTTGCACCCCCCCCTGCCATGGGCAGGAACACTTTCCACTAGACCAAGTTGCTCCAGGGCCCATCCAACCTGGCCTTGGACACTTCCAGAGTTGAACCATCCAGTCCAACTGCCTGACCACTTTGGGCTGCCCAAAATTTAAAGCATATTATTAAGGGCGTTGTCCAAACATCTCTTAAACACTGGAAGGTTTGGAACATTGACCACCTTTTGAGGAAACCTATTCCACTGTTTGACCTCCCTCTCTGCAAGGAGGTGCTCCCCAGTTTGATTAGGACATGACATCTTGCTAGACATATTGAATTTGTGATGGCATTCTCAAGCAGGGCTTTGCAGCTCCAATGTGGTTCTGCTTTTCAGATGTTGGGGTTGCTGTAGCAGGAGTAGGAATGTGTAGCATTGGAGATGGATTTTTGGGTGTGTTCTTTTGCAGAGCAGCTGTTGAGACTGTTGGGGTTCCATTCCTGCTCAGCTCTTCCAGCAGGCCAGGCTGTCCTTGCTTGGCTGAAGGAGGGAGCAGGAACCAGCAGCACGGCCTTGGAACCCAGAGAGTCTGGGGAAAGCTTTTTGGGGTGAATTAGAGCAATTCAGTTCCACAGTGGCTGTGGAAGTGAAAAGGGAAAGAAATATTTCCTTGGCATGTGGGAGCCACTGAAACTGGCAGTATGTGGATGGTGTTTTCCTGGCCCTCTTCCTTTGGCTGATAATTGTGTTTGTCTCCTTTCAGATTCACCCGAAGAAGGGGAAATTCCTGGCAGCCAAAGCCCAGGAGATGGGTCTGCCCGTGTGAGTAGGGGATGTGAGCCTGGGGCCCGGGGCAGCAGCAGCACTTGGGGATTGTCAAGCTAAATATTTGTATGGCCTTGTTTTCAGGGGAACTCCAGCCATTCTCCCCATCATTACAGCTCTGAAAAATGGAGAGAGTGTCACTTTTGAAGGCAGAGAGGTAAGACATGTCTGTGCTTCTGCTGTGGCTTTACCACCCTCCCTCCTTCACTGGGCTCCCAGTGACAAGCTTTTGTGCAGGATGCTTTGCCTGCCTGTAGGTACTGGGACTGTTCCAGCTCCAGGTTGTTGCTGAATGTGGGGCCATGATTAGGGAAGTGTTCTCCAAAATGAATTCCTGTGTGGGTATGGTGGGGTGTTTGCTGTTTGGTAGAGCTTTTTCCTCTCCCCTTCCTGAAGGTGATGATGGTCTAGGAGCGAGCCAGTGGAGTTAATCCCTACATTTTTAAAATCTGGGGATTGAATACCTGGGTAGCCATCACTCTCTCCTTACTGTGTTTGCACCTCTTAGACCAAAAGATTCCTGGGTGCAGGAATCTCTCAAACACTGGAGTGAGAGGCAGAGCCTGCTCTGGCCATGGCCCTTGGGATCTTCAAATGCAGATCCTGATCTGGGAGGCACGACTGGCATATACCTTTGTGTCACAAGGATTCACGAAGTCTTTTTTTTCCTTAAATGTGCTTTTGCTACCATATGAATCTGCCATGGAAACTTAGAAGCTGCTAAAATTCCCTTCCTTAATTTTGGTTGGGGTTTGCTCTGGGCCCAGGGTTGGGATTTCTTGTTCCACAGCAAAGTGCAAATGTGTGTAGTGAGAGTAGAATGGGAGCAGGAACTGCACTGGCTGGGTTTGCTGAGCACTGAGGGGAGCTCCTGGGGCGCTGCCTGGTGGAAGAGCTGCTGAAAGAGCAGTGCAGGAAGGGCTGTGTACACACTGCTTGATGTGTGACCATTTGTATCTGCCTGCAGCTCTTTCCTGAGGAGCTGTGCACCCCCACAGATCCTGGCCCGGTGTTCCTCGTGCTGGAGTGTCCTCATGAGGGCTTTGTGGATGCTGTCTGCGAAAACGAGACCTTCCAAAGGTGGGGCTGGGGGGTCTGGGGAAGGACACCTGTGCTGAGTTTGCCAAAGAGAAGCTCATCCTAGTCTAGATGTGCTGGTTCTTGTGGCTGAACTCTGAGCTCTTTGGCACTGTTAGGGAGGTCGAGATGCAAGAAAGGACTGGTGTTGCATTTTGAGGCTTTTAGGAAAGGCAGGACCTGTGGGATTCTGTGACTGTCATGGGCCTGTCTTCCCTCAGGGGCCTCCAGAGCAGGAATGTGCACTGGGGTCTGGCTGGGGAGCAGTGAGAGCTGCTGCTCCCCTGTGTGCTGGAAGCCTGGACTGCACATAATCACTCTGTAGGGCTTGTGCTGAAGCATGTTGGGCTCATGGAGGCTGTGCAGATGTTGTTGGTGATGGAGGAGGGGAGCTGGCCTGTGGGGGACAGTGGAGGTCTCAGCAAATGATGGGCCTGAGCCGTGTGCTTTGGCCTTGTGGAGCCTGGAGCTCTTGGGCCATGCTCTGAGGGTCTGTGCTCTGCCTGCCTCAAGGGGCATCTCTGGGAGCACCAAGGTGATGGACTGAAGCACAGGCATTCTTTCTGTGTTTGAATATGCTCCAGGTACCAGGAGGGACTTCCTGAGAACCAGGTGGCCTTGGTTATTCACATGACTCCTGAGTCAGTGCTTCGAGATAGCCGCTACCAGCAGTGGATGGAAAGGTACGTGATCCTCTGGTTACTGGGTTCGTGCCTCTGCTGGCAGCAGCGTGTTCTTGTTTGTCCTAAAGTTAAAAGAGCTGTTAGCTGGCAGCAGGGCTCTGCTGGCTCAGGTGAGGCTTTTAACTCAGGTATGCACATATGCCCAGCTCCCCAGCTCTAACACGGGGCTGTAACTGTTGTGCCTGTTCTTATCCTCTTACAGGTTTGGCCCTGGGACTCAGCACTTGGTGCTTAATGAAAACTCCTCCGCCGTGCACAACCCGCGCAGCTACAAGATCCAAACTCAGCTGAACCTCATCCACCCGGAGATCTTCCCTCTGCTCACCACCTACCAGAGCAAGGTAGGCCAGGCCCTGCCCACGTGCCTTGTGCCCTGAGCAAAGCAAAGCGTTCCGTGTGCCCTCCTCCCCGCAGGAAGCAGAGGCCGCATGCCGGGTGCCCATCGTGCGAGGCGAGTGCCTCCTCAAGTACCACTTCAGGCCACAGCAGGAGTGGCAGAGGTCAGTGGGAATCTCTCACGTGCCAGGTTTTGGGTGTTGGTTTGAAACAGCTTTTCAGTGAGGGAGGACAATGTATCAGCATCCATTGCTGATCCTTTCTGGCAGCGGCCAGACTGCCAACTGTGTCTTGAGGGCTGTGCCCCTGGAAGTCTTGGGCAAGGTGTAAACATGGATGAATGAACCACTGAAAACATCACCTGACCAGTGGTTTGGAGTGTTGTTTCTGTCCCTCGCTCCTGTAGCCTTGTGGTCCTCTGTCCTTTGCTTTGACTCTTGCTGTGCAGCCAGTGGTGGCTGTGGCAGACCAGATGAGGGCAGAGAGAGACTTTTTGGGGAGCCCAGTGAAAGACTTAGTGTCTGAAGATCCAGCAAGCCTGATATCAGAGCTGAAAGCCCCAGGCAATTAAACAGTTGCTGGCTTTGCTTGTGCTGGCCTTGTGGGCAAGTGGGTGAAGCTGCTCAGTTGAGAACCTTAAGGGTTGGGGATCACGTGGTGCAAGGAGACGTCAGCTGCCATGGCTCAGATTTCTGCCTCTGTTGGGCAGAACAGGAGGGCCCAGGTGCCAAGAAGAGTTTTAAGTTTCTCTCTTCAAAGTGTCTGAAGGCCTGTAGTACTGCATGTGCTCTGGTGCAGGCCCAGGACACAGGTCCCTTATGCTTTTCGGTGGAGCCTGGAGCCCTTTTGGGTGGCTGCTCCTCTTCCAGGACCCTCAATGCTGCCTTGCAGTGCCCTCTAGTGTCTGGAAACTCTGGATCAGGAGCTTCTCCAATTTGGTGGAATTACTTCTGTGGCTGGCTTAGCCTGACCAGGCCTTTTTTTCAAACGCCACACTCTGGATGAGTCTTCTCCCACCTCTCAAAATGGAAAGAGCATTTTCCACGTTGTTGTAAGGCTGTTTGATGCAGGAATTTGGCACTTAGCTCTGAAAAGAGCTATTTCAGTTCCTGCCCTGCCCTATCCTGATATGTGGCCTGTTGTTGCAGAGATGCTGTGACTGTCTGTGATCACGACACGTTTGTCAGTGAAGCCTTGGACCTCCCTGACTTCCAGACCCGTGTGAAGGAGTGCAAAGAGAGTCTGTCTGCTGTACCAGGTAGGGATCAGGAACCTGGCTTGGACCAGTGTAATGGGAGGTAGGAGCTCTTGGTGCCCCACTGCGTAAGAGCCCAGATGAAGCTGTGGTGGTGCTTGTTTTGGCTTTCCTTGTAAACCTGCTGCTGAGGAAGGATAAACTGACATGTCGGCTCTGGAGTTACTGGGCTGGTGAATTGGATGGTGTCTGACTGGGCGATATGTGGAGAATGTTTGCTTACAAATCCTTGTTGTTTTCTCTAGGAAATGTGAGTGCCTATCCTGAAATTGTGTTCTTGGGGACAGGATCTGC
The DNA here is from genome assembly GCA_013400415.1 of Scytalopus superciliaris. NCBI lineage: Eukaryota > Metazoa > Chordata > Aves > Passeriformes > Rhinocryptidae > Scytalopus > Scytalopus superciliaris. Next base: position 467,464 of record VXBX01001172.1, read on the forward strand.
AATTCCAATGAAAATCCGAAATGTCAGTTCCACGCTGGTGAATACCAGGTAAATCCCAGTGCCAGGAATTCTACCTGGGGAGGCTCAGTGCCTAGGTGGTGCTGCCCAAGGGCTGATGTGACCAGTGTTAGTGACACAGGGTGAGTGCCCCTTGCTGGAGTCTGCAGTTTCAGGCACCAGTCTCTCTGTAGGAGGGGAAGACTTAACAGTCACCTGTAAAGCCAAACATTTAATGTCTCCATTTGACCATCCATCCCAAGGGTGTGCTCAGCATTGGCACAAGACCAGAGTGAGCTGTGCAGACAGAACAGTCTCTAAAGCCTTGGCTTGTAGGACTGTAGCAGCATTGAGGGGTGTAGAGCACTGAGATGTCTGCCTCCCAACCCAAAAGGTCCCCCTCCCTGCATGGCCCTGCTCAGAGCTCATACAGTGGCTGCTAAAGATCTCTCCCTTGTCTCCCCAGTGCTACCCGGTCCCTGCTCCTGGACTGTGGGGAGGGAACCTTTGGACAGCTGTGCCGCCACTATGGGGAGCGCGTTGACCAAGTGCTGTGTAACCTCGTGGCTGTGTTTGTGTCCCACATGCACACGGACCATCACTCGGTGGGTTCACTGCGGGGAAAGGGAAGGGGCTCCCCTCTGCTCTTCGGGACTCAGCTGGAGCTCCAGCTGATGAATGTGGGCTGCCCTGCTCTGCATTACCCTCTGCATTTGTTCTCCAGGCACTGCTCAATTTGTCTGTGTTTCTAATCCCCTCTCTCTTCCTGTTTGGGGTCTCTGGGATCATCCAGAGTTGTAACTTTTAGCAGTGTCCAACCCAGCGACCTCCAGTGTTGGCAGTAAAAAGTCACAGAAGGACCACCTGGTCTGTTCTAGGCTGGGCTTGATCAGGGCAGACTGTGCTGCTCTGCTCCCTGGCAGTCACACTGGGTCTGAGGGGCTGGATAGGGACTTTCTGCTCTTCACCCTTCTGGGAAGGGTTGAGGGGCTGGTGAGCTGCTGGGCCACCAGCTGTGGGCACGAGCAGTGACAGTGTTAGAGCAGCTCAGCAAGCTGCACTTATTGAAAAGCAGTAATGCAGGATTTCTGACTGCAGGTTTGTTCTGCCTCGGGGCTTGCTGAGCTGTGGTAGCACTGTTGCCACTCCCTGCCCAGACATTGCTGACTGCACCTTGTGTCCTGTTTGTTCCCTGTGCAGGGGCTGGTGAACATCCTCATGGAGCGGCGGAGAGCTTTTGTGAGTAGCCCTGGTGATTCCCTGCTCCTGAACGTGGGCTTGGGGGAGGGAACTCCTGAGTAGTGGAGAAGCACCAGCACTTCCCTAGATATTTCTTCTCTCTGATTAGGTGTACACCTAGTACTGATTTTTTCCTCCACCTTTGTTTTTGCAGGCAGCCCTTGGTCAGGCTTTCAGCCCTCTGTTTCTGGTAGCACCTGAGCAGATCATGCCTTGGCTACACGAGTACCACAACCACTGTGAAGAGATTCTTGGAGACATCAAGTGAGTGTTCTGTGTGGTACATGGGGAAATGTCTTTGCTGGGTTCTTACTCAAGGCAAACCCCTGTCATGCATTCCCCCATCCCTTCATTGGAGGTGACTGATTCCTTTCACTGCCTGTAGAATGAGGATATGCAGTTTGCAGAGGGCAGGGTAGAGTTTGTTACTCAGCTCTGCTGCTTATAGAGGCTTGCATGCAGGTTTCCCTTTTCTGTAGGAAAGGAGAGTTGGGCAAGTGGAAGAGAGTATTTGACAGCTGAGAGGAAGTGGTTGGATGAGTTACTGGGGCACTAGTGAAAGCAAGAGAAATAGCAGACAGGTGCACCAAAGCACACCTTTGGCAAGGTGTTGAACTGAGGAGGAGAAACAGGACAAATCAGCTAACTAAAGCTATGATTAGGTTTTCCTTTGTCCCCTTCTCTTCTTCCCTCCTTCCCAGAATGATTCCTACTCAGTCTCTTGTGAAAGTCGGAGAGAACATCAGACCAAAAGTCAAGGAGTTTGTGAGCTCTCTGTTAGAGAGCTATGACCTGACTGAGGTAAGTTTCTGAGCTGGGGCCTCCTTGGCTGTGAGGAGCAGGAGGGTACCTGGGGTCTAACATTTGTATCCTTGTTCAGTTTCAGACCTGTGAAGTTCAGCACTGTAAAAATGCTTTTGCATGTTCATTGATCCACAAATCTGGCTGGAAACTAGTCTACTCTGGTGACACAATGCCCTGCATGGCCTTAGTGCAGATGGGTAGGTGACAAAACATTCTTCTTGAATCTCTTGGAGAAAGGTCTCTAGCTGTTGGTATCCATAGTGGGTAACCCAAACTCTTGGTGCTGTGTCTGCCACACAGTGAGGGGCTGAGGGGGCAAAGGAGAGCTCATGTAGGCAGTTGGACTAGTCAGTCTTCAGCTGAACATTGAATATATGATTATTTACACAGGTAAAAATGCCACCCTGCTGATCCATGAAGCCACCCTGGAAGATGGCCTGGAAAAAGAAGCCATAGAGAAGACCCACAGGTGGGGTGTGTTCTGCTGTCTGTCTCTCTTAGGAAGGGCAAGGTGTGCTGAGGTGGGTGTTGTTCTTGGAGCTGGTGGTGAAGGGCCCAAGTCCTGTAGAAGGTTGTGTGTTGCTCATTGCAGCAGCTTTGTAACTCCCACAGCTCCTCTCCATGTCCCCCAAAATAAGTGGGGAAAGCTTTCAAGCAGACAGCAGTAACTCTACAGATAGACTGCCCCAAGAGAAAGGCCCTCTACGTGGTTACATCTTAGGCTTAAGCTCAGGGGGTGGAAGGGTAATCTTACCCTTGTAGCTAAACATGCAATCCCAATGAGTGCTGCAGCCAGGAATTCCACGTGATGCCCCAGCAAACATGAGGAGACCTGAGAGCAGCTGCTTGGAATTACCTGTGAGTTGCAGTGCAGCAGAGCTGGCCATGCTGGCACCTCTGGGATGAGTGTTTGAACAAGTGCCCCCAGGGCCTTGTGGAGCTCCTAAATGCAGAGCTCCAAGTAATTACAGATACTTTCCTGCACTTTTGAAGTCAAAGACTTTGCACCAGTGCAGGCTGCCTGAGGGAGAGGAGCAGGGTGTGCCTGCAGAGAGCAGGGCCCCTCGTGCTCAGCAGGTGTGAGGTGGTTTGGTGTGATGTGACCTGTGTGCAGAGGGGCAGTGCCTGCCAGGCTGTGTGTGACAGGGGGTGTTCCTGCTCCTTCTGCAGTACGACCTCCCAGGCAATCCAGACTGGGATGAAGATGAATGCAGAGTTCATCATGCTCAACCACTTCAGCCAGAGGTATGCCAAGATCCCGCTGTTCAGCGAGGACTTCAGCGAGAAGGTGGGAATTGCCTTCGACCATATGAGGGTAAGTTGGGAGATTGGGAAAGGTGTCAGTGTTAATTTGGGGTGTCTGCTCACGATTTAAATTCTCCCCTTGTATCAGTACTCCATCTCCTGAAGAGCAGTTTCCTCTGAAACAGCTCCTTTAACTGCTGTCAGCAGACATTACCAGTGTGGGCAAAGGGTGGCACAGGGTGGTACGTCCCTCATGGCACCTCAAGTCTGCGCTTGCTGCTCCCAGCTGAAAACCTAATTTTGCTTCTGTCCCCACTCCCTTCCCAATCTGTGTGCTGCTTCAATGGCTTTCTGCAGCAGACATCTGGGAGGCCAAGGCTGCTGCCATTGGGCTGAAGGCAGTCGTGGCAGTGAGAGCAGCTCCCTGTCAGTCAGAGCCTGTACTGATTCACAGCATTTCTGTAAAGGAAATGTGAATAACCTGTGGAGCCAGGGCTGCTCAGGGCGGGTACTGCGCACAGGAAGGGGCAGTGCCCTGCCTTCTGCACAGGCCACAGGCGAGGGGGAGGGTGGAAGACAAAGAGCAGTTCTCATGCAGGTGCTCTTGTGCTCGTATTTTAGGTCCGTTTTGGTGACTTTGCAACCATCCCGAAGCTGATCCCGCCGCTGAAGGCTCTGTTTGCAGATGACATCGTGGAAATGGAGGAGCGGAAGGAGAAGCGGGAGCTGCGGCTGCTGAAAGAGACGGCCATAGTGCTGGAGAGGCTGAGCCAGGGGGAGGGCACAGGGGCAGCCTGCCACAAACGGAAACAAGCCAACAACCACCAGGAGCTGCCAGACAAGAAGCTTAAAACAGTAAACTGAGAGAGACGAGGCTGGGATTGCTCTGCTCCGAGGGGTTCCTTGCTCTCCGCAGGCCCTGGGAGCGCGCGGTGCTGCCAGCACTGCGGGGAAGGGGCTGGCCTGGGCGGCTGGGCTTGCTTGGCCAGCATGGATCTCCCTGGGCTGCAGCTCCGGGGGCTGCCAGCAGCGCCACTGCTTGTGGAGACAGGGTCTGCCCACACAGCTCCCCTTCCAGGGGCTCAGCAGGCCACGTGGCATTTTTCTTTTAGCCAAAAGTTCTTCTCTCTGAACTGTTTTAATGTTGGGGTTTGTGCTACAAGCTATTGATAATGTAACAGCAGCAGGTGTGACCTTCGCAAGAGATCAGGTGTGAGAGGCCCTGAGGGGTGTGGGTTTGCCAGAAAAAAGGGCAGGGCTCAGTTTTGGGGATGTAAGCAGTATCAGAACCCATGTGATAGGAGGAAAATTAACAGTAAGGTGGGAGCCAGTTGCTTTTTAGGTCAAATTAGGGGTTACAATACATCTGTACATCTGTTCCCATTTTATTTTGGTTTTCTCCACTGATTTTTTTTTTTTTTGTTAAAATACCAGTTTTCCAAACCCTTTATTTAGAATCTGAATAAACCACTCACCATCCTCCAGGAAGCTGTGTTGTATCTGGATCACTAACGAGGAAACAAATACCTGGGTTGCTCCTGAGATTGACCTTGGCTGGCTAATTCTGCATTACAGCATTTGCATAAAGACCAAGGTCTTGCCCATCAGGTCTGGGTCGAGCTGGAGCCTCATGTGTGTGTTTTGTGACAGCACAATCCTCTCTGCCTCTGTTCCCCTCGGGGCAGGAGCTTTGCTTGTCAGCCTGAACTGGTACCAGCAGGTGGTGGCTTTTGAATGACTCGACCAGACTGGGAGTTTTCTCGAGCAGATTCCAGTTCTGGATGCAGGGACCAGGAAAGCTGGCAAAGCAGGCAGAGTGGGGAGGGGGAGGTGTGTGCTTAAGAGGGGTGTTTCTGGGACTTTCGGTGGGTCAACTCTTCTCCCCTTCCCTCTGCTGTCACTGCCTGTGTTTGGAAGTAGGAGGGGGTTTCTGTGCTGTTTCAATTAAATTCATTTTTGGAGGCAACTTGAAGTCACCAGTCCCCAGGCCCTGCTGAGCAGATGATCCCAGCACACAGTGAAGACTTAATTTCCCATCACCCTAAAATGACGTCTTAAGAGACAAGCTGGAAGCAAAACATCTTTTGTTGATGAGCTGAGCTTTAATGTTATGCTTGTCTAAAGCAGAGACAGTAATTGACACAGTGGGGTCCTGCAGAAAAGCTCTGCTGGGCTTTTAGGAATAGCCCAAAGGGATTGGGAGGGGCTGAGCCAGGACCTGTTACTGGGCAGGTGTTTGTAGAATGGGTTGGGGTGCCCGGGGGAAGGCCTGGGCACTGCTGGGGTGAGACAAGCAGCCCTGGCACTGCACGGGATCCCTGTGCTGCTTGTCATGGAAGTAAAGAAAGGTCTTTTACTTGGAAAACAAAGAAACACTTGTCACAGAGGGTTTTAATAAAATACGAATCCCGATAGTGGGCAGGAGCCCGTAGCGCAGCGGTTCCGGCTCCAGGTGGTTGGTGTCTGTGCAAGTGGGGTCTGGGGGCAGCACGGGGGGTGATGGACGGGACCTGCCGCGGCCCGGGGTAGGAACATTTCCACGAGCTCTGCTCCAGAGCGGGGCTGGTATGAGGGCAACGGGCTGAAGGAGAAGGAGGAGAAGGAGGAGGAGGAGGAGAAGGAGGAGGAGAAGGAGGCGGAGGCGGGACCGCCCCGTCTGCCCGCGGGACACGGAGCGGCTCCCGGGAGTCCCCCGGGCAACGGCGGTGCTTCCCGCAAACACCGGCAGGGCGGGCGCGATGGAGGCGGCGGGTTCCGAGTGCGGGGAGCCCTCGGAACAAGGGGAGCCCCCCGAGCACGGGGAGCACCCCCAGCCCCCGGAGCCCCCCGCAAACAGGGCGCTCTGCCCCCCCCGCCCGGCTGGCCCCGCAGAGCCCCTGGCACACTTCGCCGCGCTGGTGCAGGAGGTAAGGGGGGCAAGAGAAACCCCCGGTATCCCGGCCCGCCGCGGCTCCGGCTGTCTCACAGGGGAGGGGCCATGTGGGAACGATCCACGGGATGGATCCCTGAGGATCGGAGGAGCTGTGGCTGCCCCATCCCTGCCGGTGCTCAGGACTAGTTTGGATGGGGGTTGGGGCAACCTGGGGTAGTGGAAGGTGTCCCAGCCCATGGCAGGGGGGTAGGAATGAGATGAACCTTAAGGTCCCTTCCCAGTCCAAACCATCCTGTGGTTTTATGGCAGTGGGTGCTGGAAGGGACATCTCAGGGCCATCTGGTCCAAGCCTCTGCTCAAACGAGTCCACTCAGAGCCCATTGCCCAGGACCATGTTCAGGTGGATTTTGAGTATCTCTGCGGATACCCCACAGCCTGCCTGGGCAGCTTCAGCCAGCACTTGGTCACCCTCATCATGAAAAAGTATTTCCCGGTGCTCAAAATTGCCTTCTGTAGTTCAGTGCCAAGTTACCTCAGGTGTGCTGGTGTTTTAGCAAAGGGATCTTCAAGAGGTTCAAGTCCTTTCTCCTCCCTGTGTTAGTAGCCTGACCCAGACAGGGCTGTCTCAGTTTATTCCCTAACCTGGAGAAGCCCCAGGAGCGAAGCTGTAATGGGAAAGCAGAGGGCCTGCTTGCTTTGAGAGGCTCTGGTGATGCAGCTGGTGTGTTAGCATGGTGACATAACTGGATCCCCAAGAGCAGCCTGCCAGCCTGGCCATGGGAGGTTTGTGGGATAACATTCCATACACAGGGAGGAGCCACTGATCCCAGGTGTTGGATGAGCCGTGGGGTTTGGAGAGTGGGCTCAAGCAGCAGTCTCTGCTCTGTGGGCACTGGTGGGAAGGATGATGGGCACTGCACATGCCATTTGTCTCAAGGAGGTGCTGGGATAGCAACACTCCACAGGTCTTGCTGGCTTCTGTTTCCTGGCTGCCCTCAGCATCTCGTTTTGCACATCCCAGCTGCCCTTGCAGCCTTGGTTCCCTCCCCTGTGCAGACGGATGTGGGATTTCCAGAGGGAGCAGGTCATGCCTGGGTTTGGCCCCACTTTCAAACTTCATGGTTGGCAGAGTGCTGGGGCTGGGCCGGGGGCTGGGGTGGATCTGTGTGGAAGTGGGAAGGTGTTGAGTTTCCTGAGGCTGGGACAGGTGTTGCTCCCCCTGCAGCATAAGCACTTCTCCCAGAACCTTTTGTCAGAGGTTTTTAGGACAGTCTTTGAAGAGTTTTTCCAGCGAAATAAATATTTTGTGTCAAACTTTCTGTGGATCATTTAGGATACCAGGAACTGCCCCACCAAACCGTGTCTGTGCTCGGTGAGGAAGAGCTGCTGAGCTGTGGATCACAGCTGGGGCCACCCCATCTGCTGCCACCTCTACCCTTTGTGGTGGCTGCAGGGGACACACTTCGGGGCTGTGGGGCTGTGGGTTCCTCAGGGGTCCAGTTGTTGTTTTAACAGTCCAAAAGAAAATGAACAGCCTTTTTGACTGGCTATGACAATACTCTCCTTAGCAGTCCATGTGATTTGAGTAGTAGAGACCAACCCTGCTGGCAGTGCAGCTGAAGCTGTGGGTGGTGAGCTCTCTGGGTCTGCCCTGGGGCTGTGCCCCGCCTTCCCACGGCTCCCTGGGCACGGCAGTTGCTGCTGCTGGTCTCCCTCAGCCATGGGGATGAATCTTCAGCACTCCAGCAGGGCCCTGTGGTGATGCTGGGCTGCTTTGTTGCTTTTTTATATCATGTCCATTTTTGTAGCTGGTTTTACACCTTTAGCCTCCCCGAGGCCTTGTCACATAAAGGCTGTTTGTCACCAGGGACAACCTGGCTCCAACCCCGAAGCCAGCCAGGGGGTGACAGGCACTGTTGCCATCACAAACAAGCCAGAAGCAGATCTGGTCCAGGCAAGGCCAGCCCAGCCATGAGTGTGCCTGGGCAGGGCAGACCTTGGACCTTCCACTGATAGAGACAGAAATCCTATTTACTGGGCTGCAGCTTGAGAAAATAACCTACAGATTGGGTGTACTTCAGGGTGATTGGGGTGAGGATGGAGGGGACCCTCAGCAACAGTAGATCCCAGGAGGTCCCAGACCTTCCCTCTCTGGACATGGGGGATTCTGTGAATGGACAGTCCATGGGGTGGGGGACCAGCACTGGGAGATGTGGGGACAGCAAGGGGACTAGAGCACACAGAGCTATTTGTAGTTGCAGGTTTGAGAGGCTGGGAGAGCCCAAGGATGGGTCAACTCACTGAGTCTGTTGGTTTCCACCCTTCCCAGCTGCCTGGATTCAGGAGAGAGGGTTCACCAGCAGCAGTGTGGGCCGTAGGGATGCCTGTTCATCGTCACCTGCCTGGTTCCCATGGGCAGGGAACTGCTTTGGGACAGTGATGAACAGGGACCTCCAGGCTTGGCCAAGTCAGGACCTCAGAGCCTGGTGGCCTGTCTGTGTCCTGCAGCATTTTTTATCATAAAACCATCAAATCACAGCATAGTTTAGGTTGGAAGGGACCTTAATGCTCATCCAGTTTGAACTCCTGCCATGGGCAGGGACACCTCCCACCAGCCCAAGTTGCTCCAAACCCCATCCAACCTGGCCTTGGACACTTCCAGGGATGGGGCAACCACAGCTTCTCTGCCCAACCTGTGCCAGGGCCTGCCCACCCTCCCAGGGAAGGATTCCTTCCCAATATCCATCTAAGCTGCCCTCCTTCAGCTCTTCTCCATTGCTCTTCCCCATTGCTCTTCCATGATCCTGCTATAGGTGATTGTGCCCATCCTGACAAACCACAAGAACCACCAGGGCTGGCCCCAAGTGGTGTCACAAGACATCATCCGTCATGTCCACAGCCTGAAAAACACTGTTCTCATGGTTGTTGGCCAAGTGAAGGGCAAGACCTTTCTGCCTCTTCCAGCTGGCTCAGAGGGAATTGAGGACATTGATCCAGAAAATGAGAGACTGTGAGTATGACCCTGATGGTTCTGTCCCCTGGCTGGGGGATGTTACTGCCTCCAGGGCGGTGGGGTGACCTGACCTCAGCCCACTTTGTGTCCTTTCTCTCTGCGCTGAGTGAGTGAAGGACTCTGGGAAGGTAGAATAGACTCAGGGAGGACAAAATGGGGTGAGAGAGCCTTCCTGCGGGTACAGCTCCGAACCCAAATGGATGTGGTGTGACAGTGACTGGCTGTGCAGGGGTGGCCACTGGCTCTTCCTGGGGATCCACCTCATGACCAAAGTGTTGTTGCCCACAGTGCTGTGGAGCTTCATCCATTTCCTTCAGGCCGTAATTCCTGTTTAAATCTTGGGCAAAATCTTATGGGTTTGATTGGCTTGTGGTTTTGAAACATGAATCTAGACTGTAACTGTAAAATCCAGCTGCCCAAGGAGTTGTTTGAGTTGGATACAACTGAGCAATGCACTTGGATGAGTGGAAAGCCAAGTGACCCACGTGGTGTGTTTTGTGCAGCCTGGAGCTGGTCGATAAATCCCTTGTCCATGCCACTGAGTCAGCCATCATCGACTGGAGCCACCAGATCCAGAGGGTGCTGAAGAAAGAGTCCTCAGAGCCTCTCCTGCAAGGCACCAACCCGAACCCAAAGGTGGAACTGGAGTTCTGGAAGAACAGGTACCCCAAGGGCCCTGCCCAGGGCACGGTGGGCACTGGTGCTGGTTTGGGTGGAGGGAGGGGCTGGTGCAGACAGAGCTGCTGCTGCTGTGAGCCAAGAAGAGCAGCTGCCTGGGGTCATGCAGAGACCTGAGCTGAGCAAAACTGCTCCCCCACATAAAATAATGATGATCTCGAGCTGCCTGGGAGGTGGCTGGGCAGCTGGCTGGGTTTAATTTGGCCCTGGCACAGCTCAGGGCTACACTACGAGGGAATATCTGTGGAAAGGCTCTTTCCAACACTGTTCACTGGGAACCACCCCCAGAGTGGAGCTGATGGACATCTCAGCTGGCTGCTCTTGGCCTGTCGGTGCCAGAGGAGGGTCAGGTGAGCCAGAGAGTGGAATTTCATCCTGCCCTTTGGAAACCTTTGTGCGATGTTGGCTCAGGCTGACTCGAGACAAAGCCCTGCCCACTGCAGAGCTGTCACTGGTGCCAGCAGAAGCACCACCTGGTTTCTTTCAGCAGTGCCCTGCCCACAGCAGAGCTGCTCTCAGGCTGACCCCCAGCACCAGCTGGCTGTCCTGCAGGGTTGGGCCTATTTCCTTTCACTGTTGGGACTCAGTCCATGTGTAACTGGAGGAAATCCTGAATCAGACCCAGGGGAAATGGGGGGTGTGGAGGGACAGCTGATGCTGCCTCAGCATGGGCTGGTGACCTGTCTTGGCTGCTGCAGGTGTGATGACCTGGAAGGCATTTACAGTCAGCTGAGATCGAGGAAGGTCAGGAACATGATGAAGGTGCTGGAGAGAGTCAAAAGTGTCTATGTCCCAGCCTTCAAAACCATGCTCCTGGATGTTGAGGCAGGTGAGATGCTGGGACAGCTTCAGCCTGGTGCCTTTGTTCATAGCCTGGGGTTGCAGGGGGCTGTCATCTCCCCCCTGGTGGGACAAGGTGGCTCTAGTCTGTTGGTTTTGCTGGGAGGGAGATGTTGGTAGAGTTTCTTCTTCCTTGGTCTTGGTTTTGGAATTCCTTGTAGGTTCATTCGAGCACTTCTGGCACTTCTGAAAAGACTGAGAGAGTTCAGGTTGTTCAGTCCAGAAAAGAGAAGGCTGTGGAGTGACTTTATTATGGCCTTCTAGTGCCTAAAGGGGCTCCAAGAGAGCTGGAGAGGGACTTCGGACAAGGATCTGGAGTGACAGCACAAGGGGGAATGGCTTGAGACTGCCAGAGGGCAGGGTTAGATGAGATATTGGGAAGGAATTCTTGGCTAGGAGGGTGGGGAGGCCTGGCACAGGTTGCCCAGAGAAGCTGTGGCTGCCCCTGTCCCCTCTCCCTGTCCCTCACCACCGTGTTGGTTTGGTTCCTGTGCTGGTTATACTGTAGGTGAGCAGTGTCCAGGGAGAGCAGTGTCCAAAGGGAGCAGTGTCCAAAGGGAGCAGTGTCCAAAGGGAGCAGTGTCCAAAGGGAGCAGTGTCCAAAGGGAGCAGTGTCCAAAGGGAGCAGTGTCCAAAGGGAGCAGTGTCCAAAGGGAGCAGTGTCCAAAGGGAGCAGTGTCCAAAGGGAGCAGTGTCCAAAGGGAGCAGTGTCCAAAGGGAGCAGTGTCCAAAGGGAGCAGTGTCCAAAGGGAGCAGTGTCCAAAGGGAGCAGTGTCCAAAGGGAGCAGTGTCCAAAGGGAGCAGTGTCCAAAGGGAGCAGTGTCCAAAGGGAGCAGTGTCCAAAGGGAGCAGTGTCCAAAGGGAGCAGTGTCCAAAGGGAGCAGTGTCCAAAGGGAGCAGTGTCCAAAGGGAGCAGTGTCCAAAGGGAGCAGTGTCCAAAGGGAGCAGTGTCCAAAGGGAGCAGTGTCCAGGGGGAGCAGTGTCCAGGGAGAGCAGTGTCCAAAGGGAGCAGCCCTCAGCACATGTATGGGAGTGCTTTGTGCTCATCAGGGCTGTCTGATTCCCCATGCTGTGGGGACAGACCAACATCCAGCTGGTGACCTCACACCCCACAGCTCAGGAGGTCTCACCACTTCCCCCATCTCTTCCCACAGCTCTGGCTGAAGCTCAGGACATTCACCTGCACCTGCTGCCCCTCCAGCGGCCCTTGGAGCTCATAGAGGCTGTTGAGTTCAGCAAGGTGAAGCCTCTCCTGGTCCCTCTGCTCCACGTGGTGTGTTTGATCTGGGTCACCTCCAAGCACTACAACGTGCCCGTGAGGATCATAGTCCTGCTCCAGGAAATCTGCAACCTTCTCATCCAGCAGGTGTGTGGCAGTGGCACCTCTGTTTGCACGGGAAGTTTTTTTATGAAAGTGTCTTCTGTCCTCCTTTCCTCCATCCTTCCTGGCAAGGTGATTCTGAACCAGATAGGTAGGGTCAGACGTGTTTCAGTACAAGAAGCCTCTGTTTGCTGTGCTGGCAGAAGTGACCTCTCAGGTGTGATTTTGCTCCTCCAGGCTGTGGTGTACCTGTCTCCAGAAGACCTTCTGAAAGGAGAGATGGAAGAGAGCCTGGGCAAGGTGCAAACAGTGCTTGACATCCTGAATGCCTTCAAAGAGGTGTTGGAGGAGAGACGGGAAAATCTGCACATGTATTATGAGCCAGGCCAGGAAGTGAGGAAGTGGGACTTCCACTCCATGATGGTATTTGCAAGGCTGGACAGCTTCCTGAAGAGGCTGGAGATGGTGAAGGTGAGATTCTGGTCTTGAAGAGTATTGCAAGCCACCAGGAGAGCTCTGTAGCCATGAACTGGTTCGCTGGCATCTTCCCTCCCTGTGGCTTCCCCTGATGCCAGGGAGTGGGAATACTCTTTGCACTGTCCTGTCTCCCATTACATGAAGGCCAGGACCTCATTTGACCAGGTCATGCTTGGTGCATGTCAGATAAACTGCTGTGTCTTTCTGCTCAGGTTGGTCTGTGCCCCCAAGAGTCCTCTTGGACTCTGTGCTCCTGTCAGAGCAAGGGGATGGGGATTTGGGGGCTGTGGTTTACCTGGCTGTAAATAAGCCAGTACAATCTTCCAGGCCCCTCGTGGATTTCAGAGATGCTCTAGAGCTGCGTCTTGGCTGATATGGAGAGGCCACAAGCTCTCCTTGAGCTCAGGCATTGCTTGGTGTCTAAAGTCTCCCTGGAGCCTTCTCTTCTTGACTCTGAACAATCTCAGGTCTCTGGAAATAATGATTTCCGACAGGATTTGGTGTGCAGATAAGCAGATCGTGCTGGTTGGTGCAGAGAGGAGGACCAGTGCACACAGGAGCAGCCTGTCCTGGGCTGTGACCCCTGTGGCAGCCCCTCTCTGGGAGGTGCTGGCCAAGTGCTGCCTGTCTGGGGGTGAAACTCTGTACCTGCCCAGCTCTGCTTTTGGGGTTGTCCCTGAGCTCACAGCCAGCAGGACATTCCTGTGCCAATGATCAGAACAGTTCTCCTGGTCCTCTGGGACAATAGACATTCAGCCAGCCCTTGCTTAGCCTGAGCGAAGGGGATGGGTGGGGTGGAGGGTGGCAGAGCTGCCACGGTCCCTGCCCTGCTCCCATGCCCTGCTCCCACACCACCTGGGGTTGGGAAGGAAGGACCTCTGTCCTCATCTCAGCCATCTGGGCAGGGGCAGTAACACCTCTGTGCACATATGGAAGTGTGGCTGAGCAGGAGTTCGGGGCAGTTCAAGTACCTGTAAACATCAGAGGGCCCTTCTTGGTTAATACTGCTATAATTGGGCTGCTTAGCTGTGCTGGGTCACATGTTGCTCTGTGTGAGTCCTGTAAACCCCCTGAAAAGCAGCTTTGCAGTGGGCACAGTTACTGGGGCAGCAGCTGGCCCAGGACAGGCAGGATGTGGCTCCCACTGGCCAGTTGTGGCACTCAGCACTGAGCTGAGCACCTGTGGGGTGCTTGGGGGGTCCCTCAGCATGGCAGCAAACACAGCCCCATGTTGTGCTGACTGTTGTCACCTCCTTTGTCATCATCTACCCCTGTGTCCCCTCGCTGGCTTTGCAGGGTCTCCTGACCACGGCCTTGGACCTGATGCAGCTGGAGAAGATCGAGTTCAGTGGGATTAGAGGGAGAGCCCTGGGTCATCAGGTGCTGGACATGTATGAGGAATTCCAGGAGGCCTACAAAGTGTTTTCAGACCAGACCTATGACTGCCTCGACCTGGCCAACACGGTAGGTGGGACCACCAGCAGTACATCTGCTCCCAGAGCAGCAGCTCCCTTCCCTCTGCCATGGAGCCCTGGCTCCTGCTCACTCCTTCCCAGCTCCTTCCTTATGATCTGATCTGTCACTGAAGGGAACAGGGAGCTGCTGGCCTTTCCTGCAGAGATTTGGGAGTTCTTGCAGCTCCCTATCTAGAATACCTTGCTGGTTCAGGACCTTACACCATTGCAGGTGGGAAACCTGGATTCTCCTGGCTTTTGCACAAGCTTTCCCTGCTGGTGTGTCTGAGCTGTGCCAACATCCCCATCCCCTCACTTTCCTGCTTTGGTACCCAGTTGTGTGATGAGGGCTGGGATGTGTTTGCTCCTGTCTAGACAAACACGTGGAGGTCTCACAATTCAAGAACTCGATGCTTGATTATCAGTAGTGCTTTCATTAAGGGAATATTCCCAGCCCTGTGGATCATGGCTCCATGGCTATCAGGGACACAGATTCTCCAGGCAGCACAAGTGGCACATGCAGGACAAGCCAACATGCCATGGACAGCCAGACTGCTCAGAGCTCCTGCCCTGGGCTGTGACACCAGCAGCGAGCTGAGCAGGAAGGGTGTGAATGGCATTTCAGAAGGGATTGTTGTGTCTGATCTCAGAGGATCTCTGATTTCCTCTGCTGCCTTCCTGTTTGCCCTGCAGTCAGTTTGCAGTGACTGGTGAGCAGGACATGGCCAGGCCTGTCCCCGCATCTGGAGGAAGAAGGGATGAAGGCTGAACAGCTGTAGGGCAGCTCTGTGGGGAGAATTCTGCTGGAAGACCCCTTTCTCCATGTCCCCTGTTCTCCAGGAGAGAGGGCTCTGGAGAGGTGACAGTGGCTCTGCAGGGGCTGGTTTGGTTCTGGTGGCCCTGTGGTCTGTTGTGTGACTGGGTTGTGTTTGTTCTCTCAGTGGTTGGGTTTTGTACTCTCTGTTACTCTCTGGAGCCCCTTTTTTAGCTCAAACATGGCATCTGATGCTGCTGGAGCTGAGCAGTGATAACAGCAAAAGCTCCTGCTTTATGTTTTGTCCTTCCAGAGAAAAGACTCATGGCCTCAGATTTAGTGGCTTTGGCCAAGGCAGGGCAGAAGCCCCAGTCTCCCAGTTTGTCAGGTTCAGACTTTGATTTGGGCTCTTTTGTCTATAGGAAAGCAAACCTAGACTTTACATTTGAGCTTCAAAGGGTTTGTTCCAACTGGGGCAAGAAGAGCAGTGCCAGAAGGTGATGGAAATTACAGGAGCACAGAACTGTTGGGTTAGAGAGGACCTCTGGAGATCACCCAGTTCAGCTCCCTGCTCAAAGCAGGCTCAGCTGGAGCATGACTGTGACCAGTCAGGCCAGTATCTCCAAGTTTGAATATATCCAAGGGCGGGAACTCCAGAGCCCCCCTGGGCAGCCCGTGCCAGTGTTTTGGAACTGCATTTGTTGTTGCCCCATTTGGAGTCACGTCACAATCAGAACTACAGGGGCGTTTTGGCTTGAAAGTAGATTGGATTTGGAACTAAGGACCTACATCTGTGGGCTTTTGTGATGGTGGTGTGGTCTTCAGGAAGAGTGCAGAGTCAGAGAGTGTGGAAAAAGGTCTGTCATGCCTCTAGGCTGAAGCTGGTACTCCTTGAACTCTGGATCTATCCTGAAGGACCATGAGCTCAGCCATGGGACAGTACAGAAGTGTCTTGACTCTGTGGGGCTTGGCTGATAGTGGTTTAATTCCTGGTGAATAAGAAGAGGGGATATCTCTGGCTCAGGAGGTGGCAGGTACATGCCTGGGGCTGTCTCACAGCTGGCTGTCCCCCTTCCCACAGGAGTTTGAGCAGGATGCCTTGGATTTCCAGCAGAAAGTAGAAGACATCGACCATCGGCTGAGCACAGTGTTCATCCGGGCCTTCGATGACACCCCGGACTTGGAGCACATCTTCAAGGTGTGTGTGTGCCCTCCCCATCTCAGTTTGCCTGGGGGACTCACACACTGGCCTGTCCCAGGCAGCTCTGGAGCTTGGGATGGACAGTGGGACAGTGACACCAGGAGCTGCTGGGCTGGGCTTGGTTAGTGATGCCTGTGGGTCCCTCACGAGCTGTGCAGGTTTCTTGGTTTCTTGGGAGTGTTCCTGCTCTTCTCATGAAGTCACAAACACAACAGACCTTTGCTCAGCCCGAGGAAAGCAGTCAAAGAAATTACTTCAATCAGGCTTTTGGATGTGGGGAGTTTTACTGGTCTCTCTGAGCTGGAGGAAATGATGCCTTGTCTGGGATTTTCAGGGCCAGGTTGGACAGGGCTTGGAGCAACCTGGGCTAGTGGGAGGTGTCCCTGCCCTTGGCAAGGGGTGGAAGGAGATGAGCTCTAAGGTCCCTTCCAACCCAAACCATTCTGGGAGTCTTTGATTTCCTGGTGAGAACTGCTGTTAAAACCAGGTGATCATTGTAAATACTGGTTTGTTGCTTTTGTTAACACATGGATGCATTTCAACTTTGAAGACTGAGGTTTTCTAGAAATCAAGGCTGGTTTGATACCAATGACTCCATCCTGCAGAGACAGTAAATGGTATTTTCTGAAAAATTTCAATAGATTTGTAGAAAAGACTGTAGGAAGTGATAGTATTTATCTTCCTGAGTTGTTGGTTTGTTTTTTTGTTTTTTTTTGTTTGTTGTTGTTGTTGTTGTTGTTGTTGTTGTTGTTGTTGTTTGGTTGTTTTTTTTTT
>VXBX01001172.1:484157-515428 GCA_013400415.1 Scytalopus superciliaris
TTTTTTTTTTTTTTAATAGCAGATTTTGAATCCTCTGAAGAATGGCAGTGGGAATATGGTTCATCCCCAGAGAGTCTGAGCATCTCTCATAAAGATATTCTTAGTGATATGGTTTAGTGGGCATGGTGGGATTTGGTCAAAGATTGGACCTGATGATCTTGGAGGTCTTTTCCAACCTTCATAATTAGAGGACTACTTGGAAAAGCAGCAGAAAAAACTTCACTCTTCCAAAGTGCCCATCAGTGCAGCCATTGGGGCTACTGGGGAAGACAAAGCATCTGGGTCAGTGAGGAGAATCCCAGGGGGTCTCTCTGCAGGGATATGATTGTTTTCCCCTTCCTTTCCCTGCCTCTCCCCCTGCACAGTTGCTGGCCATGTTCCAGAGCCTTTTGGAGCGCCCACTGATCGCTGCAGCTGCTGCTGACAAATGGCCTGTTCTCCTCAGCATGTTCAGCAGTGCCCTGGACCAGACCAGGCTCATCTACTCCAGGCACACCCAGGCAGGGCTGGAGCTCGGTGGGTGCCACGTGCTCAGTAAAATTGATTTTACAGGAAATTGGATTTAGATTAATTTGGGGGGAAAAAAAAAATCTGCTTTTGCTAAGGAAACCAGGACTTCCCAAATTGCAAAGGTTTTCAGCCTCTATAGCTCCTTGTGGAAATGGGAATGCTCAGTTCTTGGCATTAAAGCAAATAATCTGTTGAAATACCCTTTCTTAGAGGTGTGAGACATGTCTGGGAATGAGGGCACCTGCTGAGCTTTCCCCTTGTAATGCTGTAAATGCAGAGTGTGCAAGGGGGACTTGGTAAGGAGGGGTTTGATCAGCCTTTTCCAGGTTTATTTTTTCCCTGAGAACATTGGGATGGGAGGGAATGAGGAGACTCCTGTCAGATTGTCAGGATTAGTGTGTCTTTTGGAAGAGCAGCCCATTTTTTTGCCTCAGGAAGACTGTTCTGGAACCAGGAAAGTCCTGGAGGGGCAGCACTGCTGGAACCAGTGCAGGTTAACAAAGGGAATGGGGAGATCCACGGGGGCCGAGTCCAGCATTTGCTGTGAACTGGGGGAGTGTTGTTCTGTGGCTGTTAGACAGGATGGTCCCAATGAGCTCCTGGTCAGAAATCCCTCCCTGGGGTTTATGGGGAGCAGGGAATGCACCCCAGGCACAGGACGCCTCAGTCAGCTCTGGTTCTACCACATGCTGGGCTTCTCCTGTGATCCCTTACTCAGGGGCCAGGGACACTGGGGGACTTGGCCCAGACCTACAGCATGCACATGGATTTCAGGGAAGAAGCTGGGAAATCAGGGCAGTTTTGTGCAGCTGAGTTCCTGTTGGTGTCTTTGGGGTTACAGTGCCTGTTGGTGTCTCTCTGGTGTCCCTTTGGGGTTACAGTGCTGTGTTCAGTGAAATGCTGTGTCCCTGTCCCTCCCAGGCTGTCCCCCCCTGCACAAGAACATGCCCCCCGTGTCTGGAGCGCTGGGCTGGGCTCGGGAGCTGCGAGCACGGATCCAGGGCCCCTTTGATCACCTCAGGCACATCCCACATCTGTGAGTGTCTGCCCCAGCTAAGCTGCTTTATGATTATCTTGAGATCTTGTCTCTAATCAATCTGATGTTCTGTCTGTGTTGAACATTATGCAGTGGTTAGAGCTGAAGCAATCCTTAGTGGAAGAGGTGTGAAGTGAGTGCACTGGTGCTGTTCACTTCACTGCCATCTTGGGTTTTTAAAAGAAACTCATGAATTGGATTTGTTTTGAAATGGGTAAGAGGGACAATGGAGGAGTACTTCAACTTTCAGACCTAGTCTTAGGTTGCAATTGAAAAAGGTATTGGAGTTACAGTGTGGGGCCAATAACACCAAGGTTTGATCCCTCTATGGGCCATTCACTTAGGAGTTGGACTTGATGATCCCTGTGGGTGCCTTCCAACTCAGAATAGTCTGTGAGAATCTTTCTTATGGGAATCCCACTCAGCCCTTCTCCAGGACCATCCTGGGAGCAGCCCAACCCTTGGGTACTGAGGGAAATCAGCTTTCTCAGCACTAAACAAAGGAACAGTCTCCCAAGATCCGGTGCTGGAATATTCATCACCCAACAATCATTCTCCCAACAATGACATGCCTGCAGACTGGTGGGGGTTCTTGGGAAGGGGCAAACACAGACTGCAGCCCCCCAGGACTAAACAGCACTGAGCTGGTCTGTTGTGCCACCAGGTGCTTGGACTTTGCCCAAGGACAAAGGGTGGTAGAGAAGTACGAAGAAATGATCGGGCTGCTCGACAGGTAAGTGGGGCTCAGGCAGAGTCTTCTCCTCCTTCTCCAAGCCACCTTCCAGCACATCTCCCAGCCCAGGGCCTGTCTCTTCCTAAGACAGAGGGAATGTTCTGCTGGGAGAGGAGGTCCTGTTGCTGTGCACCACAGGCTTCCTGGGATGGCTTGAAAGGAGAATTCTGCATGGGAGGAAGGGGAGCTGTGCAGCCCAGCAGAAATGTTGGTACAAGCTGCTGTGGGATGTAGGAGCTGCTGTGGGAGAAGGTCTGAGCTGGGCAGAAGTCTCTGCCCACTCCTGCCCACTCACTGCTTGTGTTTGCAGTGGCTGTAATGTGTATATTCCACAGTTTGGAGTGGGAGTCATTGCCCATGGCTTGGCACCTTGATGTTTGATGTTAAACCTGAACTGGTTGTTCTGGGCTGTCCCTTGAGAGGAGCATTTTCCCCGGGAAGGAGATTCCTGCAGGGCTCATCCCTGTCAGCAGAGAAGGCCGTGGGGCCCCAGGGTCCTGCAGGGTTGATGGAGGGAGCCCCATTCCCCAGTGCCAAAGCAAAGGCTGGATAATGGATAGCTCAGCACAGTCTTTCAGAAGGGAGCAGCCCAACAGAGGGCCTGGGGTGACCCAGCAGAGGTGCTGTTTTCAGGGTGACATTTCCCAAAGTGCTCAGGTGACAACGTGATTCAGAAGAGACTTTGTCACTTGGGTGGTTGGGACTGTCCATACTATGTGAGGTGCCAGGCCCTGTTCTGCCCTGTGTGCTCCCATCCCGGTGGTGTCACAGTCTCTGCAGTGACTGGCAGGACTGAGGGCACCTCACTGCAGCACCCCCAGCAGCGGGGTGGGCTTGTCCTGCTTAGACACTTTACACATGCCCATCAGCTGCTGGTCTGTCACTTTAGGCTGAATGCTTGGGAAAGTCTGTCTTCAAATCTGAATCCTCTGCCAAAACTGGTATTTGGGAGAGCTCTGCCCTCCTGCCTTGATGCTGCCACTGGTTTTTGGTGTTTCTCTTGGAAGCCGTGTTTTTTATGGAGTCCTCCAGTTGGACTTGGCTTTTATTCAGTTACATATCATGGTCTGCTGGCTTGGTAACTACATGGTGATGTTTCTCTTTTCTGGCAGGTTTCAGGAAAAGCTGTATCTAGACTGGTCCCAGACAGTCTCAGAAAAGTCCCAGTACAACCTCACTCAGCCACTCATCCGGCGAGACCCAGAAACCAAACTGATCACTGTCAACTTTGATCCCCAGGTAGGAACTGCTGCCACTTTCCTGCCTCCCATGGCATGTCCCCAAGCTGTGACCCACCTTGTAGAGTCCGGTGGGGTTGGTACTAGATCTGTTCTCTGAGGTCTGTGGAACGCCTTCTGTGGTGGGTAACATGGTCCTGCCACCCTCTCTGTGGGCTCTGTCTCCCGGAGAAATATCAGGACCACAGTTTTAGCAGAACAATTTCTAGTCAGAACCAGTGGCAGAAAGTCCCTGAGGAGCCAGAAGTGTAACTGGTGTCAGCACATCCAGAGCAGTGTTAATACTGGTGGTGGGGGGTGTTGGGGCATCATCTACAGGGGTGGGTTGCTGTTGTGTGTACCTGGAACCTGAGCTTCTGAGAGGGTGTAAAACACCAGGAAAGGGCTGTTTTGTGACTCCAATGTTTCCTTTGCTGCAGAGCAGGAGGCTGATGATAGATTTAAGGTTGTTCTGGCCCCCCTGGAGCTCCCCAGCACAGGAGGAGTGACCACCTACCGGGTCCAAAGCAGGAGCAGGGTCTGAGCCTGCAGTGGGCATAGGTGGACTGAGAGTGCCTGGGGCCTGGTGGGAGCCAGTCTGTTGGCTGTAAAAATGTCCTTTGCTGGGAAGGGGAGGAGTTGCAGGGACCTTGGAAACACTGGCATCCAAAGCTTCCCCTGTCCCTGGGGCTTGCTGCTGTCCAAGGAAAGGGTTTGGGTTTTAGACCTCATTCCAGCTTAACCCTTATTTAAAGGACTCCATCTCCTTGAAAGCTCCTTGCTAAGGTGGAAGCCAACTGGCCCCAGGGGATGTTTCCCACCCTTCCCACTGGTGATGGGATTTGGAGCCTGGGATGTGCTGAGTGTGCCTGTCCTCAGCTCCAGTCTGTGAGTGCTGCTGGGCTGCTCCTTTCTGAGCTCACTGAGGATGGTCTGATGTCCCCTGGGGCCTGCTCAGCAGCCCCTTCAATCCATCTGGAATAGACAGGAGCACCTGGATTTGCTTGGAGGGAGGATGTACTTGCAACTCGTCAACATGGAAACATCTTCTACAGGTCACTTTGCATGGAGGAGGGGGAAGAGGGGAAGACACCCCAACCCCAAGGTGGGGCTGTCCCAGACATTGCCCTGCAGAGAAGGGAGGGGAGCTCAGTCCTGTCTCACTTGCCCTCTCATTTCCTCAGTCCCCCAGTTTTCCTTTCCCTCCCACCACAACCTACTTCTTCCATCTTTACAGAGTGTCCCCTGGACCTTTCCTCACCCCTTCTTTCTTTCTTCTTGTCATTGCCTTCATTGGCACACTCTGAGTGTGTCATGACTGACCCTCCTGACAGTCCCTGCCTGATCCTCCCTGTGCCATTCCTTCAGAGGGAATGTGCTTCCAGGGGCCTTGGCCAGTTCTGCAGGACATTGGGCTTTGGCTGATATCAGGCAGTGGTGGAGAGGTTTCAGTCACCCCTGCCTGTCACCCGGGGTGGTGACAAAAGGCTCTTGGCCATGCAATCCCTGTGGCTTCATCTCCTTCTGGTCATACCTGCAGATTCCAGTTCTCCTGTGGAAAACAGGGCAGGGAAGTGGGACCAGAGGGCATGAGTGGGACAGGATCAGACAGAGATTTCTGCCCCACGTCTTCACAGGAAGGGATGACACAACCTGCCAGCCTAAGGGAAAGGTGACTTTTAGGGAACTGCAGCCCAAGCTCAGCTGCAGCCACGAGAGCTCCTCACCCCACATTGCCCACACAATGACTGAATTTCTGTCACCCTGCCAGCATGTGCCACCCCAGGAGCACAGGAGAATTTTGCCACTCACTGGGCACTAGCAAAGGCTTTTAGTCTCAGAAATTACACATGGCACTGGCAGACCCTGCTGCTCCTTTTGTTGCAGGGAGTCATTTATACTTGGGTTTATAATTTAATAATCCCCTTCAATCCAGTCCCATCACACCTCAAACATGCACCAGCACTGAGTGCTTTGGTTGGGATGGGAGAAGCCTCCAGGAATCTCTGGTGGAAGGTGGGCACAGCAGGAGATGAGTCCCCAGGCTTGGGGACATGATATTATTTTTTTTTCATTTTGCTTTTTTATATTTTTAAGCCAGCCAGCCCAGCAAACCAGGAGAACTGGAGCCATCTTGTCTTTCACTTAGATAATGGCCAAGCTCTGCTTGCAGGAATAGCATTGCTGAGAGACTCATGATGTGATTCTCATCCATCATCTGAGAGATGCTCCACATGGATGAGGAGGGCTCAGAGGTTATTGTGTCTTTTAGAGGCTGGATGGAGTTGGCTGGCTGGGTAGTTAACAGAGATGGGAAGAAAACCAGAGTTAAGGATCAGTGGGAGACAGGTAGTGTGGACCAGGAGGTGTCCAGGCCCTTTCCAGTGTGCTGCTTTGGGAATAAAGCAGCAGGAACCTCTAAGATGCTCAGAGTTGGTAGGAGGGTGTCTGCAGGAACTGGGGAGGATTGTCCTGTCCTCAGCTCTCTGCCTTGTGTCCCCAGCTGGTTTCAGTGCTCAGGGAGGTGAGTTACCTGTCGGGCAGCCAGGCAGGAGCCATCCCACCCATGGCAGCAGGAATCTACTCCTCCAGGGAGTCATATCGACAGCTGGTGGCCAACTTGGAGCTGATGGGCAACAGGTACAACAAGGTCCTGAAAACAGTGCTGGAAGTGGAATACCCCCTGGTCCAGGGGCAGCTGCAGGATGTTGACTTGAAGCTGAAAGAGGCAGAAGAAACACTGACCTGGAAGATGGAGGGTGAGCTGGCTGTGGGTGAGGGGAGAGAGCACAGACTTGGGTCTCATCACACTCCTCTGTGTGCCCAACCTCTGTCTCCTGCTTGCCAATGGCAGTTCCCAGTTGGACAGGGGACTCTCAGCAGAGCTGGCACTGGGGAGATGAGGAGCAGCCCTCAGCTTTCCTGCTCCTTTCCACAGTCTGTTGATCTGCTGGGGTTTGGACAGGATCCTGCTCCCCTCAGATTCAGCCTGGGTTGGGGAGGAGAGGCTGCCCTGTGAGCAGTGGGATGGCAGGGTGTGGGTTTGCAGGACCTGGCAAGGCTGGGGTTGAAGCCCCTGCTCCCCTGACTCGCTGCCCCCTGTGCCAGCCCAAGCGATGCCACTCGGGCACTGCTTCCTCACCCAGCTGTGCAGGGAATGGGAACCCTTGGCTGGTCATCTGGCACTGGGAGCAACTCATCCCAGAGTCACCCCACTAGCTTTTCCAGAAGGATGGAATGGTGCAGCTGGAGGTGGGTTTGTGCACTGGGACATCTTCCTTGAGCAGTTTTAGCTGCAAAGCAGGGCAGAGGAAGACAGTGTGTGTCCTCTTGGTGAAGGCAAACTGCCCATGGGTGGGATGTGTGTTTCTGTCCTCAGGCTTGAGGTATGAGCAGGACCAAGTGAATCCCTGGGGAAGATGCAAAGCAGAAATCCTCAAAATTGGAGAAAAACTCTTTCTCCATTGTACAGTATTTTTTTTTTTTTGCTGCAGGTGAACCCTAAATTCTCTGCACATGAGTGCAGCTGGGGCTGGCACGGTCTGGGGGCTGGGGGGCCCTGCTCTGGTGGTGGACACTCAGCCTGCTGCACCCACCCTCCCCATGCTTCTCTCTGTGGGATCAGTCCCTGGGAGATCATCCTGGGTACAGGGAAGCAGGAGCTGCCAGACATCCCCATGGTGGTGCTGCCCTTGGCAGGAGGGATGCTGGGGTGCTCTGTGCTGTGGCTTGTTGGGTCAGGAGGGGGGTGGAAGTGGCTGTGCTGGTCCAGTAGGTGAGTCTCCTGGCTTAAGGGTGGGTGAGAAGTACATGAGGCCACAGGGAAACAGCCAGAGGCTGCTCTGAAGGAGGGTGCACCAGAGCTCAGCCCAGCAGCTCTGAAAACAGGTCTCATTTCCCCCAGGAGTCTGGGCTCACATCTCCGGGGTCATGGATGGTGTCCGTGACCTCGAGCAGAGGGTGCAGAAAAGCAAAGACAATGTTGAGGAGATCCAGAGCATCGTGGGCTCGTGGGCATCGCCCATCCTGGAGAGGAAGGACTGCAAGAGGGACTCAGTGCTGAGCCTGGAGGATTGTCAGGACCGCCTGGAAAGGCGCTACTGCCTTGTCAGAGAGGCCGGGCAGAGGATCCACTCACTGCTGGAGGTGAGGGGGAACCTTCCCTGGGGGTTCTTGGCTCCTTGTAGGCTCTGCTTGTCCCTGCACCAGTGAAAACATCCAGAGCTGCTGCACCTTAAATGAACTCCCTTAACTCATTGCAAATTACCCGGTGTTAATGACTGTTGGCTGTGATGAGTGAGCCGGACTGGTGGTGTGGTACTGTGTGCTGGCACTGCTGGGCACCCAGCCCGGGGCAGGACCGGGAGCATCTACAGCCCAGCTCCAGCCTTGGCTGCTGGAGCCACTAGAGGGGAGTGGTGCACCGGGTTTGGGATCCTGTTCCAAGGAAACATCCTCTCCGAAGTGTTTACCTGACAACAGGGGCAGTAGCCTGGGGCTGACCCCTCGCTTTCAGAGTCCTTGCCCCTCTCCGGGGGAGGAGGTGATGTTGCCAGTCCAGGGAGAAGCTGAGTGACAGGATGAAAGTGGTTATCCCAAACTTTGCTGCTTCCCAGCAGCTTTGCCAGAGCTCAGATTCCTCTGCAGGCCAGGAGAGGGCCCAAAGCTCAGCTCTTCACCTGCCCAGAGCCAGGTGTTGTGCATGTCAGGGACAGCCTGTGGCCTGGAGGAAGATGGGCTTTAGGTCCAGTCCTTTCCCCAGGGTCACTGTCTGGCCTTGAACTCTGAAGAGAACAGGCTGGATCTTCATGCATTGAGATGAGCCCTTGAGACCCCCAGTGCTCCCTGCCCCAGGGGTGCAAAGCTGCCTCAGGTCCTCAGAGAAGAGGGAGGAGAACATGTGACTGAACTGCCAAGGCTCTTCTGCACTCCATTTTCATCTTGAGTTGTTTCAGCTGATGAACAGCCCTTGGCAGGAGCAAATCATGGCCATGCCACCAGTAGCACCATCCATCTTTGCCATCCCTCCAGGAGCTGACACTCGTGTGTGCACTGGTGTCAGTCCTTAGCTGTGGGCAGCTGTCCTGGAGGAGACTCAGCCCCACTGTGTTTGAAGGTGCCTTCTATTTCTTCCAGGAAAACCAGAGCCTCTTACTTGCAGACCCAGCATCTGATTCCTGGAAGGCCTATGTGGATTATGTGGATGAGATAGTCCTGGATGGATTCTTCACTGCCATCGAGTGCTCGCTCAAGTACCTCCTGGAGAACACAGGTGATGGCTGAGTCCTGTCCCCTGGTCATGGTGGCTGCTCAGCCTCGCCAAGGGAAGGTCTCTTGTGCTCTCCCTCATGCCCACAAGTTTTCCTCTCCTTCCTGCCTTTCCACCAGTCCCTTTCCCTGTCTCTGGGAGGGTGACTCCATCACTGGTCGCTGGATTGCTCAGTGGGAGGGAGAGAGATGAATGTGCACCATTTGCAGGGATTAATGGGCACACAAAACTGAGACACCCTCCCAAGTCTGTGCTTGGGCTTCAGCCATCTCCCACCCCTCCATGCCCAAATCATCAGTGACACCATCTTTCCTTTGTGAGGAGTCTCAAGAGCTGGTTCTGCTCATGAAAGGCATGAAAGGAAAACCTCAGTCCCTGAGCCTGAGTGCTGTGAAGAGACGAGCTGGGCTCAGGAGTCGCTGTACTACACCTATTGCCTAAGACCACTGGGGAGGTTCACTCACTCTGCTGAGAGCAGCTTGTGTCCAACTAAAGCACATCTCCAGGAACACTTCCCTCCTGGCACACTGAGTTGGAGAATTGCATCCAGTTCTTCACCGTCTTGTTAAAAGCCTGCACATATTGTCACATTTGCATCTGCCTTCAGTTTCTGGTTGCTGGGGTTTTTTTCATGCCTTTCCCCACTAAATTAAAGAGCCACTTGCTTCCTGTTGTTTTTCTCCTCTGCAAGTACTTACATGCTGTAATTGTTCAGCTCTCAGACTCCCTTTGGATTAGCTGGAGAGCCTGGTCTCTTTAAAGCTTTCTTCCTCAGCATGTTTTCTGGCCCTTAAATCACTTGTGTCTCATCTGTTCTCCACTGTCTTTGGAGGATACCACAAAGCAGCTGCTTTGCCAACATCTCCTTGTGTTGTGCAGACACAACAGCGCTGGGCCCAGTGAGTGGGTGTCTGCCATCCCACCTGCCTGCTGTCCCTGCTGTCCCTGCTGTCCCTCTGTGCATCTCATGGTACAGTGTTAGTGGTGGCTCAAGATCCTTTTCTCCCCTTGAAAGAGGTCCTGGCATCTCCGTTCTTCCCTACCAGATCCCAAGGCAGGGCTTGCTCCCCTGTTTGAGGTGCAGCTGGATTTGGTGATCCCAGATTTGGTGTTTCATCCCTCCTTGGACCCTGGCACACACGATGGCTTCTATGACATGGTGGAAAGTCTTGTGAACGGCATCTATCACGTGTCCTCACTGGTGCCCCGCCTGGCCACGCACAGCGTCTTCCCACACTACCAGGTCTGTGCCTGTGGGGCTCCCTTGGACTGGGGGGGGGTGAGGAGGTGCCACGCTGCTCCCACCTCACTGTGCCCCCCTCTCCCTCCATCTCCTCCCCCTCTCCCTTCTTCCCTCCTTTCCTCGTTTCTCTCCCCTGCCCTCTCTCCCTTCTATCCTCTTGTCTCTTTCCCTTTTCCCCGCTCTTCTCTCTCTTCTCCCCTCGTTCTCTTTTCCTCTCTCCCCTCTTTTCCTTTTCTCCTTTTCCTCTTCTTCTTTTCCTCCTTTTCCTTCTTTTCCTCCTTTTCTTCCTTTTTCCACCTCTTCATCCTCTTCTTCCTCTCCCTCTCCTTTTTCCTTTTTCCTTTTTCCTTTTTCCTTTTTCCTTTTTCCTTTTTCCTTTTTCCTTTTTCCTTTTTCCTTTTTCCTTTTTCCTTTTTCCTTTTTCCTTTTTCCTTTTTCCTTTTTCCTTTTTCCTTTTTCCTTTTTCCTTTTTCCTTTTTCCTTTTTCCTTTTTCCTTTTTCCTTTTTCCTTTTTCCTTTTTCCTTTTTCCTTTTTCCTTTTTCCTTTTTCCTTTTTCCNCCCTTCTCCCTTTCCCTTTCCCTTTCCCTTTCGCCTCCCCTCCTGTGCCCTGCAGGCTGACCTGGAGGCCATGCCTGTCCTGGCTGACCAGCGCCAGGAGCTGCTGTGCCGCGCCCAGGCCGCGGTGTCCTCGTGCCACGAGTTCCGCGGTGCCTTGGAGCGCTACTCGCCCCTCTATGGGGAGGACCGGCGGGAGCTGAGCCGGCAGCTCCTGCTCCACGGGCACATCCCCACGGCTGCAGAGGTGGATGCCCAGGGGCAGGACGGGGCCCCTGAGGTGCCACCCACCCTGCAGCACTTCAGGGAGCAGATCGACTCCTACGAGAGGATCCATGAGGAGGTGGCTCACCTCGAGCCCCTCAGCACTGTCCACAGCTGGGTGAGGGTCGATGCTCGGCCTTTCAAGGCGTCCTTGATGAATGAGATTAAAAGGTGGAGCTTGGTGTTCAAGCAGCATCTCCTGGACCACGTCACACGCAGGTGAGAGCTATTCCTGCCTTTGCTCCTGGGACCTGCACTGGGGTTTCTCTTGCCTTGGCTGGGATTTATGGTTTCACACTGATAACCAGCTGAATCACAGAATACCCTGAGCTGGAAGGGACCCACAAGCAACATCCAGTCCAACTCCTGGCCCTGCACAGACACCCCAACAGTCCCACCCTGTTCCTGAGAACACTGTCCAAATGGTCCTTGAGCCTTGGGGCCATGAGCTCTCCCATAGCTAATATAGGAGCCCATGCTGCATGCCAGCTCCATCACATCCCTGGGCCTTCCATACCCTGCTCTGCTGGTATGTCAGCTGGGAACAGTGGCATGGACATCCCTGAGCCCACAGCCCTGTGACCTGGTGTGTGGCATTAGCAGGGCATGTGTTTGCCTGCTCATCCTGAGCCAAATAGTCCCATCTCTGCTGGGGCTCTGTGCTGTTTTGTTGGCTTTTTGGCCAACATCAAGCAGTAAAGCTGCATTAATACCATGAGGTACTTGCTCTGCTTCTAAACCAGCAAACCCTCCCCATTGGGGTAGCCTGGCAGGAGAGCCCTGGGGAGGGGAGTTTGGGTTGCAAATAGGAGGAGTTTGGGCTGTAAGTTTTGCATTAACTCACATTCCCTGCTCTGGAAAGCGGCTCAGCCAGCAGGTCTGTGCTGGATGATACCTCAGGTGATTTACTGGTCACAACTGGAGGGTGTGGTAGGTCTTGGCTCCTGCCAGAGAAGTGTTCACAGACACCTGTAGTGGAGGCAGCTGTGTGGGGTGGTGATACCATCTTTTGTGTCTTTTCAGCACCATAATTCTGTCAGACAATTTCTGTGCAAAGAGGTTTTGGTGTAGCTGTGAACAAGCATTTAGGAGTTGTTATTGGGAGTCCCTGACTCAGCAGCTTAGTCTTTACGAGCTGCTGTATTTAAGGATACATTTAGGCCCAGCAGCATTCACAGAATTTAAAAGGGCTCTTTAAAGGTAAGTGTTTTGAGGGGTGGACAGTGGATGTGCTGGGAAGGACCAGAGACAGAGGAGCCCATCCTGCCTCCTGCTGAAAGTGCCCAGTACCTGGTGGGGTTAAGAGCAGGGTAAACAGGTATAGAAACATCTCCCAAGCCTTCTCCTTGTCTCTGATGATTTATGGCCCAAGGACTGTGAGAAGCAGGCATCAGGCCTTGGTTTTTAAAGACCTGGGATGAATTTTTTCCCCCCTTACAAATGATTACTTGCTTTTCTGAACTCCTGTGAANTTGGTGTTCAAGCAGCATCTCCTGGACCACGTCACACGCAGGTGAGAGCTATTCCTGCCTTTGCTCCTGGGACCTGCACTGGGGTTTCTCTTGCCTTGGCTGGGATTTATGGTTTCACACTGATAACCAGCTGAATCACAGAATACCCTGAGCTGGAAGGGACCCACAAGCAACATCCAGTCCAACTCCTGGCCCTGCACAGACACCCCAACAGTCCCACCCTGTTCCTGAGAACACTGTCCAAATGGTCCTTGAGCCTTGGGGCCATGAGCTCTCCCATAGCTAATATAGGAGCCCATGCTGCATGCCAGCTCCATCACATCCCTGGGCCTTCCATACCCTGCTCTGCTGGTATGTCAGCTGGGAACAGTGGCATGGACATCCCTGAGCCCACAGCCCTGTGACCTGGTGTGTGGCATTAGCAGGGCATGTGTTTGCCTGCTCATCCTGAGCCAAATAGTCCCATCTCTGCTGGGGCTCTGTGCTGTTTTGTTGGCTTTTTGGCCAACATCAAGCAGTAAAGCTGCATTAATACCATGAGGTACTTGCTCTGCTTCTAAACCAGCAAACCCTCCCCATTGGGGTAGCCTGGCAGGAGAGCCCTGGGGAGGGGAGTTTGGGTTGCAAATAGGAGGAGTTTGGGCTGTAAGTTTTGCATTAACTCACATTCCCTGCTCTGGAAAGCGGCTCAGCCAGCAGGTCTGTGCTGGATGATACCTCAGGTGATTTACTGGTCACAACTGGAGGGTGTGGTAGGTCTTGGCTCCTGCCAGAGAAGTGTTCACAGACACCTGTAGTGGAGGCAGCTGTGTGGGGTGGTGATACCATCTTTTGTGTCTTTTCAGCACCATAATTCTGTCAGACAATTTCTGTGCAAAGAGGTTTTGGTGTAGCTGTGAACAAGCATTTAGGAGTTGTTATTGGGAGTCCCTGACTCAGCAGTTTAGTCTTTACGAGCTGCTGTATTTAAGGATACATTTAGGCCCAGCAGCATTCACAGAATTTAAAAGGGCTCTTTAAAGGTAAGTGTTTTGAGGGGTGGACAGTGGATGTGCTGGGAAGGACCAGAGACAGAGGAGCCCATCCTGCCTCCTGCTGAAAGTGCCCAGTACCTGGTGGGGTTAAGAGCAGGGTAAACAGGTATAGAAACATCTCCCAAGCCTTCTCCTTGTCTCTGATGATTTATGGCCCAAGGACTGTGAGAAGCAGGCATCAGGCCTTGGTTTTTAAAGACCTGGGATGAATTTTTTCCCCCCTTACAAATGATTACTTGCTTTTCTGAACTCCTGTGAATTTGTATCACCAAACCCTTCACGTGCAGGGAGGGAGTCGCCCTGTGGAGTGGGTGGTGTAGGAAGAAGAATTACTGGTTTATATAGCTTTGTAACCTGCCAGGTTCATTTTGAAAGCTTGGATTCTTGTATTGGAAGAGACAGTGTCATGGAATCACAGGATGGTTTGGGTTGGAAGAGATCATCCAGTTCATCACCCTTGCCATGGTGAAGGACACTTCCCACAATACCAACTGCTCCACCCTGGCCTTGGACACTCCCAGGGATGGGGCAGCCGCATCTTCTCTGGGCACCCTGTGCCGGGGTCTGCCCACCCTCCCAGCACAGACTGTCCTCCCAAAGCACCTCTCCAGAGCCCTCCTGAGCTCTCCATCCCTGTCTCCAGCCTGAGGAGTCCCAGCCTGTGTTTCTGTTCCTTGCAGGAAGCTGTACCACACCCAGGGAGAACTCTGAGCATGCATTGTGGTTGTGATGCCCTCAGCCTGCAGTGGGCACGGGCAGCCAGGCTGTCCCTGTGCCTGCCAGCCTGGCTGCCTGCGGAAGGCTGGGCACTAATTCCACAGGGAATCCCACAGCTCATGCTGTGCTTCCCTGCTCTGTGCCCTGCAGCTTGGCCGACCTTGAGGAGTTCATCCAGACTGCCGAGATGGGTTTGAGCAGGAGGGTTGAGCAGGGGGACTACGCTGGGCTGGTGGAGCTCATGGGGCACCTGCTGGCCGTGAAGGAGCGGCATGGTGCCACCGATGCCATGTTCGAGCCCCTGAAGGAGACTGTGGAGCTGCTGGGCACCTACGAGCAGCAGCTGCCAGAGGAAATCCACCAGCAGCTGGAGGTGGG
Organism: Scytalopus superciliaris; assembly: GCA_013400415.1. Lineage (NCBI taxonomy): Eukaryota > Metazoa > Chordata > Aves > Passeriformes > Rhinocryptidae > Scytalopus > Scytalopus superciliaris. The sequence goes on from VXBX01001172.1 coordinate 498,587, forward strand.
TGAGAACCTGTGGGGGACCCACAGTTTGCCAAGGAGTGGGTGGCAAAGAGAGCAGGAGCTGAGGAGCATAGCAGGGATGGTTAAGGCCCTGCTCCCTGTCATTAGAGGGCCTCAGTGGATAGTATTTTGCTATTGCAGGATGTGCCTTAATAGCTTGGAATTTTGGAGTTATATTGAGATTTTTCTTTTAAAGCAGAGATTAAGCCTTTTGTTATGTATGAAAACCATAGAATTGGCTGCTCCAACTCCCAGCGATTACTCTGAAACAAAATTAATGCATTTTCAAATACATCTGTTAATTAGGTTGAATTATAATTATTCTTAAATAAGCTGGTTCTTGGCAACTATGGAGATGGGAAGGATAATATTGGCAGAGGAGTTGCCTTCTCAGAGGACTTCAGGCCTCCACTGGGTCGGTACCACCAGATCTGCTTGACCCAGAGGACACCGCTGGGAGCAGGTTATGGAAGTACTTTGGTACCTTTTCACATGTGGCTGTGATGAGTCAGTTTTCTTTTGGGAATTCCTTTCATTTCTGGAAAGGGGACCATGAGATGAAGGTTAGAAATGGTGGTGAGGTGCCCAGCCAGCCTTGGGGACAGAGACTAGCACTGGCAGCAGCCAAGGGTGTACAGTGGAGAAGCATGTGGCTGCCCTCGGGTGGGTGCCCTGTGGCACCCTGTGGGCACAGGGGCTGTGCAGGGCACCGGATTAAAGCTGGGGAGGAGTTCCTGCCTTGCAAAGGTTCCTGTTCCTGCTGCAGCCTCGGATGGTTTTCTCCTTGTGCAGCTGAGATCTGTGGGTGGTCAGTCACCAAATTTGGAATAGTGAAGGGTTCTAAAGATACCCAGGGTCCTGCAGACTCCCTGAAAACCAGGAGGGCTGCATTGTGTGGCTGCTCCTTCTGCTGCAGCATCGCTGGTCTTGCATAAAGCTGGAACCCGGCTCTGCTGATCCCTCTGCCCGGGAGATGCTGGTGTGGTCTCTGTGCAAGTACATCCAAACAGCTGATTTGTTTTCCTGACAGAGGAAATGAGGGTGTGGGGCAGCCATGCAGATGCAGGAGATAACAGAACACTTGTCCTTTCTGGCAAGTGGCAGCAACATGTGTGTGAGTGCACAGCACTGGGGCTGGGGGCAGCAGAGCCCTTGGCTGGTGTCAGTTCCTGGGCTGAGGATATGGCCCAAAAAGCCCAGTGAGAAGGAATAAAATCCCTTTCTGAAGAAAATGGCAGATCCAGAGGGTGAATTGTCAGCAGTGCTGTGCACTTGCAGTTGGATGCAGAGCTGAGAACTAATATTGTATGCAGAACCTGGAAGGGTTTGCCCCAGAGAGTCCTCCTGGTGTAACACCTCCTGCTCTGAGAGCTGGCAGGAAATGTCCCAGGCTCTGTTTCTTTAGCTCTGGGAAGCCAGAGGAGTTTGCACCCACATCCATCCTCCTGCCTTCAGCACTCCCAGCAGGCTCCAGGTCCTGTCGGGCTTGTCAGCATCACTGTTCTCTCTTGAGCACTGAACCATCCTGGGAGACCAGGATTGAGTCTGGGACCTTCCTCAGTAGTTACTGAATACGTTTGTACAACCACAGCTATCAGTTATAATGTCTCTGTCTTCACTAGCGTTCAATATTGTGAATAACTGGGAAGATTTATACCAAAATGTGTCTTTAGCCTTTTGTAGAATCACAGAATTGTTAAAGTTGGAAAAGACCTTTGAGATCATCAAGTTCAACCCTAAACCCAGCACCATCACTGTGATCACCACTAAACCATATCCTCAAGTGTCCATCCACACATTTTTTGAACACTTCCAGGGATGGTGACTCCACCATTACCCTGGGCAGCCTGTTCCAATGGTTCACAACCCTTTATGTGAATTTTTTTGCCAATATTCAGTCTAAACCTCTCCAGGTGCAACTCGAGGCATCCCAACAAAGCTTCCATATGGTTTTAGACACAGAATCCCCGCTCTGTGCTTACCCGTGAGCAGCCCAGGCACATCTCACACTGAGCACACATCCTGCCCTCCCAGCAGTTCTGCTTTGCCCACAGGAGCTGCCTGAGAAGTGGAAGCAGGTGAAGAAGCTGGCTCTGGCCGTGAGGCAGCATGTGGCTCCTCTCCAGGCCAGGGAGGTGACCGCCCTGCGCCAGAGCTGCGCCGCCTTTGACGCCCAACAGCTCCGCTTCAGGGAGAGGTTTGGCAAGGAAGCTCCCTTCAGGTATGGGCAGGTTGTGCCATCAGGGGAGCCCTGAGGAAAGAAAGCTCTACAGGCTCATCTCTGCATGTCCTGAGGATGCAGAGCCCGTCCATACATTCCCTACGGGCTCACAGGGCTGTGTCTGTCATGCCTGGGGTGTTGTGTCCCTGGAAATGCTGTCCAACATTGGCAAGAGGTTGGGTTTGGATGCTGAATGCATGATATCACTTTAAGGTGGCATCAGCAGTGCCAAATGGTACCATCAAGGTGTACTATGGACCTTTCATCTCTCCCGTGTCTCCCAGAGACACTGTTTGGTTTATGTTTCTTTAGAAGTTGTTACAATATCACTTACGAATAACAAACATTTATTTCTAGGTTTGACACTGAAAAGCCTTATCAACTGCTGGATGCAAAGCACATGGAGATTAAACAGATGGAGTCAGCCATGACCTCGATTTATGAATCAGCTGGTCTGTTTGAAGTCATGGTGCCAGAATATAAACAACTGAAGCAGTGCAGGAAGGAGCTGTGTCTTCTCAAAGAGCTCTGGGATATGATCTCCCTGGTGAACACCAGCCTCGATGACTGGCAGACCACCAAATGGGTGGATATTAATGTGGAAAACATGGACCTGGAGTGTAAAAAGTTTGCAAGAGAGATCCGGAATCTGGATAAGGAGATGAGGGGCTGGGATGCTTTCACTGGGCTGGACAGCAAGGTGAAGAACATGCTGATGGCCCTGAAAGCAGTGGCAGAGCTTCAGAATCCTGCCATCAGAGAAAGACACTGGAACCAGCTGATGCAGGTGACGGGTGTGAGATTTGTGATGGACTCAGACACCACACTGGCTGACCTCCTCAAGCTCAACCTGCATAAATTTGAGGGTGAGGTCCATGGCATTGTGGACAAAGCAGTGCGAGAAATGAGCATGGAGAAGGTGCTGAAGGAGCTGAGACGCACCTGGAGCACCAGGGAGTTTCAGTATGAGCCTCACCCCCGCAGCAACATCCCCTTGCTGAAGTCAGATGAGGAGCTCATTGAAACTTTGGAAGACAACCAGGTGCAGCTGCAGAATTTGATGTCCTCCAAATACATTGCTTTCTTCCTGGAGGAGGTGTCTGCATGGCAGAGGAAGCTCTCCACCGCCGACTCCGTCATGTCCCTCTGGTTCGAGGTGCAGAGGACGTGGTCTCACCTGGAGAGCATTTTCATTGGCTCAGAAGATATACGGGTACAGCTCCCCCAGGTATGAAATCCCAACTCCTGTTCCATGTTTGGAAAGTGTTGAAGAAGAGCCTCCAGTATTAAACAGGGTTATCTATAGTGCCAAGTTCCCCCGAGCAGAACTTTTCTCCTGCTGCTTTGCTTCTCTGGAGGCTCCCTTAGTACTGTGGTGGTTCCCCAGGATGGTTTTGTGCCATGAGCTGTGCTTGAGCCATGCTGAGGGGCTGATTTTCTCCCCTCTGCTGCTGCACAGCAAACACAGAGTTCCTGGGGCTGAGCAGGAGGCTGCTGCTTCCTTCAGCACTGCAGGCATGTTCCCTCTTCCATCGGAGGGGAGAGCACTGGGGTAATTACTCAAGCCCTGCAAATCACAAGATCACAGAAACCCCGAGTATGCTGAGCTGGAAGGGACCCCCAAGGATCATCCAGTCCAACCCTCAGCCCTGCCCAGGCCCATCCCCAAGAGTCACCCCCTGTGCCCCAGAGCATCATCCAAACCCTCCTGGAGCTTTGGCAGCCTTGGGGCTGTGCCCACTCATCAAACCAGAGCTGACCCAGGCAGCTCTGGCAGCATCCCCTTCCCAGCCTTCAGCCCTGGTGCAGGGGGAGGGCAGCTCTTCTCCCACTCCTGCTTTTGGAACTGGAGCAGTGTTGTCATTGGTGAACCCCTCGGGCTGCCTTTGGTCCAGCTTCCAGTGTTATTCCAGGCTGGCAGCTGTGCTGGGGAGGAACGTGCCTTTCACTGCTGACTGAGTGGCAGCTGCAGTGTCCCCTCTGTCCCTGTGTCACTGACAGGGGACTGAGCCAACACAGGGTGTGCACAGCCCGGTGACACCCAGCAATGCCCCACCCTGTCCCCATCCCTTCCCTCTGGGCTGCTTGGACTGTTCCTCCCTTGCTCTGGTGAGTGCTGGGCACATCTGGCCTCCTGGGCTGTCCCAGAGCCCTGAGAACTGTCCCATGTGCCAGCACAGTGTGACATCCAACAGCTCTCCGATGGTGGGTCAGAAACCACACCATGATGTGACCTCCCTCTGAGAGGGCACCTCAGCACACACCTGGCAGGTGCCACAAACCAGCAGCCACTTCCCCTCCATAGCAGAAAGGATGAAGCTCAGATCCTCTGGAGGCTGAACCTCCTTGGGATTCATCCAGGGCTGGGGAGGCTGTGCTGGCAGGTCAGTGGCCTTTCCCCACTATGGGAGCACCTCCTGCTGTGGTCAGGGAAAATGGATATTACATCTGGGCATGAGAGAGGAAGAGTTAGGAGGAGATACTCAAAGGGGAATTCAATCCCATGAAAGGGAGGGTTCTAGGGATTGGCTTCTGCATGGATCACTTTATCCACAGCTCCTTTGTGATACAATGACAAGGCAAGTGCCTGACTGGAGACTTGTTTCAGGTCCATGGACAGGAGAGCCCTTCAGGAATGGTGCAGGGGGCCCCTCTGCACTGGCCAGAAGGCTCTCTGAAGGGGAGCTTTCCCCTCATCCCAAAGGCAGAACCCAGAGGGTGGGATATTTTAGCACACAATTAGTATGTTACTGTGACTGTGTCCTTTGTATCCCTTTGTAGGACTCCAAGCGCTTTGAAGGGATTGATGTGGATTTTAAAGAACTGGCCTATGAAGTTCAGAAAACCCCAAATATATTGGAGGCCACCAACAAACCTGGTCTGTTCCAACAACTGGAGGACATTCAGAGTAGGTAGGTAGAAGGTCAGTCCCAGGATTTTTTCAGAGTAATCAGCTCTAAGAAGCTGGTTGATCCATCTGCTCTGAGGCTGTTTCCGAGGCTGTGCCTTCTCTGCATTCACAAATCACAGCATTTCTGATCTTTCTCACATCTTTTTACTTGTGACCCATCACCCTGAGGCCCCGGAGTGGAGTCTGGCTTTGTGCATGGGCAAACTCTCATCCTGACTATTGATTTGCACACAGTCAGGGTTATACAGCTGGTTTCAAAGTTCATGGCCTTGCTGCCACCCCAAATGCAGTGTCTGAAGTGGCTGTACAGCAGTGTGAGCAGAGTTTAGTTTGGGTGTTGGGAAGGAATCCTTCCCTGGGAGGGTGGGCAGGCTCTGGCACAGGCTGCCCAGAGAAGCTGTGGCTGCCCCATCCCTGGGAGTGTCCCTGCCCATGGAAGGGAGTGGAATGAGATGGACTTTAAGGTCCTTTCCAACCCAAACCATTCCATCATTCCATGATATGTGCAACAGAGCTGAACCCACTTCTTTAATTTACGGAATTATCCCTGTGTCTATGCCCTTGACATAAGGTGTAACATCTCCCTGAGAAAGATCTGAGTGTCCTGAGACAGAGCCACTTCTCATTAAATATCTGAATCCCCCTAAAACACACTTCAAAGTTCACATGGAGCTGTTCTGGCAGTAACAGCTCTCCATTTCAAATAAAGATTTTATTTTATTTTCAATCAAGTAAGGCCAATGTTCCTCACAGAGAATGTTATTTAGGAACTTTGTAAGCTCAGCAGCAGTTTAGCATGTGAACACTGCAAGATTCATTTTAGATCGGAGCAAACAAGTTTCCTTTCATGCTTTGCAAACACAAAAAGCTGAGTTGGTTGGAATCAGACTTTAAAATGTGGCTCATTAGAATAAAAGCTGTTCTGGAAATGTTCATCCCAGTGTGAAACCACCTGTGGCAGTTCAGAGCTTGTCTAAAACAGTAGGTCAGACTGCAAGCCTTTCCAACCTCTTCTTCCACCTGTGTTTCTGCTTTTTTCTGAGGCTGCCCTGACTCTTGGGTGTTTGACCCCTGGAGTAGAGAGTGAGCTGGGAGTTACTCTGTGCCTTGTTGTTCTATTCAGAAATGCTGCAAGGACCAGCCTGTGGGCTCAGCTCGTGCCTGGCATTGCCCCATGGTGGGGAGAAGCTGCTTGATAACCCCAAGGGCAGCAGGAAGCACGGAAGGATATTCACCCCCCTGTCCTGGCCTCTGTTCACCTGCTTTGTCTCCCCAGGTTGTCTCTGTGTGAGAAGGCTTTGTCTGAGTATCTGGACATGAAGAGATTGGCCTTTCCCAGATTTTACTTCATTTCTTCTGCAGATTTATTGGATATTCTTTCCAATGGCACCAACCCACATCTGGTAAGCCTTGTACTGCATCACCTTTGTGTCTTCCAGCTGTCAGTAGTGTCACAGTGGAAGATGCTGTCTTGGGACACTCCTGTAGTGTCCTTTCTGGAGGATTTCATGTCCCACCCTCACATGGATCAATAACTATTTCACAGCTGATCTTCTGTCATCTTGGACAGGCAACATGTGCACTGGTTGTTGTCTGATCTAACCCTGGTGATACTTGTGGAGGGTTCTGAGAGCTCTGCACTGAGCAGAGCCATGGCTTTGGTGACTTAAAAACAGTGGATTTGTTTCTGCTGGGACACAGTAAGGTTGGAGGAAACCATCTTTCATGAGGATCTCATTCCAAACTTATTGCTGACCTTGGATCCCAACCTGGGATGCCACCAAAGAACATTTGCTGTTGGAAGAGCCACAGAATGGCCATTCCAGTGTGGAAGTGCTGACCACTGGTGGTTTGGGGCAAAAAAGCTGTTTGCTGGTAACTGCTTCTTCCTTCCCTCATGCAAAGGATTTGGGGGTGTCCTGATTGTAGGGGAGGTAAGAACACAGCCTGGAGGATCTGAGGGAGGTGGGGCAGGTGGTGGTCAGGCAGTGGCCATGGCTCAGGGCCAGGCTGAGCCCCTGCACCACCATCTGACCAAGGAGCCTCCTCTCCTCCAGGCTGGGCTTGGGAAGTGGTGCCTGAATGCCACGTGTGGGAAATCACTCTAAATACACCATTCCTCCTGCTGACTCCAGAGGATTGCTGGATCATCCTGGGGAGGAACTGGTAGTAACCTTCCTGTTGTAGGAAAAGGCTTCATGGTGCCCATCCCCCTGTTCCCAAGGATCACACACCTCTCTGCTCCATGGGCAGAGCTCAGAGGATTCAGTCCTGCAGGTGGATTTCCACATGGAGCTTTGGGGTTGGTTGTGGGTGCTGCTGGAGCTGCTGTCAGGAATCCTTGGCTGCTTTGCCTGGCAATGCCATGCCCTGACTGGCCTGGTTTGGGAGGCATCATTTATCCCAAGGATGGTATGTAAACACAATCAACATGTTCACAGCAAATGGAGACTGTTGGGCAAGGAATCAATTCCTTATTCCAACTTTCAGTTATCTCTCCTTCTTTAAGCTTTTCCTCATTTTCAGTGTTCATATGAGCACATGAGTGGGGCAGGTTTAGAAATGCTGTAGTTGCCACTAACCTTTAACTCTGCTTGGATCTGTTTGCTGCTGCTGGGTGATTTCAGCCCACAGAGTGTCATAAATACACAGCTGATTGATACTTGAAATGGAGAGAAAGAAAACACAGGAAGCAGTAAAAAGCTGCTGTGTTGAAATGCTCTGTGGAGTAAGAAGAAATTCCTGGTACTTTCTGTTATTCAAAACTATTTGCAGTAAAATCAAAGCAAATGTCAAGTGGGATCATACCTGGATATGGTCTCAGTCTTTCCACTGTAGTTTCAAAGCCTGATAATTCCTAAAGGAGGATTAAGTACACAATGATATTTATCCGCTTGAACTGGATATTGAACTGGGGCAGAGTCAGGCTCATTCCAGGCAGGATTGCTCTGGGTGCTGGCGCACAGCCAAAGCCCTGCAGACTGGCCAGGGGCTGGGAATGGACCCTGGGGATTGCTGAGCAGAAACTTCTGGATGTAAGAAAAGGTTTCTGTGGTTTATGTGAGGTTTGAAAGGAGATGTGCTTGTCTGGGGGGAAGCCGAGTGCCTGTTGCTCCTTGATCCGCTCGGCAGCTTCCAGGATTTGGTTCTCTTTGAACACAGGTAAGAAGATGGATGAGCTGTGCCCACCTGTGGGACAGCCCGTGGACAGGGTTGGAGTCCTCTGGGGCTCAGTGAGTGAGAACTGAACAACCAAGTCATAGAATGGAAGGGACCCACAAGGATCATCCAGTTCAATTCCCGGCCCTGCCCAGGACACTCCAACAATCCCACCCTGTCCCCGAGAGTGTTCTCCAAACCCTCCTGGAACTCTGGCAACCTTGGGGCTGTGCCCACTGCCCTGGGGAGCCTGGGCAATGTCTGACCACCCTCTGGGGAAAGGACCTATAGCACAAAGTAATTTCTAGGAGGGAAAAAGCAGAAAGGTTCCTAGTGAAGAAAACCCCTGGGTGTGCTGAGAACAGGGTGAGGTGGAGCAATGGATGGAGACCTTGGCACTGCATGGAAGGAAATAGGGAGTAGAGGATCGTGTGATGTTGGAACAGTTTCTGAGCCTTTATCCTGTGTGGGAGGTTGCAGGATTTATTAAGGCATGTCTGTGTTTAAATGAGATAGAAATAGGTGAAAGTACTGAGAGAGACAGCAAGAGGCTTGTGTTGGCAGCATCCTGGCCTTGAGTGAGGAGAAGTGGTGCTGCCAAGGTGTCCAAGTCCTTGCTTTGTGAACGTGGCTGTGCCTGTCACACTCAGGGTGATCCCAGTCCTGCTTGTCCTGTCTCCACCACTGTATTTATGCAATTCCTTTTGCAGGTGCAGCGTCATCTTCCCAAACTCTTTGACAACTTGGCCAAGATGAAATTCCAGGTGGACTCTGAGGAAAAGGCAACCAAGGTTGGCCTGGGAATGTACAGTAGAGAGGAGGAATATGTCCCCTTCAGTGCACCCTGTGACTGCAGTGGGCAGGTGAGAGGGAGGGCCTTGTGTGCCCAAAGCATCTGTTGGAGTCTCTCCTCCCACCCCTTGGGTGGGCACCAATGGCCAAGACATTGTAGAGCTTCACTGCTCTTCCTTTGTGCATGAGAAAAGCTGGAAGAAGTGGTGTGTCACTTAATCCCTCCTTACACCACAGCTCTAGTCCCACTCTGGATGGGTCCTCACCAAGTGGGACAGGGGTGTCCCAGCCCACAGTACAAACAAGGATTTTCTATAAGACATTTTGAAGGTTACACTTGTCCTCTCAGATGGGGAGATTGAAAATAGATTAAGCTATTCCATAGTACCTCTGGATGGGTACCTTTGGAAAGACAAGGTTTTTTGCCTGTTTTCCAAACCTTTCTTCTTTCATAGGACAAGTTAAAGTACAAAAATTGAGAATCAAACTATTGCTCAGCTTTTCTGTCTCTGTAGTTGCATTTTTCTCCATGGACTATTACAAGAAGCTACAGTGTGTAATACCAGCTCTGAGCTCCGTGATGATGGAGCCTGATGTTTAAACTGCCCTCCATGAGGACTTTGCCTGTGAAATACTAAAATCAGCAGGAATTGTGTTCCCAGGCTCAGCTCTCTTGCTGCTGGCAGATTGTGCTCAAGTCCCACGAGTGACTCTGTCATGGCCTGGGGCTGGAACAGGCTGAACTAAATTGCTCCTCGGTGGAGTTCATTTTGGTTCCTCCTATAGCTGGAGTTCCACAAAACCCTGCCGTGTGCCCTCAGTGTCTGGAAAGAGATGCTGATCCTGCAGGACCAGAACTGGCTGAATCCCACAGTCTGAAGGAGGCTGGACACCTGTTTGGCCAGAGGGCTGAGCTGCTGCTCCCATGCCCTGTGCCACTCCTGACTGAGGAGGAGCAAACGTGTTGCTGGGATTTCATCTCTCCTGCAGGTGGAGGTGTGGCTCAGTCGCCTGCTGGACACCATGAGGGCCACGGTGAGGGACGAGATGACAGCAGCTGTCACAGCCTACGAGGAGAGGCCGAGGGAGCAGTGGCTCTTTGACTACCCTGCCCAGGTACCTGCCACTGCTCCTGCCAGAGCTGCTGTGTGGCTTCCCCTCCGTCCTGCCTTCCCTGCTTGCAGTGGGGACTCTGCCTGTGCTTGGGGACATTTCTGGCCACAGCTGTGCTGTCCACGATGTGGGAAGGGTGACTTGTCCTTTCCCCTGGCTATCTCTTGCTGGATTCCCGGGCTGAGCTCTGTGCCCTGACCGGAGCTCCAGGCAGGATGCAGTCCTGGGACTTGGGCAGTGGCTGCTGCATCCTGGGGGGTCACCCAGAGAGGTGAGAGGTGCCATAGGAGAAAAAAGTGGTGAAGTCTGATGAGAGGAAAGACCCTCAGATGACCTTCTGGCAGCCTTGTGGTCTCCCATGCTGTCAGACACAGGAAAGGGGCTCATTTCCTGAGGAGCAGCTGCTAAATGTGTCTGCACTGACAGGATGTTAAATGGATGTCACGGGGCAGGTCCCCACTGTCCTGTCTGCTGTGATACTGTATGACAAAATACTTAATTTGATGTCACAGATGCTTCATCCTTGATCTCCCTGTGGATCAGAGACTCAAATGTGAGGAAGCTCTGGTGTTTCCCTGATACTGAGCCAACCTCTTTTTCCAGGTGGCTCTTTCCTGCACACAGATCTGGTGGACAACTGAGGTGGGGATTGCCTTTGCCAGGATGAAGGAAGGCTATGAGAAGGCCATGAGGGAATACCACAAGAAGCAGGTGGCCCAGCTGAACACCCTGGTGACCATGCTGCTTGGGCAGCTCTCCAAGGGCGACAGGCAGAAGATCATGACCATATGCACCATCGATGTGCACGCTCGGGACGTGGTGGCAAAGATGATATCGCAGAAGGTTGGTGTTCTCAGCTCAGCATGGTCCTATGCTGGGCATTGGAGTGGGGATTGTGGAGTGATAGAGCAGGCACAGACCCTCAAGTCATGGCCTGACTCAGTGGGAAACACATGGCCATAAGAGAAAGCATTAGGGCTCTTCTTTCTGTAGCTCCCTTGCTCTGGTGTGGGGCCTCAGGGACCTCTTGGGAAATCCCTTGGCTGTCACACTTTTCCCCCACCACTGCCCTGTCATCAAAGTCATGGAATGGTTTGGGTTGGAAAGGATCTTAAACTTCATCTCATTCCAACCCCCTGCCATGGTCAGGGACACCTTCCACTAGCCCAGGTTGCTCCAAGCCCTGTCCAACCTGGCCTTGGACACTCCCAGGGATGGGGCAACCACAGCTTCTCTGCCCAACCTGTGCCAGGGCCTGCCCATCCTCACAGCCAAGAATTTCTTCCCAGTATCCCACCTAACATGGCCCTCTGGCAGTTTGATCCATTCCCTCTTGTCCTGTCACTGCATGCCCCTGTCCAAAGTGTCTCTCAATCTCTCCTTGGAAGCCCTTCAGGCACAGAAAGGACACACTAATATCTCTCTAGAGCCTTCTCTTCTCCAGGCTGAACAATCCCAGTTCTCTCAATCTTTGCTCATAGCAGACGTTCTCCATCCATCTAATCACAATGCCTTTGACACTGTTTCATGTCCAGCCCCGCAGGCGGGTGGGAAAGTGTCCTGGTTGTGCTGGGTTGTGACTGTACCCTCCTTTGTGTCCTCTCAGTTTCAAGGCACGTCTGGGCTTGGTGGTGCCCTGGCCCAGTTTGGGGTGAAGCTGTCTGTCCACCTGCAGGGCTGCCTGCTGGTGCTGCAGAGCACTGGCCGTGGCTCCTTGTCCCCCTGTCCCCTGGTGCTGTCTGAGGCCCCTTCCCTGGCTAAGCAGCCTCTGCTCCTTTGCTCACTCTACATTGCAAAAACCTCTTCATGCCTTGCTGCTTCTAAAATCTCTTCAGGAGTCTTTGTCTTTCTCTTTCTCTTGGACAGTCATTTTTTCCTCTCTTATGGATGTGGTTGCTAATTTGGTGGGAGATGAGGAGATGACATTCCCCCTCCCTGCCTTGGCAGTGGCCAATCCACCCCCAGGAGCAGCTTCCTTTCAGTCCCTGAGCTGCGTGTGACCCTCTGGGGCTCGTTGCAGGTGGACAATGCCCAGGCGTTTGTTTGGCTGTCGCAGCTGCGGCACCGGTGGTCGGACGAGGAGCGGCACTGCTTTGCCAACATCTGTGATGCCCAGTTCCTGTACTCCTATGAGTACCTTGGCAACACTCCTCGGCTCGTGATCACCCCACTGACCGACAGGTGAGTCCTTGGGAAACGCCAGCACAGCCACGTGGCTGGAGAAAGGGCTGCCAGCCAAAGGGAGGGTAGTGGGGACACCCAGAGCCCTCTGGTTCTTTGTGTGTGTCCCAGCAATCTGGTGGCAGAGCCCCGGCTCTCACCTGTTGTTACAGAATCACAGACTCACAAAATCAGTGAGGTTGGAAAATACCTCTGAGGTCATTGAGTCCAACTTTTGACCCAACACTGCTGGATCAACCAGACCAGGGCACTGAGTGCCACTTCCAGCCTTTTCTTAAACACCTCCAGGGACACTGATTCCACCACTTCCATGGCAGCCCATTCCAATGACCAATCATTCTTTCTATGAAGAATTTCTTCCTAATGTCCAACCTGAACCTCCCCTGGTGCAGTTTCACACTGTGTCCCCTTGTCCTACTGCTGGTTGTCTGGGAGAAGAGACCAACTCCCACCTGGCTACAATCTCCTGTCAGGGAGTTGCAGAGAGTGAGAAGGTTTCCCCTGAGCTTCCTCTTCTCCTGGTCAACAACCCCAGCTCCCTCAGTCTCTCCTAACAGGATTTGTGCTCCAGCCCCTTCTTCAGTCTCGTTGCCCTTCCTTGGACTCCTGATTTGGGATTTTATGGTGTTACCCCCTGGGGTATCTGTGCCTCAGATCCCAGGGTGGGATTCAACTCCCCAGTGCTCACTGTGGGTGTCTGCCTGGACAAGGTGCCCACACCCTGCAGAGCTGGTGAGTCCAGGAGCTTTCATCTCCTCCTGAAGGAGACATCTGCCATTTGGCTCACCTGTCTCAATGGGGCCACCTGGGGTGATGTGACGTGCTCTGTGTTGTCCCACTTGGCTTTCAGCTGCCAATCCAGACATGCAAATCTTCTGTGGATTCCTTGTCATATCTTTCCACTCTCTGTCATGTTTCAATAGCACAAGCATCTCAGGTGGCTCCAGTCCCCTGGGTTAGTCAGTCAAGCCAAGCCCCTGTGCACTGTCAGGTTTTGTTGGCCAAGGTGACTACAGTTCTGTGGCTTGTACAGGGGGTACAGACACCCACATGTGGGCACCTCTCTGGGGTCCATCATCAGCCTGATGGAGGAGCTTTGGGACCTGATGCAGCCTTGGGTAGGATCATCTGTAGGCCATCAGAGCAGGCATATAACTGTGATTTTAGGAGCACTGGGGAGCAAGAAGAAGGTCTTTCAAGAAAGCTGATCTTTCTTTGTACTATCTGGGACATGCCCAATGTCAATGAGTGGTGTGAGGCTCCAAAGAAGTGAGGTTGGGTGGATCTCAGTGGAAGATGAGTATTTATTGGATTTGAGGAGCAGTTGAGGGAACTTGGGTTGTTTAGCCTGAAGGGAAGGAGGCTCAGGAGGGATCTTCTCACTCTCTACAACTGCCTGAAAGAAGGTTGTAATGAGGTGGGGGTTGGTCTCTTCTCCCAGGTGAGAATTAACAGGGTGACAGAAAATGGCCTCAAGTTGCATTGGGGGAGGTTTATATTGGATGTTAGGAAAAAAATTTCCAATGAAAGGGCTGTCAAGGAAGAGGTGGAGTCACCATCCCTGGAAGTGTTCAAAAAACACATGGCTGTGGCACTTGAGGACATGGTTTAGTTCTGAACAGAGTGGTGATGATGGTTTTCTGGTTGGACTTGGTGATCTTAGAGGGCTTTTCCAACCTTAACAATTCCATGATTCCATGGAGAAATCACAGCAGAGCAGAGGTGGTTGTTAATGCCCAAGAGGACTTTCAGCTTGGACGTTGGTGCTGCTCATGCAGAGCTTTTCTGGGAAGGGCTCAGGGCTCTCCAGAGTATGCCTGAGTGCTGTGTCCCTGCAGCCCAACACTGACCTCTGGGACCCAGTCTCAGTTTCCTTCCCTTTCTCCTTCCTCCTTTGCTGTGGAAGGTGTTACATCACCCTGACCCAGTCGCTGCACCTGACCATGAGCGGAGCCCCCGCAGGCCCGGCGGGCACCGGCAAGACGGAGACCACGAAGGATTTGGGACGAGCCCTGGGCATGATGGTGTACGTGTTCAACTGCTCTGAGCAGATGGACTACAAGGTACTGCTCCCCTTGGCCACAGTGCTGGTGTCACAGAATCCCAGAACTCCACAATCTCAGAATAGGCTGAGCTGGAAGGGACCCCCAAGGACCATCCAGTCCAACCCTCAGCCCTGCACAGCCCCATCCCCAAGAGTCACCCCCTGTGCCCCAGAGCATCATCCAAACCCTCCTGGAGCTCTGGCAGCCTTGGGGCTGTGCCCACTGCCCTGGGGAGCCTGGGCAGTGCCCACCACCCTCTGGGGAAAGAAGAGCCTTTCCCTGAGATCCAACCTGAGCCTGCCCTGACACAACTCCAGCCATTCCCTGGCTGTGTCCCTGGTCCCCCAGAGCAGAGATCAGTGCCTGCCCCTCCTCTGCCCCTCCTGAGCAAGTTGGACCTGCAATGAGGTCTCCCCTCACTCTCCTCTTCTCCAGCTGAATATCTGGGGCTGGAGTTGCTCAGTGCTTGATGCAACCTGAAGGATGAGGGCACTCCAGCTGAGTTTGCTCTGATCCATCCTCTTCTCAAATCCCTGCTACCTTCCTTTCTGATGAAAACCATTTTCTTCTCCTCCCTCTTCTTCTCTAAGATTCACACAAGCTTCTACGGGAGGCAGAGACCCGAGCTGTGCTCTCTATTCTATCCCACCTTTCCCTTCCCTCCTCGGGGTAAATTCCATGTGAAATGCTTCAAAACTTTTGACCTGTTCAGTTGAAACCAAGGCTGTGCTGGTCCTGAGACCCTGGCTGTTTCCTCTTGTCACAATCCCAGGCTGACATGGGCAGGGACCTGTCCTGGTGTTCTCAGGATCCTCTCCCGGGATAAGGCCAAAGTGTGCTAAACCTTGAGCTGGGTGTGTGGGGCTGAGCCCTGTGCTCTGCCACAGTGCAGTGGGTTTGTGGCCTTGGATCATACTCCATCCAGCTTAGGTCCCTCATGGAAGGGGGACCAGCAGTAACTCAGCCCAGGTGACCTTTAAATGGGACCAGAGCACAGAGATGTCAGAGAGTGCAATTAGCAAATCAATTGGCAAACAGTGCAGAGCTATAAATATTATAATTGAGTCGTGCCTGCTGCTCCCATGCACTTTCCTGAATACCCACAATAGGCTGTAAATTGCTATAAATAAACAGGCTGGGAAACAAAATCCATTTTTTGCTGGAGTTCCGTTTTGTTCCATTTGTGATTTCATTCTTGTAATTTTATTTTATTTCTTTTTCTTTTCAGTCTTGTGGGAATATTTACAAAGGCCTTTCCCAGACAGGAGCCTGGGGCTGTTTTGATGAATTTAATAGGATCTCAGTCGAAGTCCTTTCTGTGGTTGCTGTACAGGTAGGTAGAGAAAAGCTTGTGAATAAATACAAACGAGGCAGAGCTTATCTGCAGCCTTTGGATGAGGGTCAGTATGGGAAAGTGCCTGAGCCAGCCTCAGTTTGTGTGCAGGCAGGTGAGGGATATATCCCAACATGGATCACATGAAGATCACAGCATGGACAGAATGCAGCAGTGACGTGCTGCAAACATTTTTGCCAGTTCTTCCCCCCCGCCCCGGTTACAGCATCTGTGTGGAGACAATTCTTTACAGCATTTTTTCCCCCCATCAGCACCCCTGTAGCTCTGTACCTGCTCCCCCTGAGCACAGCCCTCTGGCAGTATGTGCTGGGGGACAATCTCAGTGTAGCCCTGCAGGGAGCAGAGCTGGCCTGAGCTGTGGCTGCTCCAAAGGCCGTGTGGGGAGCCATTGCCATGGAAGGTGTTTGGGGCAGATCCATGGGCTGCTGGACTTTTGGAAGTTATTGCCTCAGGCACACCTTGTGGGTCATGTTCAACCATGGAAGACATTCAAGAGTCATTTTCTCAATGCTTACTTGTCCCCAAGGCTGTGGAATTTCTTTCCTCCCTTCCTTCCTTCTTTCCCCTCCTTCCCTTTCTTCCTTCCTCCCCCTCCTTCCCTTCCTTCCTCCTTTCCTCCCACCCTTTTCACTGGGTTGTGGATGCAATTCCAGTGCCTGTGATGAGAGCTCTGGGAAATGACTTTGCAGGGTGTTCCCAGTGGAGTGGCACAATCAATCCCTGGGAGGAATGTGTGTGCCCTGTTATTCCCGAGAGCCAGAGTCAGCCAGGGGACACCTGGGAACTGGGACCTGCAGCAGATCTGCAGCACCTGATGAGCTGCTTGCTGGGATAACCTGGGAGTGCCGATTAAGGCTGGGAGGGAGCTTTGGAGCTGTGCCTGGCTATGCAGAGGTGTTTTCCCTGTGGAATGATTTCTCATTCATTCAGTGGATTGTGTTGTTTCTCCATGTGAAGCCCAGCAGGAGCCCTTGGAGAAGGGCTGGGAAGGATCCTGCTCTCCCCATTGTGAATCCTGTTCACCCTCAATACAATCCCTTCCCTTCCCTTCCCTTCCCTTCCCTTCCCT
>VXBX01001174.1:9659-23734 GCA_013400415.1 Scytalopus superciliaris
ATATATGTATATATACACGCACATATATATAGTTATATGCTGCACAGAAGTGCAGAAGCAATGATAATGGTTTTCTCATGGTGTGAAATCTCTCTAATTATTATAATAAGGCAAACATCTATTATGTGACTATCAAAAACTGGGCATAGGCATACAAACTGGTTCAGCTTCTATGGGTACTGTTCAGAACAGTAACTTTATTTTTAACCATTAAATAAATGGAAAAGGTTTTACACAGAGCTGGTGATTTTTTTCAGGTCATCTTGAATAACATATTATTCAAGCTAAACAAATAGTGAAAACTTATGACTCATTTTTTTCCAGCAAATTAAATGTTTTATGCATAAATAGAGTACCATGTACTTCCAGATATAGAGCTTTTCCTATATAAAATTGACACAGCATGAGAATTTTTAATATAAATACCTTGTATTGCCTCACAAATTCTCCAATAGTTTAGATAAGGAATTCTGACATATACATAAATTTATAAAAAGTTCAATTAGCATTACATTTTATTGTTGGGGAGTAGGCTTATTTTCACACAAATTAATCTAGATTTCTGCTTTAATAACTTTATCCACAAAAAACATTCTATTGTTAAAATATGTGAAACTCCTTGTATCTTTTATACATACACTAAATCAAACCTCTAGGACTGGATTTATGGTCCAAGAAATGAAAGTAGCTCAAGTTTATACTCTTTAAGATTTCTATTTAAGTGATGGCCATTTTAATTAGTTTAAACACATGGTCATTTTTCTGGTAGTACCATAGTATTTCTTGCAAGAAAAAAACCTGCAATGTCCAAACTTTTTCTTTATTGCTCTAAGCTGCCAATATCTCCCAAATCGATGGTAGTGTCTGTGTAAGCTGAAAAGTCTGAATCAGCTTTGACTTTTGATGTTTGACCTTTTTGCCCTTTATTTTCCTAGAAGTTTCAAAAACTTAAGGAAACATTGCTAGATTCTGACCAGGTTTGAATGAAGATCACATAGAACCTTATTTTTTTTGAAAGCAAAAGCTAATATTTAATGGTAATTAAGGTCCTTTTGGTAAGCTTACTGGTAGGAAAACCTTAAACTCAGTATATATCCTTCCTTTATAGGATAAAGATAATTTAAGTCATAGTCTCTAAGAATAGAATATCAACACTTGCAACAGGTACATTTCTCTTTGTGACATTTTAAGACCTTTGCATAGGTACTGCTGTAGGCTTCTCATATACCTGATCTGATATTACTGTGCAATTCTTCCAGATAATTGAAGAATGATATATTTATTTTCAGTATCTTTGAATCTGTGATTTGGAAAACTAAGAGAGAATGGAAGTGCTTTTTCGGTGGGAGTGTTTGATACTGGAGAATTTTGGTGGGGTCATGGTGGGGAAGAAGAGAAAAACCTTATCATTCCAAGTTAAAGATTGGATGAGAGGATAGTGAGACCCTTACAAAAGCAAGCTGTATATTAGAGTGGCAAGACAGGATCTGAATCTCAGCCACAGTTGGAATATATATATACAAATTCTGGCACTCTGAAACACCAAGTTATACACAGAATCAACTAGGTTGGAAAAGACCTCTAAGATCGAGTCCAACCTTTGACCTAACACCACCTTGCCTACTAGACCATGGCACTGAGTACCCCATCCAGTCTTTTTTAAAACACATCCTGGCACAGTGACTCCACTACCTCCCTGGGCAGTCCATTCCAATGCCCAATCACTCTTTCTGTGGAGAACTTCTTCCTACTGTCTAACCTAAACCTCTCCTGGCACAGCTTAAGACTGTGTCCTCTTGTCCTATTGCTGGTTGCCTCAGAGAAGAGTGACCCCACCTGGCTACAACCTCTGTTCAGGCAGTTGTAGAGAGCTATAACATCTCCCCTGAACCTCCTTTCCTCCAGGCTAAACAACCTCAGCTTCCTCAGCTGCTCCTCATAGGAATTCCACTCCAGACCCTTCATCAGCTTCACTGCCTTTCTCTGGACTTGCTCCAGCACCTCAATATCCTTCCTAAACTGAGGGTCCCAGAATTGGACACAGCACTTGAGGTGAAGCCTCACCAGTGTCAAGTACAGGTGAAGAATCACTTCCTTGGTCCTGCCGGCCACACTATTCCTGATACAGGCCAGGATGCCATTGGCCTTCTTGGCTACCTGGGCGCACTGCTGGCTCACGTTGAGTTTCCTGTCAGTCAGAACCCCCAGATCTCTTTCTACCTGACTGCTCTCCAGCCACTCTGTCCCCAGCCTGTGGTGCTGCAGGAGGTTGCTGTGGCCAAAATGCAGGACCTGGCACTTGGTCATGTTGAACCTCATGCCATTGGATTCAGCCCACCTATCCAGCCTGTCCAGGTACCCCTGCTGAACCCTCCTACCCCCCAGCAGATCTACATTCCCACTCAACTTGGTGTCAACTGCAAAATTCCTAATGGTACACTCAATCCCCTTATCCAGATCATCAATAAAGATGTTAAACAGGACTGGGACCCAACACTGACCGCTGGATGACACCACTAGTAACTGGCCACCAGCTGGATGCAGCTCCGTTCACCACCACTCTCGGGGCCTGGCACTCCAGCCAGCTCTTAACCCAGCAGAGTGTGCCTGTCCAAACCCTGGGCTGAAGCTTTTCCAGGAGTATGCTATGGGAGATGGTGTCAAAGGCTTTGCTGAATTCCAGGTAGACTGAATCCACAGCCTTCCCCTTATTCACCATCCAAGTCAGCTGGTCACAGAACGAGATCAGCTTGGTAAGGCAGGATCTGCCTCTCCTAAATCCTTGCTGGCTGGGCTTCATCCCCCATCCGTCCTGTAGGTATCATGTGATCACACTCAAGATGATCTGTTCCATAACCTTGCCAGGCACCGAGGTCAAGCTGACAGCCCTGTAGTTTTCCGGATCCTCCTTCCAGCCTGTTTATGGATGGCCATCACTTGGCCAACTTCTAGTCATCTGGTGTCATCTCAGATAACCCTCAATCCATTCACTCCTGTATAAATGAACTCCGTTCCCTTGTTCAGCAGATATTAGAATCAAGTGGGTCTAGTTAGGATGATATGTTTGGCTGGTTCTCCCTAGGAGGACTTTCTCTGCCACTGAAAAGATTCATATTGTTTTTGCTTTTATGTTTGTTTGTACTGTTTATTTTCCTTTGTATCCTTCCATGTGTAATCAAATGTTTCCAGTCTCTCATGTTATGTAATGTTGCTCAGGTTCACGTTGCTTTACTAAACAGAAAAAGAGGAATTATGGGGAACAATTGCAGCTATGAGAAGTGGAAAGCACATCCTTGGAACTGAGAACATCACCACAAAAGCACACCCAGAACCACAGAAGCTGAGAAACAGTTTATCTTCTTATTGTATCAGTTTTCCCTGGTCTCAAAGCCACGTGAACCTTCACTATGTGGTTTGTGTGAGCAGTGCTCAGATGAACCGCTCCCCTGAGATCAGCTCTGCCTTTCTCCTAATCCTATTGGCTACTTCACCCATCCTTCCCTGTCCCTTCCCCAATCCCTGTGTTCCTGCTGGGTATGGATCCTCTCCCATTGGCTAGCCGGTTCCCCTCACCACTCCCCTGCACCCAAACCTTTATCCAATTGGAGCCCTGCTCCCTGGGCCCTCCCCAGGGGTTTATAAACCTGGGCTGTTCAAATACAGCTTCTTTTTGCTCCTGCTTCCCTCGAGTGCTGCTTATGTCTCCTGTGGCTGCAGGGGGCCCTGAGCCAGCACCGGGGGATGGCGGGGGAGGGGTGGTGGTGAAGAGCATCCCCTCAAGTCTGGCAATCTGGGACCTCCCTAATGAGCCAGGGCTGAAGATAAATGGTGGAGAGCAGCTTGGTGAGCTCTCCCACCAGTCCCTCATCACCCTAGGATGGATCCCATCTGATCCCATAGATTTGTGAACATCTAGGTGGCTCAACAGGTCACCAGCTGCTTCCTCCTGGATTACAGGGTGGCTATTTGGTTCCCTGTCCCTGTCTACCAGCTCAGGAGGCCAGTTGGTCTGAGGATGACCTGTCTTATTGTTGAAAACTGCAGCAAATAAGATATTAAGTATCTCAGCCTTTTCCCCATCTTTGGTAACTCTATTCCCTTCAATGTCCAACTAAGAATGAATGTTTTCCTTGTCCCTTCTTTTGCTATTATTTATTAAAATACCTTTTATTATCCTTTACAGAAATGGCCAGATTGAGTTCTAATCAAGCTTTTGCCTTTCTAATTTTTCTTTCTCTGTGACCTAAAAACGCTTTCACTTCCACTGATTCTTAAAATTTACCATACATGCAGAAGTTTGGTATTTTTAATCTCTTTAGGCCCCTTTAACTGTGAGCATGTTTTGTTTTGGTTTTTTTTGGTTTTGTTTTTTTTTTGGTTGGTTGGTTGGTTTGTTTTTTTCCTCATTCCAATCCATCAATTCAGTTTCAGCAGCAAAAAAGGCTCAAACACATCTGTTCTCCCTATTTTGGTGATAAGGTAATTACTACTAATCACCACTACTTTGGCTATGAATCCTTTGTGTGTATTAGTCTCCCATTATGTATTGGTCATACCTGCAGCTTCCTAAATCCAGTTTGATATGACATAGTTTAGCATCATAGAAAGCAGGCCTTCTTATGTATTAAAGTAATTGGAAAGAAGGATTATGTCTGTGGTAAGGAAATGAAGTAGTGCCTGGAGCAGTGTCTTTGTAATGACAGCAGTGAACTTTAGTGAGAATAAAGGTAAATGTCTATCTTCCTGATATACAATATGGGCTGCTGACTCATCAAGCTGTTTTTCATTTGTCTAGTTAGATTCTCATGCTTTCATTTTTATGCTCTTTGCAATCAGCACTATGTTCTGAGAAGATTAACAAACTGCTTTTTGAAGGAAAAAACAACCACTCAAACCCCCATATGCTTCTCAGAGGATGAAAACCACATCTATTCAGTCATTGACTAGTATTGTGCATCTTTCAAGTTGTTAGACTTTGTTACCTTCCAATATTCTACTTATATGTGTGCAGTTTGTTTTAAACCAACCACAAGTGTTTTCAATATATTGTTGGAGGGGTATTTTTGTATTTATTGATTTACTTATCATTTGAAAGCAAGGCTTTCCTATTTATAAAACATGAGCCATGACACTTGAAAATACCTCACAGAAAATCTTCACCTTGAGGAAATCCAGCTACTGCTTTGGTGAAATTAAATGCTGTGACTAATGCTAGCAATTATCCTCCTTTATTAATAGCTATAAAGGGCCTATTTGTTTCCATGTTGGTGCTTACCAAATTGATCCCTATTTTAGTGAGTGCTGAAGTGCAGATTTATGAGTGTTTCACTCAGTATTGGAGCAGTAGAGAGCAGCAGAGACAGATCTACTCAGGGAAAACTTAAATTGAGATTTCTTGTAACCACAAATTCATAACACAGAACTGACAACCAAGAGAGTCTGCAAAGAGGACTGCTGAGATCCTGGTCACTGCAATAACAAGATCAGAGCACATCATCATCCATACAAGACTATCTCCTCAATGCCTGATTCAGCAGAAAGTGCTTGAAGATTAAACCAAAGGACATCAGTCATGAAGTGTCACAACATAGCTATTTAATGTTATATGGGGCAAGAGTTGCATAGATTGAATAAGAGAGACCAACAGTGACAGTGTAGATACAACCATTCCTCTCTTTTAATTCTAATGTCACACATCAGGCAATGAAAGGCAAATTCTACTTTTCATTTAAAATTCAGGTTTCATCAGAGGTGTTAGAAGGCACTGTATTAGCAAACTAATGAAGAAGATGTTAGCAAGTACCCTTTTTTTTATTTTTTTTTTTGCTTGTGCTACAGCTGAGTACTATTCCAGTCACCTTTTACTTTTAGAAGATTTAATTACCATAATTAACTTTAATTTTACGTTGATTAAAGTGCCTCAAAGGAATTACATTAAGGTAGCATGCTTAAGGTCCTGACTCTATATGCAAATAAAACAGATACAATTGAAAGCTTTGTGATTGTATTCTTATTGTAATAATTAGAATGAAGCCTTGAAAGGCAAATTTATCTAGTCATAGATTTCAATCTGACATGACAGAAAACTTACAAATATTCCTGGAGTACTTTTTCTTTTTAAAAGAAAATGTATTTAGCTAAAAGTAAGAACTGCAGTAAAGTCTATGTTTCAGACATCTAAGCATATTTTCAACATGAGTATTTATTTTGTTATGAATATTCATCTTATTTTTCTAGTACATCACTGCTTACTGGAACCACTGTACTATTGCATAAGACACAGCCCTGGCCACGAAAAATTACATAAGCAACACAAGAAATGCCAATTTATATCCAGAACACAAAGGTACAAAGATTATCCCCAGGTCTTATGAGGGTCAACTTCATGACTGCAGAGTGCTGTAAGGTCGATCCTTGAACTCAGACTCTTGGATACTGTCCAACATACACGTACTCTTCAGACACAGATCTATTTCTATTTATTTCTATTTCTAGTATTCACGTGAGTGTACGATGTACATTTCATTATTTTCTGCCACAAGTTTATTTATTCTTTTGGGAAGTGGAGCTATAGACCTCTAACATTTGAGTAATCTGTTGCCACTAGTAAATGAGAATAAATCAAACAATCATTTCAAGCATAAATATACCTGAAGCCACTAGTGTTTCAGGTTTGCAAAGGTAATTGGACTCTTAAAGAAGGAAAAAAAAAACCTGCCCTGGTTAGATGGAACACTTAGGCATCCAGCTTCAATTTTTGTAAGATAAATCATAGAATAGAATCATAGAATCACTTAGGTTAGAAAAGACCTCTAAGATCATTGAGGGCAACCATTAACTCAGCACTGCCATGTCTACCACTAAACCATGCCCCTAAGTGCCACATCTACATGTATGTAAAATACCTCAAGGAACAGGTATTCAACCACTTCCCTGGGCAACATATTTCAATGTTTGACAACCCTTTCAGTGAAGAATTTTTTCTGCTTATGCAATCTAAAACTCCTCTGGTGCAATTTGTCCTATTGCTTGTTACTTGGAAGAAGGGACTGACACTGACCTCACCACAAGCTCCTCTAAGGTAGTTGTAGAGAGCAGCAAGGTTTCCCCTGAGCCTTCTCCTCTCCAGGCTAAACAACCCCGAATTCTTCAGCTGCTCCTCATAAGACTTGTGCTCCAGACCCTTCACCAGCTCCATTGGCCTTCTCTGGACTTGCTCCAACACCTCAATGCCTTTCTTGCAGTGAGGGGCCCAAAACTGAACACAGGATTCGAGGTGTGGTCTAACCAGTGCCCAGTACAGGGGGACAATCATTGCCCTGGTCCTGCTGGCCAGGCTGTTTCTGATACTGGCCATGATGCCATTGGCCTTCTTGGCCACCTGGGCACAGTGNAGTACAGGGTGACAATCAGTGCCCTGGTCCTGCTGGCCAGGCTGTTTCTGATACTGGCCATGATGCCATTGGCCTTCTTGGCCACCTGGGCACAGTGCTGGCTGGCACTCAGCCAGCTGTCGATCAACATTCCCAAGTTCTTTTCTGCCAGACAGCTTTCCAGCCACTCTTCCCCAACTCCACTACACTGCATGGGATTGTTGTGACCCAGACACAGGACCCAGCACTTGCACTTGTTGAACCTCATGCAATTTACCTCAGCCCATCAATCCAGCCTGTTCAGATCCATCTCCAGAGCCTTCCTACCCTCCAGCAGATCAGCACTCCTGCCCAATTTGGGGACATCTGCAAACTGACTGAGAATGCCCTGGATCCCCTTGTCCAGATCTTTGATAAGGATATTAAGCAGGACTTTGCCCAATGCTGAGCCCTGGGAAACATCACTGATGAGAGGCACCAGCTAGATGTAATTCCATTCACTACCACTCTTTGGGCCTAGCCATCCAGCAATCCACTGTATATAACTTCCTGATGTAAGAACTGACTATGAAAATATGGAAGATTAAGCTTTGACTATTTTTTTGTTGTTTTTTAAAATATGGTAACATAGTAACATGCTACTTAATTTAAATTTTATTGTACTTTAGTTTCTTTCAAACTGATTTTCGTAATAGGAAAATTAAACCAGGGATGAAATGTCACCAATGCACAGCAACTATGATTGTTTTGAAAGCATCCTGAAAATACTTGTAAAACTGCATGTAAAGGTCATTCTGAGCTTCTGCACACCTCAATCTGTTAAGTCACGTTGGGGAGATGATGACTGGTTTGGAGTTTGCACAAATAATTTTGAGGCTGGTTTACAGCACAAAAAGGAAGAAGAATAGAACTTGATAATAAAAATGATGATAAGGGCAGTCAGTAGTTTACATGACTGTTATTATTCCCCCAGGTTTGAGCTACAGAGTTGTCATCAAGATAAACAGACATTGTTAAAAAAATTGAAACTTACAGTACCATCATCTAGGGAACCATTCATAGAATAAAAAGATTAATCTAATCTGTGAAAGCATGAAAAAAACTACAGACTGTTTCATAACACTGAGTTGTTTGAATGCTTTACTCCCAGATGGTATTTGTATATTCAGGCACTCCATTTCTTCCAAGGTGAAAAACAAAAGTAAACATAGGAAAAAAACCCAACACTTGTTTGGTCTTATTGAGACTGTCTTGTATGCTTTAATTATTTGAAACCATGAACCCTTCTTCTTATTAAGATTCATTCTATAACACAAGAAATAGCCTCTTTTTTTTCAGGAGCACTAAGCTGTTTTACACCAGTTTATCCAAAAGAGTAAATCAAGTCACTGCTCTTTTGTTTTCAACACTATTGGAAATATTTTATGAGAAATATTCATTAACTTAGATGTGAGAAAACTTGGAACTGAATGGCCTTGGTGTCTCAAAGGCATTTTACCAGTAGTTCAGATATTTAAGCTGGTCCCAAACAAAGAATAGTTTTCCTCTGTGTGTGCGTGTGCTCAGTAATTAATATAAAAACCAAGTCTGTGCTGAATATACATCTGTTTTGTGCTGAAAAAAAAATGTAAAGGGTAAGACAGAACAGAAAGGAGCAGAGTGGAATGGAATGGAGCAGAGAGAGAAGGAGAGGCAAGAGTGATTACGGCAGTTTTATCTCATGGACTATCAGAAGTCTGATCCATTATATTTAAAGATCCCATAGTCAGATCAGAGAAACTACCATAACTTCTCCCAGATGGTGGCTGGGCACTGGAACAGACTCCTCAGGGAAGTGCTCACAGCACCGAGCCTCACAGAGTTACAGAACCATTTGGACACTATCAGGCACATGCTGTGATTTTTGGGGCTGCCCTGTGCAGGGCCAGGAGTTGGACTTGGATGATGCTTGTGTGTCTTTTCCAACTCATTATATATTCCAGTCTATGATTCTATGAACTTTGTTATATTTGTGTTATTGATGTCTTCCTTCTTTACACACATTATCATATCTGTTTTGGTAAGATCATCCCTACACTTCTATTACACATCCCAAGAATATTAAGGAAAGTTCAAATGCCAGGTCAGCCCCAGAAATTCTGAAATTCAGTAGTCATGGGGAAAGACAGCATCTTAGTAATATTGCAATGTCATGACTTGCAGGTACTCATTTACACAAGATCCAACAGCAGTAGTGAGTCTGTTGTGCGCTTGACTCCTATTATTATAGGTAGTTATGTCAGAACTCAATGTCTCAACATTCTACCATGATACCCACCTTCCTCATAAAGGTATCACAGCTGCCACTGTTTAATTCTGAGACCTCAAGGCCTCTCATCATCAGAATTTCCTTACATAAAACCCAAGTAGACAGCCTGCAGTGTCTTACTCAGCCTCATTTCACTGTCCAATGTGGAGCATTCAGAGCAGACTGCTGAATAAATCCTAAAGATTACCAACTTCAGGAAGTCACTATGTGCCTGATCTGCATAATGCTGAGCAGTGGGCTCTTCTAAACAAAAAATTTGGCAGAAATTCTGTAGGTACACTTCTGTGCATGGAATGACCATAGAAAAGTATATATTGCAACCCTTCTTAGCCAAGCTAAAACATACAACCAAAATCCATCAACAATGAAGGCAGGAATAATATTGTAGTGTAACCTGGCAAGCAACTAAAAACCCTACAGCCATTCACTCACTCCCCTATAATGGGATGGGGGGGGAGAATTGAAAAAAAAAGGTAAAACTCAGAAATTAAGATACAGGAATTTTAATAGGATAGAAAAGAAAGGGAAAACACTAATAATGGTAAAGTAATATAAGAAACAGGTGATGCACAGTGCAATTGCTCACAGCCCTCTGACCAAGGCCCAGCCAGTCCCCAGGCAGTGGGCCACGACCCACCAGCTAACTTCCTCCAGTTATATTATTCAATTTGATGTCATATGTATGGAATATCCTTTTGTCCAGTCAGGGTCAGCTGTCCTGGCTGTGTCCTCTTCAAGCTCCTTGTGACCTTCAGGCCCCTTGCTAGTGGGCTGCTGAGAAGCTGAAAAGCCCTTGACTAGTGTAAACACTGCTCAGCAACATCCCCAAAAAAATCATTGTGTTGTCAACATTATGCTCATCCTAAAACCAAAGAACAACACGATACCAGCTATTAGGAGAAAAATTAGCTCTATCCCAGCCAAAACCGGGACACCATGTTCACATTACTATAGTGGAGTGTGGTGATGACTGGTCCTTGTTGATCTTCAACCCTCAGCAACCCCACAGCAGGAGGGTGCCCTGAGAGACTGAGAGACAAATCTTTTAATTTTCTCTGCCTCCAAGACAGCTATAGCAAAAATCCACTGGTACACTTTTTGGTCCTTGAAATGCTCTCTCCTAAGTTAGTCTGGCAAATGCTGTAGTAATTCTGCCCAATTTAGAGATTCCAAAGGCAGGGACTGGGAGAATCAAGTACTGCCCACTGTAGGAAAAATCAGGTTCAAGACCATCTAAAGAACCTGAAAATGTACAAACTCATGGGAACAAATGAGATTCATTTACAGGTCCTGAGGGATCTGGCAGCTGAAGTTGCTAAGCTGCTGTCCATCATATCTGGAAAGTTGGGGCAGCCCAGTGAAGTTCCTAGTGACTGGAAAAGAGAAAACGTGGTCCCTAGTTTAAAAAAGAGAATAAAAGAAGACCTGGGGAACTACAGGCCAGTCAGTGTCACCTCTCTGTCAAAGAACAGACTTACTGTGTGAATGGTGAGACACTGAAACAAGCTGCCCAGGGAAGTTGTGGAAACTACCTCCCTGGAACATCTTTGAGCAACCTGATCTAGTGAAAGGTGTCCCCACCCTCAATAGAGGGGTTGAAACTATGTGATATTTAAGGTATCTTTCAACTCAAACCATTATATGATTTTATGATTCTCTTTTATATGGATTTCCTTATCTGTCCTCCTTCCACCTGCAAGTTGTTGTTTGCACTTAGGCAAGAACAGCTTGCATTTGTTTCTAATGGTATGTAATCAATCTGTAGCACATGACTTGATTTAGTGAGAGAGGAAATACTAGATAGAGAAAAAAAAGTTTATAGTGAATTTGGTTGGGCTCTGAAACTGTTTCTATTTTGATTTTATTGTTGATAGCAAGTCAGAGAAGGCCCACGATCTAAAGATCCATTTTTAGGACATTGATGCATCTACAGGTAGCATGAATGAATCTAAAAGGGAGGGAGTGGAATTGTCATTCTTTATCTTCAATAGTCAAACACCGCATTTCTGTCCCTCTGACCAGAACCTGTTTGGAAGAAACAGGCAAGAAAGCCATGTCTTATTCTGCTACTGGAAACACATCTATTCAATGCCATTGAATAGACCATCGTCTTGATAACACTGTTAACTGAGAGATGTAATTTTTGTATTCTTACTTCTGTTTTGAACTTCTGATTGACCAAATGCTGTCAAATACCTAGATCACTATATACTTCTTACCCATCTATGTTTGTAAATAATAAATTATTAGTATTGCACAGATATTTAGGGCATTCAGCATTAATCAATTAAAGAAAAATCAAAAAGGCCTTTATAGTCCTCTCTAATGGGGAACAAGGGGTAAGGAATTATTTTGTCTATGACATGAGTATCATTCTGCTTTTTGAGTTTGCAAATACAAATACTCTAAATTTGAGGGATAACATTGTGTTGAATCATTGGGTGAGGTCATAGGGATATGGCATTCTGTGAAGGGAAAATAAGTTATCTTATAAAAAATGTTAAACAAAATATAATTATTTTCTGTATTATCAGCACAGTAAGGTATGCATTTTTAGCAAAGTCCACAATAGCTGCTAAAGGCTTTTTTATGTACAAAAATTCTACAATGTATCATAATACTCCTTGGAACCTAAGAATAGATAATTTATCACCTTTTCCTTAAAAATATCTTTTGCTTTTCTAGGGAGTTGGAGTACTTCATATTGTTATCTCATAATATCTTAAAGATTAAAAGGAAAAGGATATTTTATGACGTACCACGTTTCATCTGGATTCCCAAATCAACACATTCACTGAGATACACAGAATAACAATTTTTTTTTCCTTCGTGTTTTGGCACAAAAAGTATTTTCAGAATGCTTGTTGGGAGGAAAGTAGAATGGAAATTATTTGTCTGTTGGAAACACTGGTTGTTTTTCTTATTTTCTAACAACATAATAATATGAATAAAATATTTGTAATACTTCTGCAGATTTTACTACTATCTCCACTTGGGAAGACTTGCAAAGTCATCCAAAAGAGGTATGTACTTGCATATTATTTGTATATTATTTTTAATAAAAATAAACAATCAAACCTGAAGATTAATTTAAACCCTCAAAAATCCAAGATGATCTGGAGATGAATTGAATATTTTCTCTTTGTATTGGCTTCTTGAATAGACAAATTATATCATGGAATAGAGAAAACAAAATATGTAATGGATTCTAATACAGTCTTTCCTTTACAAAATTTCTAATTACATATTGTACTTTAAATATGGCATACGTCTGGATTTTTGTTCAACCTTCTCTATTTGGAAAGCTTCAGGAGTAAATTAAAACATAAATAGTAAATACCCTGCTGAGATAATAAGATTAAATATGGTGGTAAATAACAAAAATCTGTTTTTTAATCAAAGACTTGAATAGTAAAACTGTAAATACATGTAATGTGTTGCTTACTACCTTGCTTTCATAAGTGAAGGTAGTTGCATTACTTTATGAAGTAAAATTACACATGTAGATAATCAACATGCACTGCACTTGCAGAGACAACTTTGTTGTTCTATGTCCATCTTTGATTTCATATTAAAAATAATAGCGTAGGTTTTAAGGACATTTAGTAACTTGTTCCTATTTGGAAAGACCTACTTTTGATTGAGGTTGCTCAGAAAAAGCCAAAGGTTAAATAAATAGGAACATGGGAAGTCAGATTGACAAGCTATGCTCAGCATAGCTACAGATATGAGAATTCCTGAGCTCAGATCTTGCTGTCTGCCTAAGAAAGTCTGGCAGCTGTTATGAATGGATTTGCAATTTTGGCCAAAAATTTCTCTAACAGAACAATTTTCTTCTGATTCACAGCAGCAACATTTCAAATATTTTCAAATGGAAGTTTCAAAACATTTAATTCCAGAAAGTGTCAAAATGTTTTATTTCAACATTTTCACTCTCAAAATTGAAATATTGCAGTAGGATTTGAGGGCTGGGTTTTTGTTTTTTTTTTTTTAATGCTGTGAAAGATTCCAAGATTTCAACTCTTGAGTTGGCATCTAGAAATTAAAGGCTGAAACCTTGGCTAGAGTTCCCAAATTTCAAATATATCTAGCTACAAATGAGATTTTGGGTGTTGTTTTACACTGATAGAGCTAAATAATGGAAAGAAACTAATTATAGAGTCATAGGTGTGCATCTCTGAGTACATCTTTCAGTTCTTAAGAAAACTGATATTGGAAGCGATGCATATCAGCAGCAAGAATATATTATTAGAATAGCAAAATTAATTCAGAATCTGTTTCCATCCTTAAAATATATTCTTGGTAGCCCAACTAGGTTTAAATTCTTTTTTCAAAATGGATAGCACACTTGCACAATGAAATCAAATGCAAATTTTGGCAGGTTTTTTTTTTTT
>VXBX01001174.1:23775-224817 GCA_013400415.1 Scytalopus superciliaris
TTTTAATTTCAAGATTCTAAAAACTAGATTCATGACTTTAAGGGAATGACTCATGATTTCTGAATGACTTGAGTCAGATATTATCAGAGTTTCTAGACAGATAGTTGGCTCAGTAATATTACTGAATAAAAGTTTGAGTGAAACCTATCTTTCATTTTTCTTATATTTCTTACTTGCTGATACACAAAGTGTAGAGAATTGGACTGAGAAAACAGGATAGTAGCAATTTATGCATTGATAATTTATGTATGGTTTATGGATTTGGTTTACATAATTCTTGCTTTATTCAATAATAAATGCATAGTTGCCATAGAAACTGCTACAACATAGGATTTGGATTACTGGGAAGAGGCAGGGCATTTTTATAAACAAATAAACACAGGAGACACATAAATCAAATGCTAATCAGCATCATGCATGTTTTTAAGACAATAAACCTTGAGTTTCCCACACTCATTGAGGGTGCAGTGGGTTCAAAACACAGGCTCAATCTCTGCACTGGCATCCAAGATATATTATTCAAAGGTGTATTGAAGTTATATTATTTCCCAGTACCAGCGACTGTACTTCCAAACAACTGTGTTCAGCAGTTTGTTTTTTAAGCACAAATAGATCCCCAAACAAGCTTTTTATTCTCTAGGTGCTTACCGAAACATTTGGCCTCTTAGGAACTAGCAACATTAGAGGTTTGACTATCTAAGAAGAAGATACTGAAGACATTAGCACTGCATTAAACCTACAGGAGAGAAGAAATCTGTGTTAACTGTATGCATAGGACAGAAGGGACAAATGAGTTATATTTTATCTACTACTCTCATTTTCATTTCTTTTTATATCTTGCTTGTCTATTTTTTCCTCTTTTTGAAAATTCTTGGCTTTTCATTGCAAATTAAAAATAATTGCAGTTCTCCCCCAACATGCACACACACCCCCATCTACTTCATAATCAGGTCTATTAAAATCCATCCCTGTTGCTATGTGAATTCTGTACATTTATACTTTGCTTTGCTTCTTTGTACTGATTGACTTTCACATCACAAAATAGAAATGTAAGAAAAAATATTTGGTAATTAGAAAAATCCTGAGACCAGTTTAAATCTAATCAGTCATGAACAACAAGATTTTTAAAATTTATTTACTTTTATTTTTCTTAGAATGGTTTGGGTTGGAAGGGAGATTTAAAGGTCATTTATTTGAACCTTCCGTGCAATAAGTAATGACATCTTCAACTAGATCAGATTCTTCAGAGTCCTGTTAAACCTCACTTTGAATGTTTTCCGGAATGGGACATCTACCACTGCTTTTAATTTAAAACCACTACCACTTGTCCCATTCCCACCTTTCTCATAAGCCCCCATTAAGTATTAAAAGACAATAAGGTGTCCCTGGAGCCTTCTCCTGACTGAATAGCCCCCAACCCTCTCAGCCTTTTCTCACAGGAGACCTGTTCTGCTCTTTGATAATTTTTGTGATCCTTCTCTGGACTTGTTCCTACAGGTCCATATTCTCCTTTTGGGGACCACAGAGCTGGATGAAGTCCTCCAGGTGAGGTCTCACCAGAGCAGAGTGGAGGGGGAGAATCCCCTCCCTCAACCTGCTGGCTGCAGTGCTTTGGATGCAGCCCTGAATACAGTTGACTTTCTGTGCTGCAAGCTTATATTCAGTTTGTCATTCACCAGTACCCCCAAGTCCTCCTCTGGGCTGCTCACAATCCACTCATCAACCATCCATGTTTGGGATTGTCCTAACCTAAGGTGAAGGACCTTACACTTGGCCTTGTTGAACTTGATGATGTTTGCATTTTACTATGACAATTTCATTTTGAAATGAAAAACTGTTTCAAATTTGCACAATTAAATATCTATTTTGTCACAGAGGAAACATTTTTTTCATTATTAAATATTTTACTTCTCAAATCAAAAAGTTGTCTGTTTCCTGAAAAGCATTTCACCAGCAATAATTTTGATTTTCTAACAAAACAAGCATTTTGTTGAAAATTTCTGCTTGGCTCCAAAAATTAGCTCATCTTTTGCAACACAGCTCACAGCAAAGGGCTCTGAGTTCTACAGAAAATCTTATTTACATGTTTCCTATTATGCATCTGAGGGATTCATTGTTACCAGGGAACAGTAGAAACAGTGATGCTACAGTAAACAGAAGCTAACATAGTTAATATTGTGAACTTGATGCACTGAGATAATTTTTGAGCAGGGTTAGCCAGAGTTAGTTCAGATTCTGATGATATCCTGCAGTTTGCCATCGTCCTACTATTCTGCAAAGAGGGCTTCAGCTCCACACAACCTCACTGCTTGTCATTTCCCCTCCTGCTGCTAGAGGTTGCTAATTAGGTACATTTTTCCCTAGCTTTTTTCTGGAATGGTAACATAAATCCCTGCATCATTTTGACACACTGTGTTCAGAGAACCCCACGTGCAGGTGTGCTGATGGAGGTAGAAACAGAGACTTGAAGATGTGAGGCAAAACCTCATAACATTTAACTACCCCCACATAAACAGTGCATGCTACTTTTGTGCCATGAGAAATGTCCAGTAAAGAATGAGAGAAGTACCTAAGTCCTACGGGAAGAATAGCAAGATCATCTATGGTTTGGTTTTTTTTTCCTTGGAAGGTCATAGTATTTTGACAGGTTTGCAAAAGTTCCATTCTTTCTTATATGACAAAACTTTGCTCCTCTTCATTGCCTAATAAAATATATATTACACCTTACATTTTTAGGTATCTGAACACAGAGATTAATGAAGTAGCAAGTATAAGTGAATTAATTACTGTTTTATAGAATTTATACCCCTAAACATGGTTACACACTAACTGCACTGCAGTTAAATGTCTAAATGTAATAAATTATATCAGGTCCTCTAAAGCTACCGTCTAATTATTGTTAAATGTTTACTATAATTAAATTCTATATGTCAAATGGAAAAAAATATTATGTGAATATGATTTGCAACCAAAGGAAATAGTTTACAAGGGAAAAAAACCACTAAGAGCCCATGGTAAATAGAAAATTACAGTAGCTCTTTCAGTGGATGGGAAAGCCTCAGTAAACCTCACTATTACTTAAAATTACATGAAGTATTACTTCAAAAAGGAAGAGAGACCTCCCTTTATTATGATTTATTTTCCCAGCTGATATTGTATTTACTGACTGTAAAAATCTTTCAGTTCTGAAAGGTGAAATTTTGTAACAGC
The DNA here is from genome assembly GCA_013400415.1 of Scytalopus superciliaris. NCBI lineage: Eukaryota > Metazoa > Chordata > Aves > Passeriformes > Rhinocryptidae > Scytalopus > Scytalopus superciliaris. The sequence goes on from VXBX01001174.1 coordinate 26,986, forward strand.
ATCTATTTCCTTAAGCTACAGAGACTGAATAATATCTCCTATTGTTAGTCAGGAGAAGGGAGTTTTGAAATAGATTTGATGTATGAGTTTTCCCTGAAATGTGATTTTGGTCATAAAATTACAACTTTTCAAAACTTATATATCACTGTTTCAGATATTTCGGTGACTACAGTGTAGGGTACAGTTCATGTTAAGGTAGTCAGACGTACTGCTAAGAGCAGTCTCATAACCACTTAAAACAGTATAAACTCCAGTGGCTGCAGTGTAGACATACCCCAGCATCCCAGGACTCCAGCAAAACATGGAACATACATAGAATTACTGTAATTAAATACAGCAATGCAACAGATCTCTTCAATCACATGTAGCTCACATTCTCTATCAATGGCTATTTTACAGCTTCTCCTAATGCCTTTTACATTTATTTTTTAAAGCCACACACTATAATATGTTTGACCACAAGAAAGACACTCTTAGTTGTTTTACACTGAAATCCTTTGTCTCCCTATGTTTCTCCTACTCATTTGTGATACCCAAAATAGAAGTTAAGTTGATTGTGATGGGATGATCTTGACTGGAGGCCTGGTGCCCACCAAGTCATTCTTTCACTCCCCTTCTTAACAGAATCATAAAATCATAGAACTCTTAAGATTTGATAAGACCTGTAAGCTCATCAAATCCAACCTTCAGCCTAGTACCACCAACATTTTCACCATTAAACCATGTTCTCAAGAGCCATATCTACACTTTTTTTTTGAGAACTTCCAAGGATGGTACCTGGGGGAGAAAATAAGCTGGAAAAAAGCCCCTGATACATGAAGAAAAGGGAAGTTTACTAAAGCAAAAACTAAGGTCACATGTGTGTAAGGACAGGAAAAAAAAAAAAACAAACAAATTTTTACTTCCTGCCAGCAAGAGATAAAGAAACCACTTTCTGGGAAAGAGGACTTTAGGTCATATAATGGTTTCTCTAGAAGGTGAATGTAAATCATGAATGACTCATTTTTCTTAGTTTTTGTATCTGAACAGATGTCATATGGTATGGAATATTCATTTGATCACTTTGAGTCAGCTCTCCTGGTTATGTTGCCTCCTGAGATCTTTCCCACTCCCAGTCAGCTGCTAGGATAAGAATGTTGGAGAGGCAGTGCTGATATTGTAACAGAGCTGCTCAGCACTAGCCAAAACACTAGTGTGTTATCAGCACCTTTCTAGCAAGTGCAAAGCACAGCATTGTGAGGGCTGCTATGGGGAAAGTTAACTCCATCTCAGCTAGACCTAATACTTAGATTAACTATGTAAATTTAAGTAAATCTGATAAAGAACTATTGTGATAGCCACACCAATGTAGATTGGAGCTTTCTTGTGTAAAATGTGAAATGACTCAGGGCTAAGAATAGCCCAGAGACAGCCATTTACTTCAGAAGAGGCTTTCATCATCTGTCCATCTCCAGGTGGAGCAGTTCATTCCCACAGTGCCTTCATCAACACTCAAGCAGTTTGAATGTGGTTAGAAAACAGGGCTCCTTCCATTTCACTGGGAGCACTGGAGGGAGGACCATCTCCAAGGCAGACTAATTCTTGATTAATTCCCTACAAACCTATGCATAAGGTTGTGGCAATATGTTAGTGCATATTGACCACCATCAATGGTCCACTCTGGCCTCCAATTGGGAGGCATGTAGGCACACCATCTATAACGCTGCTGCTTCTTTGAGAGTGCACGCAGGATCAGTCTCGAAATAAAAAGACAACGCAGAAAGAACCATGACTCACCAATATCGCCCAAGGAGACTTTCCACTGTGCCTTTTGCGACCAGACTTGCCTATCATGCATTGGCCTTTTTAGCCACCAGCGTGCTTGCAGCAAGCGTGGGTAGAGCCCTTCCCAAATCTTCATTTGTGAAGCCTGGCCATGATGATGATGATGATGATGATGATGATGATGATGATGATGATCTGAAACCCAGTTTGTGACCCTGATGATATATGCAGACCTAGAAAACAATATGTGATACCATTTACATTGAGGAGAATCCAAATTTACCTGCCATTTTGCTTTATTCATACTTACATATATTAGTGTTTTCTCATATCTGCATGCCATGATGTGGTAAGAGGGCAAATTATGATGGGGAAAAAAAGGAGAAAAATATAATAAATACTTTGCTTACCTCAGTAATACCATCATGTGAATATTTAAAGCAGTAATGCTTATAATAAGGTTGTCATTTACAATGTCATGGGTACCAAATTCCTTTAGAGTTCATCTTTCTATCAGCAAAAATGCACAAAACTACTGCAAACATGCTGAAAGTCTTATCGATTTATAGTCAAATCATGTTAAATGGGAGCATTTTTCCAGAATGATTTACAAATGAAAAGGGGCTAGGATCTTTATGTAAGTACAAAGTATGGTATTAAGAGGGGGAAAAAAAATCCTGAAAAAAGCCCAACCTTGCTTTGGGATCACTATTACAGTTGTTCCTATGGTAACCGGTTATTTGTGCTGCATGCATCATCATATATATTTCAGGAACTGGAGTGCTGGAAAATGGGGAGGGAAAAAGAGCACATATTACACTAAATTAATTCCAGCGACAAACCCATATTGAAATACTTGACCCTTTGAGTAAAAGCAAAACACCTTTATTTGATTTCACCCACTTGACACTTGGAAGTGTGGTTCTCAGGAAAAGGGCTATGAAACATTGGCATATACTTACTCATCTGCTTCTCATTTTGTTCTGAATCATATCTCTAATTCATTGCTAAATAGCAGTTTCAGACTTCTCTGAGCTGCACACCCAAGGCACTGCGGTGAAAGTAAAAACCTTCTCTCCCCGAGGAGAAAGTGTTCACTTGCTTTCAAGACCACATACATCTGAAGGACTTCTGGCACTGGCAAAACACTGACAGCCATTTGAAGTAACTGGTTTTTACAGAAGAGGCCCAGAGGGGAGAGTGAGTTATACTACGAAAGTCACTTGGGAGGAAAGATCGACCAGCTTCAATAGTGTTCAGTCTTTCGGTATTGGTAAAATATGTTCCATTCCAAGCTTTCTTTTGTTAGTGCATTTGGGACTTTGGTGTGAGGTCTCCAAATGCTGAACTTCCCAGTAAGATGCAGAAAGATTCAGCTTCTTCTCAGCGCTTGAACAAAATAAACAAAGCTGTCATATATTGAAACATCCTTTCCACATCACATCCTGTATCTGTGAAGGAATTTACACCTGAAATTTTTCCAGTTTTGTAGTCAGTTACAAAGAAGTATTGTTATTGCAGACTACAACTTCCTTGTGAGGGGAAGAGGAGGAAGAGGCACTGGTGTCTTCTCTGTGGTGACCAGTGACAGAACCCAAGGGAATGGCCTCAAGTTGTGCCAGGGGAGGTTTAGGCTGGGTGTTAGAAAGGGGTTCTTCCCTCAGACGGTGGTTGGGCACTGAACAGGCTCCCCAGGGCAGTGGTCACAGCACCAAGCCTGATAGAGTTCAAGAAGCATTTGGATGATACTCTCAAGTACATGGCGTGACTCTTGGAGATGGTCCTGCACAGTGCCAGGAGTTGGACTTGAGGATCCTGATGGGTCCCTTCCAATCCATGATATATTCCGTTCTGCAATTCTGTGATTGTACTTACACTTCCAAAATTATGCTGCAAAGGAGAAATGGAACAAATCTACAAAGACTTCTGAGTGCCCTACCACTATTTATATATACCACAATTCTAACTGTAATCAAAGGGAAATTAGACTCTGAAAGATATTAGACTCCTCAATACCTTTGCACTTCTGTTTTTAACTTTTGCAAACCAGGAATTAAATGGAATTCAGTAGAATTCATTTGAAAATATGTTAGGTCAATCTTTATATTTCTCTTCATGTCTTGAATTCTCTATTGCCTGTACGTAAGTACTGAAAAGGTCAATCTGTTTTTCCTATGTAGGCTTGATGTAAGTTTGAAAATGTGGCATTCCTCCAAAGCATCAGGAAAAGCCCAGTCTGGTGGGCTCTGTGACTTTTGAACACATTCAGACATCCTATAAAAGGCAGCTGCGGTTGCTATTTTTTTCTAAAGGGGTGTCATAGTGCCACCATCTATCTTTTATGTAATACCTCAGAGAATTTGTCTAGGAGTAGGAGTTCAGTTCAATCAAAAATCTAACAGGGATCCATCCCACCTGTCTCTCAAAAGCACCCTATCATCAATATATAGATTATACTTAAGTTCTCCAAGCTATGCTGTTGTGCAAGGAGAAATCTGATATTATAGAGTACACAGAAGAAAAGTGTGACTTTTTCACTGTCTTATCTGTGAGGAGGAAGTTCTGGTCCCTTTTTCTAAAACTCTATCTGTATTTCAATTCTTCAGTCTCTGAGTAAAATGCAATCCTGTGAACAGAAAATACACTTATAGTTGCTCTCTCACAGCTTAGTGCCTCCAGTGCTAGAATAAGAAATCATACTTCTTTTCTCTTTCTTAATAAATCTTGACTGATTTTCAGCACAATGTTGTAAGATCACATTGTTAGGGAACACAAATTACTCTGCATTCCACCCGGTTAATGTGCAGTCTAAGTTTTTTTCAGCATTTGATAAGTGAAGCATTATTTTGAACTAAGAAATGAAATTAGTATTGTCTGTTTTGAGGAAGTTCTCTCAAGTGTGGGGAATTGAAATCTCTGTTCCCTGCCCTTCCTATGCATTCCATCAAAAACAGTATGACAGGACATGAAATACAAAGCTGAGGAACTGGGATAGGGTTTGCAATTAGAAGGGTAGGCTGAGATGGTGGTACATTAGAAAAGTGAGGACAGGGAAAAGTTAGGATCCTAGTTTGGGGTAGGGATGGAGAAGTGTAGTTTGAGGAAGATGAGCTTCTTCTGTGACTGTGTAAGATGTGGCATGGAGTTAAATCTTTATCAGTTTTCTCATTAATGGCCAGTGCCATTGGATATACCTCTAACTCCTACTACATTGCAGGTGTTACTAAGGATTATATCTGACTGTTCTGAATTTGAAAGCCAGCTGTGTTATTGTTATTGATGGGCAGGACCAGAATCACTACTGCTCTTCTTGACACAGTTTAAAAGAAAAGAGCTGTTGAAGATCTTTTATAAGCTCTTTCAGCTTCTTGATTCTTGCCCTTCTTCTGTGGAAATTGTGTCATCTTCTCTGAACTGGACTGACATCAATTATCTCCAGACCAATTGCAGACTTCCCCAGACCCTTGCACACAGGAAGAAAAACCACAAGAAAATATATTCTTTCTAATTTGACTGTTCATTTATTGTATAACAAACTGTTCTGCAAAATCATCACATCTCTAAGTTCCTTGGGCTGTAAACTGGGTACAATAAATATTGTATTTTCACATTACTTTGCCTTGATGGTCTTTGTGTATCTCACTCCACATGTTCTGTATGGAGATTTATACACCACCATATTTATTCTGCAAAGCAATCTTAATATTCAATCCATTATTCTGTTTATTCCATATATGAAATAAAAAGAATAATTGTCAAAAACCAAAAAATATTTAATGTGCCTTGTGAAGCTGAAGTAATCAAGAAATATCACATTATTATTAATTTTTAGTAACATTCAGAACAGCTGTAAAGTCTCATCTCTGGGCTTTGCAATCTTTTACATAGGTTTCCCTCCTGTGGATGAGCTAAAATTCTTTCTTAAATTCCTGCATAGGAAAAATAAGATGAAAAAACTAAGGGGACTACTTTTACACTATTTTCAGTCTCATATGTAGAATTTCTGGTTTTTTCTTGTGTACTTCATGTTTTGGGTGGGGGATTTTTGATTTCTCTTTTTTTTTTTTTGTTTTGGTTTTTTGGTTTTTTGTTTCTTTGTTTGAGGTGATTTTTGTTTGGGTTTTTTGTTTTGTTTTGTTTTGGTTTTTTTTTAATGTTGATATATAATTACCTATATAGTTAAAGTCCATATTCTGGCTATAGTTTCTCTTATTCCCATTTTGACCATATATATAATATCTTTTTGAAAATAAGCACAGTCCCCAAGTTTTGTGAAAATCATGAAAACAAGTATACAGTGGTTTACAGCTAAAGACTGAGAAGTTGAAGACAAATCTGAATAGTTTTACAAAGTTGCTTCTGATGCTTGTGGAGTGGAACACATTAGAAAAATTATGTCACACTTTCAACAGGCAATTGGAAAAGACAAGTAACATCTCTGAAGCAGGACACTGTGCAAAAGTCACTCTATTTGAACAAAAAATGCCCATTTTTCATGTTCACATGAGACTATCCATTCAGCTATAGCTTTGTGTATCCATGTGAACCTTTTCAACTGTTATAATATACTGAATCTTTTGAATGTCAGTGTGCTGAAATACCACTTCACAATTGTGACAGTTCTGTAGTTTCTGCTCTTCATAGAACTGACACATACTCCATTCCAGAAGAGGTTTCCTTTTCACTGGTACAAATGCGTGCTTTCTTCCAGATTTTCAATTTAAACATACAAAGACACCCAAACCAACCACATTTTAAAGGCATCCTGGTTCCTGCAGAGTTATTACTTTTCTCTCCAATGGGAAAGGGTTATCATCCCAATGTCAGTATGGGCTGAATATTCAGCTCATTTCAAAATCAAGCTTTTGGATTAAGACAGAAATATTAGATCACTTCTACAGCCACCCATGTTACACATAAGAGTGCCCATAAGTATAAAGATGTTTGTATGCTGATTTTTTCAATAAATATGAAGATAATAAAACATAATTATGTCAATAATTTTGTATTAAATAGAGTAAGTTACAGGATGGTGTGCTTTTCTATAATAAGATTCACTTGGAAAAAAGTTCGTATAGAAATAGAAAATACTTTTCATCCTTAAAAAATAGTTACACTTTTCTCTGCTGATCTAGATAAACTCGAATTTTGTTTTACTTTGATATTTTTCATGAATAACCCACCTACATATACCAAGGGAAATCATCTACTTAAGCTGTTACATCAAAAAAAAAACAAAACAAAACAAAAAAACCCAAAAAAAACCCCAAACCAAAACCAAAACAAAACAAAAACACCAAAAAAACCCCAGAATTTTCAACACAGTGAAAGCCCATCAAGCAATTTTTTTCCGATTATGTTTTAATAACTCAAAATCTAGATGAAGCCATGTAAAATCTACAAGCCCTATTTTTACACCTTTCAAGGCAAGAGTACTGTAAAATATCTGACATGATGACAGAGTGAACCCTGAAGCAGTGTAAGGGCAGTCTGAGGGAGCAACTGTACTGTGCTTTAAGGTTGAAACATTTTTGTTATCTTCACTTAAATACCATTTTAAATTAGTGCTTAAATAAGCTTTTAAAGTGTCCTGTTGTTTGCTTTGATGCTTAACAGTTTTTAAGCTATTTTTGCAAACTGTTCTTTTTCTCACTACCATGTTGCAATCTACAGTTCACTCTGCAGCTCAAGCTGCTACTTTGTTTACACCTCATCAAATTGTCTTTAATTCTCTTCATCTCCTCTGCTGATAAAGTCATCTCTTTTTCCCCACTGACTTGAAAACAACTCAGTGGAAAGCAGTACATCCCTTGCAAAAGCTAATAATGAGAGTAAAATGATTTTGTGGTTTGATGTTTGGCATCATGGCAAATAAAAGGGCTTCCAGCAGAGCTCCATCTAACCTTGTTTCCTCTTTACAGAGATTTGCCTCAAATACTGATGTTGTCAGAAATCTTGTAATTACCACTCTCCTTATAGTGACATGGCAGAACAGGATTCTCATTACAGTTATTGTGTGAAAAGAAAATTTTAATTCATTTCAGCTCACAGAATCAAACCTTAATTACTCAGTAAAATTTGTTAGGCAAAATTATTATAAATGTATCTTTCTGGATAAGTGGTTTGTGAAAGAGTAAAATAATTCTGTCAACTGAAAGCCTAACAACTCTGCTGTAGGTAATAGAAATAATACAGATGAGATCAAAGTGAGTGAATCAGTCTATGAATGTATTTTGAACAGCAATGCTGCAAGCTTTTGCAACACTCAGTGAATTTATCTTTGTTTTGAAGATGTTTCTTCTGGTTATACAGGGAAGCCCTGTTTATACCACATGAAATCCTAGGCATCTTTGAAGTGGAAGCGGTCACAGTGCAAATTCTGATGAGTGACATATTCTCATTTTCTCATGGTATGCTCTTTCCAGAGCATGTGTCTGGGCAGCAAAGGATGAGGCAACTGATTGCCCTATCCTGACTGCTCCCCCCTTCATGAGGTGTCACCTTCTAGCAGCATGAGCCTTCCCCAAGGGGAAGATGATTATTGCTGGACCTGAAAGCTTTGATAGGACAGAGATGGAACAGAAAGAGAGAGAAACAAGGGTTTGTAATCTGCTGCTAGCACTGAACCTGGAGCCAAATAAGTAGGGAAGACTTTGGAGGGCAGGAAGATCTTCCAACAACCTTGACGAGGCCTCTGGGCAGTTCTTCCTTCCAAGAACTCAGAACACACTCTATGGAATTAGCATTACTTTTGTATTCTGTCCACTAATTTTTATTTTTTTATATGTCTCCTGATCTTAAATAATAATAATAAAAAAGCTTTTAGAAACCCTCTCTTGTATCTATTCAAACAAAAGTATTTTTAATCTTAAAGCCTTGATGACAGCTTTGCTGTACTCAGTATAGGAAGCTGTCTACGAGCATTGACCTGAAGGGTCTTAGCAACTTCAGAGTCCCATCACACAGTGAATAAAATTAATATAAATCAACTACAATGACATAATTTTTTACCCATGTTGAGAGGACTATTTCACTTGTTGCTCATCCTTAATTCAGTTGTACTGGTTGCAGAGACAAAACTTGCTAAAATTTTGCCGTTGGGCCATACAACAAGTGATTGGCTCAGTCATATGAATCATATGCAAAACTCAAGATAGTTTGTGTAGAAATTGGCTAGCTTTAAGAATCTTTATTGCTGTTGTGTCCCTCTAACTTTAGGGAAAAAAAAAAAAAAAAGCTACTTTTAAAAACACCCTCAACAACAAAATTGTGAGTTGTGAACACTAGTTCTGTTATTTGAAAGGAACTGGAACAAGATTCACAAAGTTTTGTTTCTTATCTGTAAGCCGGTCTGCAAGTGAGTTATTATATGAAATTCCAAGTCTATACTATGTAGTTGAATCCAAATATCAAATACATAGTAAGTCACTGCCAACTCAAACATAGTGTTTCAACAGTTTACATTTGGATCTGAACTTTACTTTCAGTGACATTACCAGAAACAAGAAGGTTCAAAGGTAAAAATAACCACACACAAGGAATAAACAAAAATGTCTAGCAAGGTTCAGGATAGGATTAGACAGTTTTATGAATATGAAATAGTTACATGGCTATTAAGTGCATCTATACTTATATTAGGTAGGATTTAATATTTATAAGCCACTTAAAATCACGTGCTTTAGGGCATGATCCAACTTTTGCTGTTAATGTGGGAAAAGCATATTTTGCCATGTGACTAAGTGCTCTATGGTTGAGTATTATGGATACGTGGAAGATAAAAGGTTCTTTGCAGTGAAAGAAGACTTTCATCCTCTCCTGCACCCATTGCCCTGGCAAACTGTAATCTGACTGTGGTAGGTCCAGATATTTTTAAGTGTTTATATTCATACCACAACCTTTTACATGTCAGTGTTTCTCAATAATCCTATATGTAATTTTGTTGAATATGAATTATAAGATCATGCAATCTGAGGAGTCATTTCACTATTTGGGAAAAAAAATTTCTCCTTTGGTCCTTCTTTAATTTGTCTCAGTTTTAAAAGTCCTTTACCCTCACTAAACTGCTAGACTTCTAACAGAAAAAGTTATAAAAGTTCAACTGCCCTTTCTGAAAGACATCTGATTTACTAGTGAAAAACTTGTCCTTCATACTAATACACGTACACAAATGCATGCTCATGCAGACTTCAAGTACATTTCTAAATTCTGTTCAGAAATAAGCACTGAATTTGTCTTATTCTGATGTACTTACAGAACTTATTCTTTGGTGCTTTTTACATCTCTTGCTAGTTTTAAGCAATTTTCCTCCTTTCCAATTTTATCTCCATAAATTTGTTCTATTCTTTTGCAAAATTATTCTTAGACATGTGCCAATTTCCAGTATCCTGCAATTCCTTTCTGGTGTAGGAGTCTCTCTCACTCTTGCTGCATTTCTCTGACACCAGGCTAGTTTAGTGCTGCACTTTGAAGAGTTTGGTTTAGATATTAATTTATACTAATTACACTGCCATACATTCCTTAGATTACATACCATACCTGAGTTTGCTAAAGCTTGTTTCTTGAAAGCCCAGTTTTCTCACACTGCTTTTCTCACACTTTCACCTCTTTAGAAGTCTGTTCTCTGATCTTCTCTGACAACTTTCATTCAAACTACCTTCTACACTCAACTCTTAACAAGCTTTTTCCTACTGGTTGAATTCAGATCAAAAAATAGCTGCTTTACTAGTTTTCCTTCTCCAAAGCAAAACATTGTCACCAAATTAGCTATAATAACCTTCCCCTCTGCCCTATTTATTTTTTAAAGCATTTGCTAAGGTAAAACAGTCAAAACCATAAAAGAACATTAATAGTTCTAAGTTCAAAACGTGTTTTCCTGTAAGGTAGGAAAAATGTTGCAGTATGCAATATATGTAAATGCAATTAAAAACCCAATACCTCACATCATTAAAGTTAACATTTATAGATTTTTTTTCCTTGTAGAATACTCATATCTTTTGCATTCCATATTCTTTTATAAGTTTGTTAGGTTTGCAAGAATATGTTTGGAGGTACAGTATCATAATCTACAGCATGTTGGTGTCTCTACAGTAGTATAATTTATCTTCACTTATCACTTAATTTTATTCCTGAGTGATACATTCAAAATATGTAAAAATATCCTGTAGGTTGGAAAGGGGTGAAGTAGCTATTTCCAGTAAGAACCTCAGTTTTGTAATTGCTGTGTACGTCTTTGGTGTCCCAAAAATGCCCAAATAGGGTAAATATTGCCATAAAGTCCAATAAATAAATAAAACTTGTCAGTAATCAGCAGAACAGCAGAGCAGTCTTGCCTGTTTCTGCTATAGTATAATAGTCAGAGCAAGAAAAGATTATATGCACCTGACATATCACACCTTGAACTAAAAATAATTGTGCTTCTCTGAAACATAAAATGCATCCTTTATTGCTGCTGTATTAAACGTCCTGACCTTTTCTTGGCAGTAAAATATTTTCCCTTTTCTTTTATTCCCAAATTTGCTATAGAGCTTGTCCAAAGAGCTCATCTAAGTGAGAATGATATTCTCCAAGGACTTCAAATGATGAGATGATCTTGCCCTTTGCTCTACAGTTATTCCTTCACAGTTACTGAGATACTCATCTTCAATCTGTGAAAAACAGTTCTATTTTCTTAGATCAAAACCATCCATTTCTCTTATTCAGAACACTGATTTGCCTCAAGACATACTGAGGGAAAAAATCTGGTTCTACAGTAATGTAACTTGCCTCAGAAAGAAACAGAGAAATTAAGAAAGGAAGGTACTGTTGCTAACATCTGAAGAATGTGAACAATATGTATACAATGATTGTATAGTTTTCCACCAAGAAAGTGAGAATACTCACCATAAACCTTTAGATACAGTCACATGGCTCTATATTCTACTGGTTACACATTGCAATAACAATCTCAAATGAGGATCAGAATTCAAGCGTATTTAATTTAGTTATTATTTTCTTTGATGGAAAGGATGATACAGAAAACATTTGGAACCAGCTTCCTGGTTTCTTTCTGCTAGATTGATTATCTTATAAAATTTAAAAGATATTGTCCACTGACAGATCATTGCAGAAGCAAATTCTAAGCTCTTTCTACATATGATCCAATTACATATTGTTATGTATGATATTACTAATGAGATAAGGAAAGAAGCAGAGAAGAGAGGAGAGGAGAGGAGNTGAAATGCAGGTGTTGAGCATATGTATTAATTTGCTCTATTTTTCTTGCTAAAATATTTAAGAGCCAAAGCAGAATCAGTGGAAAGTTGCCTTAAATGAAATAAACCACTAATATTGTTAGAGGTAATACCAATCTCTAATGTTATAGTTGGTTATAAAGCAAAAAGGAGACCTGCCATATGCATAAATAAAAGTTTCAGAGCTTTGATATGAAAGATTTGTGCATCATCATACTGCAGATTATAGTCTATATTAACTTCCAGACATATGTCTATTTTCCCTTTTGGTTTTCAGTTTTCCCTTCTCTCCTTTTTCTTTTTTTTTTTTTTTTAATTTTTTTCCCCTCCCCCCCATCTGGCAGCCTGTTCAAGACATCTGACTTGCCCAGAAAAACAGCTCACAGTCTCTCATTGAAAGATTATTACCGTAAGGTCAACAAAATGCAGTCTAAAGCTGTTGACTTTTTCCTTCATTTTTCCTCTGAAACAGTGATTTAGAAAGAAAAATCCAAGCCCCTGCAGGTGACACAGACATATGATGAAGTGTGAGGAAAAGAGAGGAAAGGGAAAGAAGCAGAACACAGAAAAAAGGTCTTACTAAAAGGGTTGTGCTTTGTACAGTCTCTATACTTGCATGGGGCCCCAGTTAGTATGAAGTATTTAGTGATGGAATCACAAGATGAGACAGGCACAGAGAGTATCTAGTTGAGAGAATCTAGAGTATCTAGTTCATATATAGCTCATTTTTTATTTGTTTCTCTGTTTTTAAAAAATGTATATGCAGAGCTACTCAAAAGAGAGTTTGGAACCACACTGTTCAGAGATACATAATGAAGGAGGAGAAGCAATGGACATAAAGTGAAAGCTGGGAAATTATGCCCTGATATAGGGAAGAATGTTTTCTAATCTGTAGGTTAACATGGAGGTTAATGCAAAAGGCACTGAGTCTGTGTATGTTCCGCCCTGGAGATATTCAAAACTCAACTGGACATGACCCTGAGCACCCTCCTCTAAAGTCCTGCTATGAACTGTTGTTTGGACCTGACGTGTGATTGTGTGACTATGTGTTTTGAGTGATTTGAAAGAAACATTTCTGGGCTTGAGAATTCATTTACTAAATATGGCTTCTTCATTGTCTAGAAAAGGATTAAGCTTTGGTGTTATATTGACTGTTTGGATTTTTCCAAATAGAGAATCTGAAATCAGTGATGGCTTAACACAAGTACCTCACATCCCACTATAATGCTAAATACCTCATATTATACATTTACAGTTTTGGACCTCTGTGGTATAAAAGCAGGGAGATGCCAGAGGTTAGGTCTACTAACAAAGGGATGGCAAAATCTTCTCACCCACCTAGTTCTAATACTATTTTCAGTACATTTAGGACCATCACACTTTCAGGGGTTAGATTTCTATCTCAAACTAGAATATCCTAAAAGTTTGCACGACTGGCACCTTCAAATAAAACATGATACAAGTACACCAGGCAATCCTTGACAATGTTACCTTATAAGCCCACCACAACAGCGTTTTAGTATGGTTTACACAACCTTTTGGATTTCTAATAGGATTGAGTTTAATTTTGAGCATAGACTGCTAGGTTTCATACAATCTATGGGTACTTTCATATCTGTTTAGTGTCCAGAAAGCTACATTCTCTTGGTACAATATTAACTTGAAAGCGATGATGGGATCTCTTTCTTCCAATCTATATAGCATGTCAACAAAATCAGTTTCCCTTCTGCCTTTTTTCTTGTATTAATGTCAAGAGTTTTGCTTCCTTTTGAGAGAGCAAGCTCCATTACGCTTTCTCCCAAAGTGAAGTAGTCATACAGGCTATGAACCCAAGTATTTAGCACTCAGATTGACATGATTTTGCCAATTTATTTCATAGTTAAGAACAAAAAACCTGGTAATATCTCCTATTAACCATAGATGAATTAATGACACATCAGACTGTTTTATTTTGGATAGGGTAGAAAACACAAGAACGTTAAATGATTTTTTTTCAAATGACTGCAAGTATTGGTAGCACAACTCTCTAACCTTTGTATTTTACTTTAAATAATCAACCATTCAAGACTGAGCAGAAGAGAAAGGGCAATAACTGTCAGTTCAGTTGGAAGCACAGTCCTTGTCTAGTCTCCAGAACTCCAACATAATACAGATTGGCAAGTGGGTTCAAACCCATAAAGTCTTTTCTTTAAAGCTGGCCTTTAAAGCTGTGCTGAGTTCAAGAGTGTCAAAAGGCTTTGATTTATATGCGACTGAGTGCACTTTCAGAGCAGGCAGATACAAGTGCTGCCGAGTCGCATTCCTGGGATCCCTGATAACACGTGCAGACTGTCACCCCCAGGCTCCAAAGTGCCTCTAATAGCACATCATACACACAGTTATTTCCCCTACTTTTCATTTTCTCAGCTCATAGCGTGGATACCAAATACACACAGTCCTGTTCATCAGTCACATAACTGTCAGCTGGCCACGTCATCATTAACAGGTGTTTTTAAGTGCTGATTTTTAATTTGAATATTTTTAGCACAAATATATATTTTATATGAATTATGGCTACAGTAATATCAGTGTATTGTAAAACCTCTTCTCCACGGACACCCCCTTGTCGCGGGGGAGAAGCTTGCGTACCCTTATGAGGTTGCGAGCTATGCTGGCGGTGGTTTGTGCCTCCGGTAGGGTCTCCCATGCTAGTCAGGTCTCAACTGAAGGGTCAGACAAAGTGTGTCCACGGGCAGGATGGGCTCAAAGCCCCCGGGCAACCATCCTAGGAGAAGGAAAACTCTAACTCCAAACCCGGGCAGATGGAGCTCGCTTAGCCCTGTAAGGCCATCCATCTATGAGAAGGATACTCTAACTAAACCTGCGTCCTGAGGACTTTGCTGTCACCGTCCAAGCTTGCTTGGCCCTGGCAGATGAACCTCAGGAGTAAAGGGTGGGGCCAGTCCCGCACACGCTGCGCCTCACCTAAAAAATCCACTGCACAGGCTTGAAGGCCACACCCACATTGTAAAACCTATGTCTCCTTCTCCTACGTGAGGTGAGGAGTGAAAGCACTCACCATGTCTCTGGGCTTTTTTTATCTTGAAAAAGCTATTAGACACAATTAACATGTCTAAGACAGTTCCCCCATGGAAGTCTGGTGTCCTAAGCTAATTAAAAAAGCTAGTGATCAAAAGCTAGAAGATAATTTTTGAGAAAATATACAGTAGTTTATGTCTTTTCTTCTCACAGTTTTGAATTTTCTTAAATTTATTGTTTTCACTGGTTAGTAATAGTAGTGGTAGTAATAGTAATAGTGCTAGTATTTTTATAGCAGAATGTCATAAAAAAATAATTTTAATAAAAGACTAGAAAATAACAAAAAAGACAGGGCACTTAATTTGGAATGTAAATGAATTTCTATCCTTTCTCATTACACTTATAAAGGAGAACCTGAAGTAATCTACGCTTCACATTCATTAGAATTAGGTAGTTGAAAAAAGGAAATCTGTGCTTTTGGGTGTCACTGAAAGTACAAGCAGGTGACTACTCATTAGCCATGAGAACAGCCTCACTGAACTCTCAAAAGAGTGGCAAGATACTTTTATAAATCAGCCTCTCCAAGTAGATAAACATGTTCACAAATGCTAACTATTCTCAGGAATAAAATTTTGTTCTTGGTAAGGGCAATTCTCACCTTGATTTCAATAAACTAGTATTTCTCTCTCACATAATTTATCATGATAGTTTGTTTTGTCATATTAAATTGCATAAACTGGAGATATTTTTGTGACTGGTTTCTGCAGTTACATTATTTTCATAATCATAAATGAAAATATTTCTTTCTACTTCTTACTCAAGTTCAACAATCTTACTGAATGTACTGGATCTTGCTGACTTTAAAAAAGTGAAATGCAGCATCACTGAACTTGTTCTGCTATCCCTCAGCTGTTGCATAATTTCCTGATTTTTTTTATTTAGTGTCTAAATATGAAAACTGATCATCAAACACATTTTCAGGTCTTCCCTGTTAAGTATTATTGGAATGATAATGTTTCAAGAAACCATTCACATTCAACTCAATCAGTTTATTGATCAAGACACTAGTAGATAAATTTGTTACTTGGCTCCTCTGCCCTCTAGTCCCCTACAATATGGCAGCAAAAATATGGTGAGTCCATAATGTTCAATTAGCTACTCAAGTTTATACCCTCTCCAAAGCCTACAGTTAACTAATTCCCACAGAACTGCATAATTCCCACCTGCTTAATCTTTGAAAACAGAAATATCAATGACTTAAAATATCAATCACATGGGTCTTTTCTGGTAAGTGCTTTGCCAGGTGGTACTTTGAAAGAAGAATATGGAAAATGGCAAGATGTACAAATCAATCACATTTGCTATAAAAGGCATTTCTAGATACACAGGCTAATGAGTTCCCCAAAGAATCAGCTAGGCTAGAGGTCATAAGTTTAGCCAGTCCTAAACCTGAATAGCAAAGTATTATGGAAATTTGGTTCACTGATTAACATAAACATGCACAATCTTATTATAAAACACACGCAAGCTAAAAGCAGTATCTAAATAAAAGTATAAGACTGCTATTAATCCTTCCCACTGGGAATCATATTACTTACAGGACCAAACTCCAAAATTTCTAAGATCTTAATCAGTTGAAGTCAAATCAAGATAACTGATAGAGAAAACCTTAAAATGTACTTCCAGTTAGTCTCATACTTTGATAGCCATCAGAGATAAAGTTTCCTTCACTGAAATTATGCTTTGGGAGACAGTCATATATCTAAAAATGAAAGGTTAAACTATCTAAAAATGAAAGGTAAAACCTTTACACAATAAATAAATAAAATTACTAATGTAAATAAGGAAACTTTAACATACAACAAGCAACCAAACCAAGTAGAAGCCTATCAAACAGTCTAACTACAGCAAAAAAAACACTATCTTCTTTTCCTGGTCCAGTCTGTTACCTTTTATTTACATACTCTCCTGTATTTTTTCCATCTGGACTTTACAGCCAAACAGTAAACTTGAAATCAGTTCTTATTTCTTACATAGTTTTTCTTGACACGTTTAACCAGAAATGCTGATGATGTGGTTAATTGTTTTTTAAAAACTCAGTTGTACCCTCTTTAATTTTCTCATTTGAAATTCAGTAATTTTTTAACTGGTGAGAAAATTTTTACTTTGCCTATTCTCCACTAATTACAGCATGTTCTGATTTCAATATATAAGTTATCATCTTCTGCTTCCTTACTTTACTGTAGAAGCTGATTCAGCACACCCAAGGTGTAGCTGTTGGATTGCAATCCTGGTTGAATGCCTAATGTACTATTTTCTTATGCTGATAAGATGATGAAGTATGAAGCTTGTACTGTGTAGTTTGTCCATATGCTTCTAGGATCAACAGCTTAAAAAAGGCAACCCAACAGTTCTATTTTTTATGAGATAACGTCAGCAAGGTCAATCATGACATTTTCTAACATACACTTTAAAAACAATGGCTAGAACTATTCCAAATAAATCCAGGCATAAATTCATAAATCCAGTGGCAAACTAGTATTGATAATTAAAAGTAGTATTATCTGAAGTATTCATTGAATTAGAAAAAAGTATAATTTTTTAATTTTTTTTTTACTCTGGGAGACTTTTTAAGAACATAAATCAATTATAAAGCCATAGCTGAAAATGTCAGGAAATTGTAAGTTTGTAATTTGAAAATGAACATTTCTATCAAATAATCTAGTTCACACACTTTGTATTGCAATCATACTAAAATGTGGCCCCAAAAGGACTTTAAACAAATAATCCCTTCTTCGATCAAAACTGGCCTTTAAAAAGTAGCGTTTTAGATGATTTCACAATTGAAAGAGGATGCTTCTTCACATGTTTTGATGGACTGAAGTTTTTACAAGCTTATAAACAAAGGAATGAATAGTAGAATATTCCAAATATTTCCTTGGAATGTGTGAGAATGATAGCTGCAGAAAGATCTCTACAGAAATAAAGATACTCTTTCCTGACAGTTTATCTGTAAAACAGTAATGTTGCTGTTTCTTAGCTCATGATTAATTTCAAACTAAGATTAAGTTTGTAACATAGGACAAAAAGAAATTGAGCTTGAAGAATGTTAAAGAAAATTCCTATAAGTTAAGAATCAGACTAAAAGCAAATGAATCAAAAAAGAATTTGGATGCCAAAAAATAACTTAGGCAGGATTGGATATTTATCTGGATGGTGATGATACTGGGAATCTAATGTTCATAGTTTCAAGCTAATAAAAGGTTTTGTTTTCCATTCAATCACTGTCTAATGAAAGTGCAAAAATACTTCCTGAAATACTGGAGAAACATCTTCAGCTGCTGAACAACTGTTTAATACACATTAATTACTGTGAATCATTCGGAAGCAGCTCAGCTTAGTGATCACTTCTTTATGCTAAAATCAACTTTTTAGAACAATGGTCAACTATTGTTTGATGAACACTGCAGCAATTGTTAGTCAAATCCCAAGGTTTGGAAAAATCTTGCATGCTTTTATTGTGTTTCAATTGAAAATAAATACCCTTTCCAAGGTATACAGAATCATAGAATAGTTTGGGTTGTAAGGGACTTTAAAGATACCTTGTTCCAATCCTCCCTGTGACAGGCAGGGAACCTTCCACTCGATTAGGTTACTCAGAGCCCTGCCCAGACTGGCCTTGAATATTTTCAGGGATAGGGAGTCCACAGCCTTTCTGGGAAAACTGTTCGACTGCCTCACAGTTAAGAATTTCAAAGATCAAACCATACAGTAAAGAATTCCTTCCTAACACACAGTCTAAACCTACCCTCCTTCAGTTTAGTGCCATTCCTCCTTGTCCTATCCCTACATGTTCTTCTTGTAAGTTCCCTTTAGGTACTGAAAAGCTGCTAGGAGGTCTTCCTGGAGCCTTCTCATCTCCAGGCCGAACAGCCCCAATCCTCTCAGCCTGTCTTTATGGGATAGGTGCTCCAGCCCTCTGATCATCTTCATGGCCTATCTCTGGACTCAATCAAACAGATCTGTCTTGTGTCAGAAACCCCAAACCTGGATGCAGTACTCCAGGTGGGGTCTCACCAGAGTAAAGTAGAGGGGGAGAAATACTTCACCTGCTGGTCATACCTCTTTTGATGTGGCCCGGGATGTGGTTGACTTTCTGTGCTGTGAGCATGCAATGACAAGTCATGTTGAGCCTCTCAACATGCCCAAGTGCTTCTCCTCAGGGCTAGTCTCGATCAATTCCTCATCCATCCTGTACTTGTGCTTGGGATTGCCCCTACCCAGACCTTGTACTTGACTTTATTGAACTTTATGAGGTTTGCACAGGCCCATCTCTTAAGCCTGTCAAGGACCCTCTGGATATCATCTCTTCCCTCCAGCATTGTCAACTGCACCACACAGTCTTGTGTCATTGGTAAACTTGCTGAGGCTGCACTCAATCCCACAATCTATGTCTCCAACAAAGATGTTAAAAAGCGGCAGTCCCAATATCAACCACTGAGAAACACCACTTGTCATTGTTTTCTACTTGGAGATGAAGCCATTAACTACAACTCTTTGAGTGAGGCCATCCAGACAATTTTTTGTCCACAAAGTGGTCTGGTCCTCAAACACATCTGTCCAGTTTAGAGACAAGGATGTCATGTGGGAGAGCGTCAAATGCTTTACACCTCACATACCCTTAGTAAGTAAAGTGACATAATTTCCTCTGCTTTAGTGGTATTTTTTCTCCAAATAGTCCACAAAGAGTCTAGATGCCTGGGTTAAACTAACCTGTAGCTTTTAAATGGCTACACTTAGCTTATATAAAATCTTGCCCTTGTTCTGTGGAGATTTGTTTTGACCTTATTTTCCCATGAATTTTACTCTACAGATCTGTGCTAAAGAAATAATGTCTGTCTAGCCCAAGTCTTTGTCTAGACTAAAATCCAATCACTCTTCATGGTTGTTACCAGACCACTGAGAGGGTAACTTCCTCTTCTGCAAGTTGCTGTTTGACCATCAATTGGAGTGCCTATTTCTACCTTGACATTGCAAGTAAACATTAGCAGAGATATACAAGGTAGAATAAGCAAACAATGAAAGAAAATGGGGGGTTGTTCTAAATATGCTGCTACATCTTTTCATTAGGTGGTAACTTTTTTTTTTTTTTTTTTTTGTGGAGAGAGATGTTTCAGCCTTTTACCTTTTTAGTACAATTTGTTTGCTGCCATGATTCAATTTCTCTAGGCTGAAATGATGGGGTTTTTTTTTCATGTAATGATGTTGTTGCACATATCTGATCCTCCTTCTTCCTTAGTCTAAATCTTAAAATATAGTTTTCTGCTGCTATAACTGCATATCATATTCAAAATACAGGAATATTATGTCATACTGATGCTCTTTATTCTTTATGTTTTCTATAACAATTCTCAGAATTCTATTTTCCTTTTTTGTCTCTTCTAATGAGGGAGATGATGCTTTCAGGAAAAAAAAAGAAAAGAAACCTGCAAATTGCATTTTTATGACTTTCCTAAGTTCCTAATTTCTTTAGAGCCTCTTGCTGTTTTTGAGTACTTAACATTTTTCTCACCCAAATGGCAAACAGATTGTATTACTTCTGCATGTATCAACTTTGAATTCTGACTGGTGCTTTATCTCTCAGACATGCTGCAATCAAATCTTACTCTGGAGGCTTAACTTTTCCAGAATATCTTCCTATTACCAGAAAACTTTTTATTGCTCTTTCCAAGATTCTCCAAATCAATATGTTAAAAAGCTCTCCTCACATCATATATTCATGCAAAGCCCTTCCTTTGTGCAAGTTACTTGTTAATTCTTATCTCCTCTCTTTTAACATTTAATAGATTATTAATCCACGAATGATTTTAAGAATATAAGAACCTTCTTTCAAGAACTCAAATCAATTGCAAAGCAATTTTTTTTTCTGAACACAGTGCTGTTTCTTCCTAAATAGGTAAGATTTATAATTTTTGCTCTTAAAATTAAATAAATAAACAAATGGTTTCTTCTAGTTCTTCCAGAACAAATACATGACTTACTAGTTTGTTGATCCTTTTTACCTTCCCTGGACCTCTTCTAAAACAAATGAAACAGAAAACCCAAACAAGACATTTTCCATGCCTCCCCAGTGAATCTGGGATATTAAGATTACACAGTGTAATTAATAGCTCAGCTAATGGAATACTTTCTGGTTTTCTGGTTGTAGTATGTGTCTTCCGAAGGCATTGTAATGAAGAGACAGTGATTTCAAGCACGATCGAGGCACAGTTTAACCATACACCTTAGCTGTAGAGAGCTGCATGCTAGAATGAGTGACTGCTATATAACCTGAGCACATCTCCTGTCATTTTTGTTGTTCACCTTACTTTTTCAAACTGAAGTGTATGAATTT
The DNA here is from genome assembly GCA_013400415.1 of Scytalopus superciliaris. Lineage (NCBI taxonomy): Eukaryota > Metazoa > Chordata > Aves > Passeriformes > Rhinocryptidae > Scytalopus > Scytalopus superciliaris. The sequence goes on from VXBX01001174.1 coordinate 48,391, forward strand.
TTCCATCTTTGCTCATTTATTTGGATAGAAGGAAAGTTTTCTGAAATCTTTCTTGCTTCTAATGACCTTCCTTACGCTTGTCATATTCCTTCTGGACTTTCTCAAGTCTGTTTGATAGGTGGTATGTATTCTTGAGAACATCCAGGACAGTGTCTTTAAAGTACTCTCTCCATTATGTCTGAAGAGATTTTACTCTTTTAGCTGTTTTTCTTTCAGATTTTAAAAACAAAATTACCATGTAGCTCTCCTTTTTGTAGTTCCTTTTCCATTATATACCATGACAATTTAGTTTCTTTCAGAGCCTTCAGAAAAAAAAAAAAACCAAAACAAAACTTTATTGAAAACCTTTTGAAAAAGAACTCTGTATCATCTGAATACACAATACAGCAAATTTAACCATATATTTATTAGTTGCAGTGTTTGTTGTATTTCCTGTTAATTTGTCTAGTCCAAAGGTCAAATTTACTTGGCTTCAGTTCTTAATAACATCTTAGAAATCTGATAAAGAGCAATTTGTCCATCTCCAGAACTAAATTTTTATGGATTACTTCTGTTTGTGTCAGTATTCGATTTAGGTTTCAAAAAGCAATAAATCCATCTCATATAATCCTGTTGGCTTATACTCAAAACTGGACTCTAAATCCATATTTATGCTGATCATAGAACCACTGCTAGGTTCATTCAAACCAGAAGTACACCCTTAAGCTGCTCTTATGTTGCTTGTTTGTATCAACCCTCAGTTAAGCAAAACTGATGGACCCAAAGTAGACTCAGAATTACATCCCCTATGACCTCTGTTTCAAACATATGCTTAGATACTGAGATCACAGCTCTTTGTCTTTTCCTAATGACTTCTGATGAGTCAAAAACTAATCATAACTCATTGGCCTCTACTTGTCTGAACACAACTCCACACAAAGCTGTCAGCTGAAGAATTATTTTTTGTTATTTCCCTATGCCTCTTCCAGTCTGCTCTCTCACTTTTTAATTTCTTTTTAATAATTTCTTGTCACTTAAACCTGAGCAACCTCTAGTCTGCAGTGAAGAATATATATATTATTTTCATTCTTTTAGTTTGGACTAGAGAATGTAAAATTTTTCATTGGTTGATTTTCAAACATCAAATTGTTATGTTTACATAACTTCACTAAAATAAGTGTCATTTGTAACTCTAATTCTTCTTTCAACCCAGGTATAACAAATGCTAAGACCTAAAATGGTGTTGGTCATCAAAGATCCTGGAGACAGTATAGTACCTAACCATTGGTCTATTTTCTTCTCTAGAAAAACACTTTAATTCCTGTTCTGCTGCAGGACAAAACAAATACTGAATACTGAAACATTTCAAAACAGAGATAGAACATAGAATCATAGGTCAGCAACACACTGATGTTTTAAGGGCCCTTGGCATTTTTCTAATCCAATCTCATGCTTAAAGCAGAGGCATGTCTGAATTCACACTAAGATGGTCAGGGCTTTAAGTAATAAAAATCTCTAAGGATGAAGATACTACAACCTCTCTAAGAAACCTGTAGTAATTCCAAGATATTCTTATAATACTGTTTTTTATTCCCCCCTATATCTCATCAGAAATGTGTTTCTATTTGTGACTTGTTCTCTCTTGTTTTCCATCTGTGCACTTCAATGCAAAGTCTGCCCCCATCTCTTTGATAACCCCCTCACAGACACTATCAGGTGTCTGTTAGGACCACCATCACTTCCACCAAAAGTTATCTCCTCTCCACTGTCTGCAAGTCACATTCACTTATCCTCTCTTCACAGTGCAAGTGCTCCAAGTCCTGACCATCTTGGTTGAGGGTTCATCTCCATCAAACCCATTCAAATTCACCACTGTCACTGCTGAAGGACCCAAAGCTGTGTTTCAGATACAGGAAGCACTGAGTACAGAGGAATAATCACTTCCCTCAATCCAATCGAAATAGCCAGTATGGCATCTGCCTTCATCCACATTACCAAATTAGCTTTTTCTCAGAGTAACAGAAATTATCTTAGTAGGAGAGAGTTCTGCAGAGAGTTTTCACAATCTAGGATGGGAGCAGGTAGTAATAGTGCTGTTACATATGATGTGCTTGTGGTCATTTAAAAAAGTACTTTAAAAGCTGGTCTTAAGAACAGATAATTACATCTAAGGTTTTCTTAACAGTGACCTGGATTGGACTGACACCTATACTAAATCATATGCTAGGTTTATAAATCATGTATTTCTAGAAATAATTTAATTGATTTATAAGTTATGAACATGAATTATAACCATGTTACTGATTTATACACTGTTTGATGGTTTCCATAAATCATATAACCCATTTGTGAAAAGTATTGGGTGTGATTAATAATGGTGCTACATTCATTTCAGATATGATGCAACTGTCTTTTGGTTTATGTAAAAGATATCATAAGATGATATGTTTTAATATTACTTTTGAGTTTACTTTCCCATAAGTCACTAAGGTGACTTATTCTGCCTTAACCCAGACTTGTTGATTCATTTGTCAAGACAGCTGTTTTCATATCTCTATTTGGATTTGTAACTCATATCTTTTGCTTACTTCAAGTCCCAGTAAAAAAAAAAAACAAACCAAAAAAGAGAATAAGAATCACAGAAAGACTTTAAGTGTATATTCATTACAATGCATTAAGGAATCCTAAAAATGTATTGATTTTTTTTCTGTCTGATATTAAGTTTGATCATATACCACAGCAGTTACACTGTCTATGGGTCAACCTCACACTGGTCAGCTAGATGAAACTGGTCTAAATTCCTTCTTCTCGTAGTAATTTATTAAATATTAGGTCACAACCTTGGAGATCAATATGTGTTCTGGTGTTTCAGTGCTTCAGTTTAATGGTTTTAACAGTAAGGAAAAGTCTTAAAGTAGTGCATTTCAGTTCCTTGCAAACATTTCTGTTTAATTTATTCATGTGCATATGTATGTATATGTATCCAAAAACTTTTCTTGCTTGTTTTTAAAAGAAAATAGAAAAAATTGAATGTTTGAACACTGTAAGAATTTTAAATCAAGTATACAGTTGAGGAACTGTAACTGTTTATATGCTAAGAATTTATAATGTTTTATTAATTTGAGGTGTTTCATTGAGTAAATGAGCCCCCAAATACTTATGCAATTTAGGATTCAGTTTAAGATTTGCAATTTGTTGAAACTGAAGCAATTTTTTCCCTTTTTAAAAAACAGTAATAAAGTGTATTGACATAGGGCTAGCAATGTCTTTTGTGACACTATCCTTGGTTTTGCTTGAACTCAGTGGCAATTGTGAAAGCAAGGCAAATATTTAAAAGCAAACATCATTTGTAAGTAAATTAACCTGCCAACACAGAATTTTAGGTTTTGTTTCAAAATCTTACATGGGTCTTTTTGTGAATACAAAGGCAATGAAGCATACTTGGCTTAATCTTTAAGTTCACTGTACTTGTACAAACCCCTAAATGTCTAAGCACAAACATGCATGTAAAAATAAACATTTTTTGCAGTAATCAATAGTATGTATAGCCCAGTAAACACATCTTTTCTACTGCTAGTAAAAGGCCACAGGCTTTGGACTGACTTGACAGTGCAGCATCTCAGGACCTGCCTGAGCTTGCTGACACCTGAGCTGGTTTTCACTTGTTTTAACAATTGAATAGTGGCCAGGTGACTGTTGCCCAGCCTGGATTAGTTTAAGGTCTATGACTACAAGATACAAGAAAGTTCTCAAAAACTCTGTTCATCACTATGTGACAGACTGTGTTGGCAGATGCAGGGGAAACCCTGAAACTACACAGCTGGAAACTGAGAAGGAGGTATACTGTGAGAACACATTTCAAACTAAACCCAAGAGGACTCTGGGCTGGGGAAAAAGGGGAACACCCCCAAGAACATCATATGCCACCTGTCAGAGACTTCCCTATGGATGATGATGACTCATTAGGAACAACTGTGCCCTTGACCTTTTGGGAATGAAGGCCCACCTTTGATCCCTGAGGAGCCCATGAAGGGTAAAGACAATACCAGAGAGGAGGGGCAGATACTGGGCTTTTCCATGTGTATCAACTTCAGCTCTATGATCAGTGAGGCTGTTTTTATAATAATGGGGTGATTTGGACTGTCAGAGTGCTAAAACATCGATTGAACTAACAACAAAGTCTTTGCTCCCATATGTTTTTTATTTGTCATATGACTTGTGCATCACACTGTAATCATTCACAGTCTACATACCATACATGCATGCACCTTTCCACCAGATGGGAGACATCACATTCTCACAGCTACAAGACTCCAAGACACTGAGTTCTGCTGGGATCAACTGATACATGTGGGGTTCCTAATATTTTGGTGACAGCCACAAAAATAAAGGCAGCACTGTTTGGCTTCATGCTTCTAAGAGCAGAAGATTCTACATATAACATATGCAGTGATTTAAAATATTAGTCACACAATATTTTTAAAACAATGTAAATTTGCATACACAATTCATTCAGAGAAAATTATAATTATCCACTCTAAATATGTTGATGATACATTGATTCATCCATCCCCTTTAAATTCATAACTCTAATATTCATAAGTGAAAGAGCAACATTTTCACCCTGTGAGATATTTCTTGTGCTGTGGATCTCAGAACTGGACTCAGTGCTTTGGGTGAGGTTTCAGAAGAGCAGAGTAGAGGGAGAGAATCACCTTTCTCAACCTCCTGGCCATCCTTATTTTTAAACAGTATGCAGAATTTCTCTCAACTGGCTTTGATGGGAGTCACCTCTCCTTCCTACAATACATTAGTGAGAGAGACTATTCCTGAGAAAAATCAGAAAGATCAGCTTTGCCTCTCTGTTTCAGGGCTTGAGCACCCCCATTTTCCAGCTTCCAAAAGTAGGGTTCAGTGAGTTGGGTACTGTTGCTTTTTAGCTAATAAAAAATAAGTCAGTGATCTGGGGGGCTAAAACAATGACAAAGAAAATTAAAATGTGTCCCTCGCCCAGGGGGAGAATGCACATATTTACATTTGAGAGCTGGAATCTTAGCGTTCTGTTTTAGTTTTTAGAATTGTTAACTGCTGTCCAATTATTTGATCAAGTAAAACTTAGAACAGATATTAGGATTTATAATGCAATAATCTCATTTCTTAGCATGGTGTGGCACCAGTGTGCAGACTGTGAACCCCAGACTAAGCCCACAAAATTCTAGATATGAGTCTCATTGAATCCACTCAAAAGTTTAATTGATTTTTTTTTTCCCCCCAGGAAACAGATTACAAGAGATTCCTCAAGATCCTTCTTGAGGCAAATTCATTCCATTGATGAGTAGCATTCTGACTAGTAAATTTTAACAGCAATTGGATCTATGAGTAAGTTGCTAGGTGACACTGAAGCATAAACATCTTGAAAGCCACATTTATGACCATCTCAGCTGTAAAAGTCTTCAATACATAAGCATTTTCCTGCCTCCGTTTTGAAAATCTGGCACTGACCTCATTCGCAATAGCTCAGTCTGATCAGTGATCAAAGGACACCCTGATCTTGACCAAAAATATGAGCTCTAAACAAACATAATTCAGAAATATCTTAGGGTATGAGATGTGTCTTAAATTTTCTGTTCTAGGCAAAAAAAGGAGATAAAGGTTGAATTGCCCTATATATGTATTGCATTGTCAAGCCAAAATATTCTTCCCAAAACAACAGAGGTCAAACAGAAATATTAGCTAGATTTATATTGCATGTGGGGTGGATACTGTGATTTGTAGAAGACTCTATGGCAAACAAAATGTTTCTTTCTCTGGTGGTAATGAATCTGACATGACAGTCATAACACTGAGAAAATTTATGGATGAACTGAACTGCTTTTTCTTTATGTAAGTGCTCTCTGGTAATACACCAGACTATCATGGAGAAGAAAATTATAGCTGTATCAGTAAACATCTGTTACATCGCATACTTTTTTTTTTTTTCCATTCATGGCAATTTGTATTGTTGAAATAGCACAAAAGTTTGTTTTCTATTTACATGAACTGCCCCCATATACACACTGGTATCATAATCTCAAATAATTCTAATACCAAGCTTGCAAGTAAATTCTTTCATTTTCAAAACACACAAATATTTCTTAACTTCTTTTCAAAATACCAGGTTAAATATTACTGTATTCTCCCAAACATCAAGGAGAACTAAGAGAAGAGAGAGTTGGCTTAAGTTATGAATCAATGAATTATTAATTTAAAAAATTGTCTTGTTGTTTAAGCCTGACATTCCAGAATTTTTAGACTATAGCCTGAAGGAATATACTTAGCACAATACTGAGTGATGTATATCTGTTCAAAGAGGCAGCAACCGGGCCATCCTGGTGCTCAAAGACAAGGCATTTCTGTTTTGTCCACAAGAAGTAGAGCTGCATCACTACAGCAGGGCAACCAAGGTGAAGTTTATTTTACTTCCAGCACTACCTTAAACCAAGTCAGTGTTTTATTGCCTCTCACTCAGCAGAGCTGTGACCTGAAATGTCAGTGTTGAAGATAGCATGGAATTGACCACTTTTTTTCTTTTTCTTCGTTGTTTTGTTCTGAGGTTTGTTTGTGGTTTTGGTTTGGATTATTAGTGTTATTAGTAGTAGTATTATCATCATCATCATTATTATTGGAAAGTTCCATATTATATATTTTCAGTGGTGTTATCTTAGTGTCTTTAGATTCCATACATTTTTAGGATTGTGAACATGTAGTACTTATAAGAATTATTTTTATTCTATGTCTCTTTTTATATTACGCTATGTCTTGTACTTCTCATGACTCTATCTAGAGTGGGGGTTGTTGAAGACTCAGTTCCTTTTTGTGGTTATTGCCGCGGTGACACTCAGGGTATGACTCAAAAGCTTAGGTTTTCTCCCTGCCCCCCTGAATGTCATGATTTCCTCTGCTCCAGTAATCTACCAGTCCAGACAAATGGGGAAGGTGGATTACAAGGTAAAGCTCTGGGTCAGTTTCATACCAACTGAATTAATATCCCTCAGAAATGGTTCCAGATTCAGACTACTTTAAGGCCTCACTCCTTGAAAATTTTTTGTGCTATTTGATACTCTTAATGGTTTAAAGGTTATCATGAAATTTTGTCACACAACGCCAAGGCAGAAAGGAAAATGGATTTCCAATAAAATAATATCTCCTCTTTGAGTCTCTTTAACTTCAGTTATCGTTACATTTAAGATTGAACGAAATTTTGGCATGGTTGATTACAGAATTTTACATGGCTTGAAGGCACATTTTTATAGAATCATATAATCATAGATTCACAGAATTATTTGAGTTGGAAGGACCTTAAAGACCACCTAGCTCCATGCTGGGACACCTTCCACTAGACCAGGTTGCTCAAAGCCCCATCCACCTGTAAGCAATAGAGATGGTAAGTGTTTTATTGATTTGGATTGATACACCATAGTGTTATTATGCCGTGTGAAGTGTGAACATAGTTTTGAAGACCATAAAATAAAATGGTATGTTTTAATATGTCCTTTTAATAGCTAAAAATAGTTTTTAAAAATATAATGAAAACACCCATAGAGAATTGATATAGATTTAACAGCAAAATGCTCAGAAAAAAAGAATTTTCAGCACAGTAAGTATATTGATTATTCCTGTGTAGATTTAGTCTGTGAAAATATCACCTTAATTTAATGAGAGCATTTTGTAAACTTTAAATTATATGAAATTAATAACTTTTCATAAGTATTACTTTGGACTACATGTATGGTTTTACAGATATTATTGATATTCTTTTTTTAACTCTGAAAAATACTCCATGTACTTTAGAGTTATTATTAGTTAAATAGTTAGTATTGCTGTGGCATCAAATAGCTCCAGTTCTGATTAGGACATTGTTACTTATACTGCCATAGAGACAAGGGGAAAAGAATCATCACTGAATATACAGATAAGGTTTGGGTGTAAGGTGATATCTGCTGGAAAACTGACCTCAGATGGTTACATGTATTAGTGGCTTCTGACATTTGTTTGCAAGGATTATGGTAAAGATAGTTATAATAATGGAAAGGAGGAACATGTTGGCTTTTATATTCCATGAGACAGTCAGAAAAACCATGATTTTTTTTTTTAATTTTTTTTCAAGATTCTGGTTTTGAGGACTTTATTTTTTAAGGGTAAAAAAGTCCCATTCAATTAAAATCAATGGCTATAGCTGAAATATTTTTGAGTTTAAAATTTGCAAGCAATCATTTTTACCTTTGTAATGTTACTGTTTCCAGCCAATGTGAAAAACAGAATCAAAACATCCTTTCTGCTGGACTACAGTCAAAAGTTCTCAGTCTCTTTCTTCATGGTAAATGAAAGTCACCATGGATTCTAAGACATTTGAAATTTTTTCAGAGACATGCTTTGACTTAAATTGAAGCTTTTTTTACATACTGCCATAGCAATCTTTACCAAATCTGGAGTTTTGTTTGTATCTTTTTCTAGAAATATATCCTCTCTGTTAGGCTTGTAAAAAATAAAAAAAACATTTAGGTTTTATGAAAACTACAAGAGGAAAAGAGCTTTCAATAGGAAAAAATGAGACTCTTGCTCCTGCAAATTTGAGAAATAATCCTGTGAAAGACAAAGTGGGTCCATTGCAGATAAGCCACAACTGCTTATGGATAAGTACAATTATCATAGAATCATTTAGGTTGGAAAAGACCTCTTAGATCACCGAGTCCAACTGTAAAACCAGCACTGCCGTGTCATGTGCCACATCTACATGTCTTTTAAATACCTCCAGGGATGGTGATGCCACCACTTCCACAGGTAGCCTACTCTGATGCCTGACAACCCCTTCAGTGAAGATTTTTTTTCTAATATCCAATCTATACCTCCCCTGGTGCAACTTGAAACCATTTCTTCTAATCCTATCTCTTGTTACTTGGGAGAAGATACCAAACTCCACCTCTCTACAAATTCCTTTCAGGTAACTGTAGAAAGCAACAGGGTCTCCCCTCAACCTCTTTTGCTCCAAGCTAAACATCTCCAGCTCCCTCAACCACCCCTTTTAGGACTTGTGCTCCAGAGCCTTCATGAGCCACACTGCCCTTCTCTGGACATGCTACAGCACCTCAGTGTCTTTCTTGTAGTGAGGGGGCCAAAAACTGAACATGGGATTTGAGGTTGGCCTCACCAGTGGTGAGTACAGAGGGATAATCACTGCCCTGGTCCTTCTGGCTAGACTATTCCTGATACAAGCCAGGATGCCACTGGCCTTTTTGAGTGCCTGGGCACACACTGGCTCATGTTCAGCTGCTGTCAACCAGCACTCCCAGGTCCTTTTCTGTCAGGCCACAGCAGAATTATAATTGCTATGAAAATCTCAAGGTGAATTTGCTACTTTGAACTTCTAACCTGGTTTTCAGCATAATGAATTTCATTAGTCTTTAAGGCAGAGAGGAAGCTACCAGAACATTGATAAGTATTCATTTAAGTCCTTCATTACATTAGAATTTCAGATCAGTGAAGATTCTGTCTTAAAGAGTGAATACATGTGTATTTTATATATATATATATATATATTTAAAAATGTGTTTTATTCTAGTTTCACTGAAGGGAATGGCAAAACTGCATTGACCTCAGAAGCAGACCATTCATATTTGTAGGTTTTCTAGAAGCAGAATGTCTCAAAATGAAGTGTTTTTCAATTGTCTCATCTGAAAAAAAAAAAAAATCCAAGGAAATATAACAACCACAAACAAAAAAGATATTTTTTTAAAGTATTTAGTTTTCAAAGATTCCGTCTTCTATCTTTTGAGACTGAACTTTAGAGGCATCTTCAGTGAACACCCCGCACTTGGACAAAATAAAGGCAATGGGCCTATCTGACTGAACATTCAGTTGTCAGTGTAACTACAAGACACTCCACTTAGGACATGATGTTGTCTGGAACTGAACATGTATTTTCATCGGCATGAATGACCTCACATGTGTTAGAAGAAGTTAGCCTTGATATCAAAAGCATTTTTACATGTATTTAGCATTGAACTTGTTGGGTAAACCAGAGAACAATATGGCCCACCCAATGTGCATAAAAGCTACATGTATAATAAGCTTAAATTGGGCAAATGTATAATCAGAAATTTCCCTAAATGAGAAGTTTAAATCAAGCCAGAAAAGCTTGAAATCGAGCATTCAGTGGCATGCACCTGTNTCAGGCCACAGCAGAATTATAATTGCTATGAAAATCTCAAGGTGAATTTGCTACTTTGAACTTCTAACCTGGTTTTCAGCATAATGAATTTCATTAGTCTTTAAGGCAGAGAGGAAGCTACCAGAACATTGATAAGTATTCATTTAAGTCCTTCATTACATTAGAATTTCAGATCAGTGAAGATTCTGTCTTAAAGAGTGAATACATGTGTATTTTATATATATATATATATATATTTAAAAATGTGTTTTATTCTAGTTTCACTGAAGGGAATGGCAAAACTGCATTGACCTCAGAAGCAGACCATTCATATTTGTAGGTTTTCTAGAAGCAGAATGTCTCAAAATGAAGTGTTTTTCAATTGTCTCATCTGAAAAAAAAAAAAAATCCAAGGAAATATAACAACCACAAACAAAAAAGATATTTTTTTAAAGTATTTAGTTTTCAAAGATTCCGTCTTCTATCTTTTGAGACTGAACTTTAGAGGCATCTTCAGTGAACACCCCGCACTTGGACAAAATAAAGGCAATGGGCCTATCTGACTGAACATTCAGTTGTCAGTGTAACTACAAGACACTCCACTTAGGACATGATGTTGTCTGGAACTGAACATGTATTTTCATCGGCATGAATGACCTCACATGTGTTAGAAGAAGTTAGCCTTGATATCAAAAGCATTTTTACATGTATTTAGCATTGAACTTGTTGGGTAAACCAGAGAACAATATGGCCCACCCAATGTGCATAAAAGCTACATGTATAATAAGCTTAAATTGGGCAAATGTATAATCAGAAATTTCCCTAAATGAGAAGTTTAAATCAAGCCAGAAAAGCTTGAAATCGAGCATTCAGTGGCATGCACCTGTCTATGTAAAGTTTTGCACAAGGTGAATGCAAATGAAGACAAAAGGAACCAAGGTAATAAAATAAAACAGGGAAAATAATCCAGACAGAAGAATATTTAATGAGGATCCAAGTGTTTTAGCCAGGCTAGGATATACGCATGGCTTCATTCTAATAAAAAAAGGAATTATGAAATTTTCTATGGCATTAAACATAATACAGGAAATCTGATAAAGCTGAAAAGCTTGACTCCCATTCTGATTCTCCTAAAGAAACACTGTTGTCAGGAGCACTGAACTATATGTGACCCTAAAAGCTGGTGGGAGAAGGACAGGGGGGGGAAAAAAATCAATCTACACTTTTTTTCTTTTCAATGGAACTTTAAATACTGAATTATATTTCACAACACAGAATTTTTGAAGCCTGAACTTTCATTTAGTTAGCAGTCCCAAAAAGTACAGATATATACATGATTATGTTTTCCAGAAAATCAAAACATTTTGTTTTAATTGTTGATTCTCAGAGAGAGTAATACATGAAAAAGGTAGATGAAGAAATAACTTGTTTAAATCAATGGCATTGCACTCATCCCTGCTAAAACTGTTTTTTTGTTCTCCAAGAATCCTTGGGTAATATATTCAATAAAGACTAGAATAAGTATTCTAGGTCAGTGGCATTCCAAGGTGCAGAACAAGAAGATATTTTAATGGATTTACGTAATGACTGCAATAATGGTGATTCAGAAATCACCTTTGTTCTTCAGGATGTAAATGAAACCACATTCTTCCTCATGCAATACGTAAGTGATAAAATCCATTTGAGCAGAAAAATAATTAGTGTGAAATGCTGGACTTTAGACATCCATGAGCAAGTCCAACATGGAGAACCTGCATCTGCACCATACAGTGAATATCATAAAAAGAAACGTCAAGGGCTCACAGTGGGTGACTCTACTAAGGGGCACTGAGGCCCTGTTTTGCCATCCTGATAGTCATGAGAGGTATGCTGCCTGTCTGTGGCTAAGACACATGATGTTTCCAAGAGGGTACCCCAACTTATTAAGAACTTGGACTATTACCTGCTACTACTTTTTCATATGGGTTCAAAAGACACAGTAGGCCAAAAAATGGACAGGGTTGAGGAAGACTATAAAGCCCTGGTAAGGCAGGTGAAAAATACGGATGCCCAAGTCAGTTTATCATCTATTTTACAGGTTAGAGAAATGGGGACAATCAGAAGCAGACATACAGCACAGACCAACACGTGGTTTCATGGCTGCTGCCATCAAGTTGGTTTTGGCTTTTAAGACAATAGGTTGTGTTTTAATGACTGTGGCCTGTTAGGGAGGGATGGGATCCACCTGTCTAAAAAGGGTAAGAGAATCTTTGGCAGCAGGCTGCACTTTGATGATGTGAGTTTTAAATTGAAGGACTAGGTTCATTTTCACACCATCTCCCACAACATGCTCATAGGGAAGCTCAGGAAATGTGGGTTAAATGAATGAACAGTGAGGTGGATCAAGAACTGCCTGAATGGCAGAGCTCAGGGAGTCTTCATTAGCTGAGTAGATTCCAGTTAGAGGCCTTTAGTCAGTGGTGTTGTCCAGGGACCAATACTGGGTCCAGTCTTGTTCAACTGTTTTTCCAACAACCTGGATGAAGGGATAGAATGTACCCTCAGCATGTTCACTGATGATGTGAAAGTGGTGAGGGAGGCTGGTACACCTGAAGGCTGTATTGCCATGAATGAAGGGACCTTGATAGGCTGCAGAGTTGGCTGGAGGAAAACTTAATGATGTTCAACAAAGGCAAGTTGTAGGGTACTGCACCTGGTGAGGAATAAACCCAGGTACCAGTAGAGCTTGGGGGTCTAACCAATTAGGGAGCAGCTCTGTGGAGAAGAACCTGGGAGCCTTGGTGGATGACAAGTTGACTGTGAGAGAGCAGCATGCCCTTGTGGTCAGGAGGTATCCTGGGGTGCCTTGGGAAGACCACGGCCAGCAGGTTGAGAGAGATGATCCTCCCCCTCTACTCAGACCTAGTGAGGCCACATCTGGAGTACTGTGTTCAATACTGGTCTCCACAGCTCAAGAAAGACAAGGAGCTACTAGAGAGGGTCCAATGGAGGGCCAGAAAGATAAGTAGGAGTCTGGAGTGTCTCTCCTCATATGATGGAGCTGGGCATGTTTAGTGTAGGAAGAGAAGAAAGAGAGATGATCTCATTAATCCATATAAATATCTCAAAGATGTGTGTCAAGAGGATGATGTCACTTTTTTCAGCTGTACGCAGCTACAGGATAACAAGTAATGGCTATAAATTAGAACACAAGAAGTTCCACCTCAGCACAAGGAAGAGCTCCCTTACACTGAGGGTGGCAGAGCCAGTGCCCAAGTAGGCTGCAGAGTCTCCCTCTCTGGAGACACTCAAAGCTGACCTGGACATGTTCTTGTGCAACCTCCTCTAGGTGACCCTGCCGTGATGGTCAGGTTGGACTAGATGATCTTCAGAAGTCCCTTCCAACCCTAACAATTCTGTGATTCTGTGATTCAGTGAAACAAAATAAGAAATAATAAATTCAGAGGAATGATCTGAGAATGTCTAGTTCCAAAATGCGAAGCTCACTCAAACCATTTGATCTCCAAGAGAATTGAGGAAAAATCACAAGGAGAGGTGGATGAGGTTTGTTGATGGAAATGGCTGATCCAGAGGCAAACAAACCTTTCATAAATTAATTGACAATTCATCTTAAAAATAGAATAAAACTAAATATAAATTATTAGTCTATTGTTCTGCTCAGATGTATTAATTTTACAAACTTACAGGCTCTTTCAGTAAAATGAAAAGTTAGTTCTTTAGTCTCAGGATGAGAAGAAAAGATGTGTCCTGTGATTACTCCTCTGTGCCAGTGACTATGGTGGACAGTTTTAGGCTCAATATGTTGGCATTTTTGTACACCCAAGCTATTGCGAAAGTGAAACCAGCCTTCTGGCTGTGACAGAAAAACACTATCAAATCTTATTGCAGCAGTTTAAGATGTTATGAATCCTCAAATTTTGTCCTGCCTTTCTGACAGAGGTCAGTGCCCTTGCAATGCATCAGAAGAAACAAATAAGTGTCATCTGGTCCCGATGTCCAACATGTTAAATCATGCACATTCTCCATCAGCAGCTGAAGTTAAGAAGTCAAGATTTGCACTGGTTCTGTGTTTGTTTTTATTGATTGCTGCAGGGAAAGTGCAACAAAGTACCATCTGAAATATTTGTAGTAGAAATTTCAGGTATTTACCTGTGAAAATCATCACAGAATAATTAAGAAATGGAACCTCATTTTAAAGATTCACTGAGTTTAAATCTGTGAGAGGTATAGCATGCTTTTTGTTCAGACAGGAACATAAGTTAACTTAGTTTATGGAGGTATTTCTAAGATTTCATATAACATGAAAGGTTTGTCTCTTTCAGAAATGGTTATTTTACTGCATGCATTCTATTCAGGTTAAAAAACTGCCTCATTAGTCTACTATTAAGAGTTTCAAAATTTTCCAACATATTGTATTTCAATGTGCATAAATAGAGGTAATACCTTTTTTGTTAATTGTAAAATATATTTGCAGAAACTTCCAAGAATGTGTATTTTATTTTGTAACAGTAAAAATATTTTACTTTGTATGGTAGAAAGAGAAAAATCAAATTACTAATAACAAAGTGTGCTTGCAGAGAAATGAGATGGATTTCAGTCTTCACTGCTTATCTATATTAAAGGAGTGTATTTTCTAGTGTGTGTTAGCCAATATAAGCAATTAATAATGAAAGTGATAGATACAGTGAAAATGTGCAGATTAAAAAAAAAAAAAAACAGCCAAAACCAACCAACCAACAAAATAAAACACAAACAAAACAAATCCTATAACTTTGAATCACACTAAATCAAGTTCAAATTGTATAGTGCTTTTAGACTGAAAGACACCTGAAGAACACCTTGCAGTCAGTTGAAATTTTTCTAGCAAAAATTAAGTTTCATTGAAATTTGCAAAATTCTGAAACACTAAGCATTTTGCTTAAAATAAATTACCTCGGGTTCATCAACTTTTGCTGAACAGCAGGCAGCAGATAAAGATCTGGAGTCCTGGTGAGTTGTCACCTGCCACTCTGATTATCTGGTCACTTGGAAAGGCAGATCCTGGAGGGCTCTGGAAGCACGAGCTAATCAGTCAGGAATCTCCACCTATGGATGTACTTGTGCTGTTCCACACATTTGGTCCATTCATTTGAAGCAAGTGAGAGTTTAGGGACATCTCTTATTCCTTCTTTTCTAAGTACTTTTTTATTTTTCTGGTGTAGTTATATTAGTCTGGTTTCTATAAGTGCATACCAGGTGAATTTAAAACTCTTCCAAACTAGAGCCAGGATTTTTTAATTTTTAATTTTTATCTAAGGATAAAAGATATATTTGCAAGCATTCTGTTAGAAGACCTCTCCTCCCCTTCCCTCTTCTTTTATAAGTTAAAAGCTGAATTTACACAGCTATGGTGCATATTAAAATAATTACTTTTCCCCACTACGAAGGAAAAATACTGCATTTTTAAAAACAGTGCAAACAGATTCAGTTTAGAATTTCAATCTGCTGTTTTGTGATATTCAGATACAGTGTTGCATCTTTATGGCAGATATTTTGGTGCAAAGCCTTTTATTTATCCCTCTCCAAAGACACAATCATAAGCCAATTTTCCTTCTGTCTACTTTCATTAAATTACCTTATATGAAAACAGCACCAACAAAGCACCTAAGCATCCTGCCTTCTCTTAGAGAATTAGCATTTTTCCTTTGATGTGGTTCAAAGTGGGAAACCATATTAATGTGGGATTCAGCCAATTTCTGCTATTGCATTGACATCAGCTGCAAAGAAACTGCTTTGTACTGGCCTCTCTGGCCAAATGTTAACTTGGCATATTTCACAAAAGAGAAGGAGAGGTAGGTGTAGCTTCACTAAAATTCTGTCCTGAGGTGAAACAGTGAAACAGTTTCTCAGGTCATAATTAATTGAATTTGGTTTGATATGATCAAACAGAGGTCAAGAAGAAAACCTTTACTTCTATCTTTGATATTTATTAACAGAAGACTGATTAAAGACAGGGATAGAATCCTAAGGGCTTGACAGGCCCACTGCTCCTGCCAAAGGGTCTTTACACCACCTGGTCTATCCTATGGACAGCCAGGATGCAATGGCAGGGAGTAAAGCTCAGCTTCAAAAGCAGAAAGCTTTCTCCATGTATTCCTGTGTACAACAACCCTGTCTCAAGTGGAAGTCAAAACTCTGATGCAAAAACTGTTTTTATAAGCCAAATAACACGTACAAAACATGCCTAGTGCTTAGAATATAGTCACAGATCACAATATAAATGCTTTTTGTCACAATGCATTTTGGGTATTTTATAACTTGTCACATTTAAAGGCAGTTCTGATGTGCAAAAATGAAGACAGACTTAGCTACAGAAAATTGAAGACCTGTGTATATCACTTATAGCACTTTCTATTGTGATCATTCCCTCCCAGAAGCCAGTTAAGACTCTTCGAGCAGAAACACTCAATGACTGGATAAGTATATTAGAAAGGAATAATAAATGAGTTGCATCACTGTGTTAGGAAGCAATTAGAAAGAAAAGGGTTTAGCTAGGGTGGCAACACTAATTTGCCTTTTCATTGTCTTACAGAGGAGAAAAACACTCATGTAAATCAGTTGTGAACAACTGTGTGTTTTCCACCCAAAGGCTAGGGCAGGTGGCAAGGTTCCAGGACTTTTTCTCATGTCTTTTTCCCAAAGCATGTGTGGAAGATGGTGCATGGAGCAAGCACTCCTGCTCTCTGATCAGGGACCATGCTTGTCTGACCAAATAATATGGGGATGATGGCCCAATTTGAATTCTGGCATGACTTAGCAACACAAGGACTAAATCCAGCAGTTCATACCACAATCCATCTCTGGTTAGGCAGCTTCCTCATATTTGCTGTAATTTCTGAGCCCATATTTTCTGCTAATATTTGCCTCTTATTTCAAAAGGAAAAAAGAAAAAGAAAAAACAACGCTGTTAGCTCTAGGGTGCTTGTTGATATAAAACAAATAACCTTTCTTCAAAGTCTGTAACAGTTCTCACAATAAACAGTAACTAAATATTTCACTATCCTTGAAGTCCTATTGTTCCATTTGTAAGAAGCTTTGGGTATTTTGCCTCTCAAGAAGAGACGTAGGAGTTACATTTTTGTAACTCCTAGCAAACAAACCAATAAAAACCCCCAGAAAATACCAAGCCTGTCTCTAATGTACAATCAATATTAACAGAATAATATTTTACATTTAATTGCATCCTTGGCATAAAATTCAAAGTTTCAAATTTTATACCTATTCATCAAATAATTAGGAGGACAGTATTCCGATTAAAATCTTTCATTTATTGTGTAAACAACCCTATTTGTAAACTGAGAGTAGGTGCATATGTACAAACCAGTATTTGCAATAGATTGTTTTCAGAGATGCTTGTTTAGGAATGCTTGGATGCGAAAAAGGGTGAACAGACATGCAGAAAACTGTGTTTTTATGTAGCTTAAAATCAGACCACAATGGCCTGGAAGCTAAAGAGAAAGGATTTATTTTTGTTATCAGGTTTAAATATGTACCTCATTTAAATACATATGTAGTCTAAACCAAAGGAAAAAAAAATACAGAAAAAAAAAACCCTAGGGTATGTTTTAGAGCAGAGTTAAGTGAAGGAAGGCATGGCTCAAAGCCTTCTCTGGTATTTTTCTCCCTAATTAAAGGCATTTACTATTGTTAGTTTTCCCTGAATTCTCATATTCCTATCAATCAGCAGACTGAAGTTGTTCTGAAAGCAGTTGAAAAGACTTCTTGTTTCAGGAACTAATTATGCCATGAATACTTCCCTAGCGGAGGTCTAAGGCCCAATAATAGGAGTAACTTTTATGAAAACATGCCCAGTGACTTTGCCTGCTGAGAGCTACATTGAAAGGCCTTGCCAAGCCAGGAGATAGATTGGATTCTCAGTGCTATTGAAAAAAACAATCAGTTCATAGGCTTGAAAGCACCAGAACAGCTGAAATACTAAATAGGCATGTGCAAGTTCTAATGATGCTGTCAAATGATAGAATTTTCTACAACATAAAGAATTTTTTATAAATAAACAAAAATGAAAGTTTGTGCGGAAAGACAATGCATTACTATGGCATCTTCTGGCATTTTCCCTACATTCTCTTTACTGAAGAGGAATTGTGATCCATTTGTGAGCGTATCTACCGAACAGCATTTGCTTCCCAAAAATTCTAAAACTGTAAAATGAATTATCAGTGTTTGTTGGCAGATACTCAGTTGGCAAGTCTCATCCATATTTTTGCTGTCATTTCGTATTACTCCACTTGTGCTATGTGTTCTTTACCTCTAGATATTTTCATCATGCAACATCCCTACTTTTAAATCATGCATGCAAACCCTTTTGTAAAAGATATCTGCCACAAAGCGCTTCCATACGTCTCTCTATATAAAATATTTCTGGCCTTCCTTTCATGAATGAGTTAGCATCTTTCTTGGAACTTCTTAACTTGAAGTAGATCTGCTGACCGTAAATGACTAAAACCAAGGACAAGCCATTGCTGGAGCAGCCTGGTCTCCCAGCTGGTGTGAACTGGTATAGTTCCATTCAACTGAAAGGATGCAGATTAGCCCAGCTTCATTGATTTTGCTGAAATTATGCCATTTAACAGCAGCTGAGACATCAAGCCAAATGAGAATATGATATTACTTAGAGTCATTCTGCTTTTTTCTCAGGGAAACTATTGCAGTTGCCATTTTGCATCAAAACATTCTTTGAACGCCTTCTACTTCCATAAGTTTTATTTTATATATTCATATTTTTTCTTCATGTTTAGGAGCATTGTAATTTCCAAATGGCTTATTTTGGTCATCATATATTAAAACATTCTAGCTATCACACCTACCATCTTTACTGAAAACTTTCAAAACTTAAACCTAAGTGAAAAGTCTTTTTAAGGACAGAGTAAGGTAACAAAACCAATAGAAAAACACCCATCAAATAATATCAAAAACATACAGGAAAAGTAAGGCAAAGTAAGAAGGCTTCCTTCAAAGACAAGATGGATGTGTAGATTCTGATTATTGTAGTAACTTCAGCTTCAACCCATTTATGATTCTAATCAGGTCAGACATATTACAGTCACCAACTAGGTATCTTTCTAGCTCTGGCCTACCTCTAAGGTGAGTTTGTGTAAGCATATAAACTAGACACAGAAAAACCATGAGGAGATATAACCAAAAGAGAAACTGACTTTTCCCAGAAGTAAGGCAGAACATATTTAAGTACACTGATTTCTTAACGACAGCTTGTCTTGTTCTAAAATGCAACACATCATGATAGCAGACATTATGAGAAATTAGGAAATGACTTTCCATTCACTATTTCACATCTGAATCTTCTTGTGATCTAATGGCAGACAGAAATATGTAAGAAATCTTTGTGTCCATAAGATCATACAAAGTCTTTATGTCAGTGTAGTCTATGCAGATTCTTGATGCATTTTGATGGGGAAATGCAGATACCCTATGAAACATGTAACTTTGCACCTTCAGTTTTTGTATCGCACTGTATTCTTAGACTCATTTGTGCTTACATAACTTACTTGAGTTTGATAAAGCCTTCTGATTTTCCATTTGTATCAATTTTTTTTTTGTGTGTGTGTGTGAAGGAGCTCGTAAATTTTAAAAGAAACATAGATGAACCCTCAATTGTGAAAAATTCCCATAGGATTCTTCAGCATACAATTATTTTGTTTCTATTTAATTGTACTCTTAAATTATTTGCTACTTTACGGACTCTTCACCTTTATTTGCAGAAATCATTTATTACAAGTTAAGTAAGAAAACAATGAAGCAAGAAGAAATTACCATTAGGGTATGACACTCAGAGGACATTTGATTAGTATGGATTACAAAGGGGGAACACTGATAATAATTTGTGAGCTATAGATGGCCTTGGATGATGTACATTATGCCATTTCTTTTAAAGCTGTATAATACACATTTAGATAGTAGCAAGGCACTCAGTATTAAGCACGAAATGTAACAACAATGGATCCAGATAACATACTTGCAATAAAACACATTCCTGTTAAATAAGCTGGGATGTGACACAAGAATGCCCAAATTAGTATCTTTATAGCTAATGTTTGCAGGCTACTCAGTTCACATTTTACTAAGACTAGAAATAATTTATAAGGATTGAAGTAGATAAAAATGCTAAAACTAGTTAGGTCTTACAATATGCAGCAAAAAAAAAAAAAAAATAAAAAAAAATTAAGTGATAAAAAAAAGAAAAAAAAAAAAAAAAAAAAAAAAAAAAAAAAAAGGCATGAAAAAGCATGAACCTTCAAAGCAGAAATGAAAAAGCTTCTCTAATCAATGTGTTGTAACTCCTCAAGAGAAGACTGCATGTATCCTGCTATAGTAAGCTCCCTGAGTGAGGTTGTTGAGTGAAAGTTCTGTTGCCTGAGATACAGCATAGAGGTAGAAATTAATGAGATAGTCTCAGAATAGTTAAAGGCTAAAGGTCTGTTACTGGAGGAATATATACCTAAAAGGTCAGCAATGATAATGAGGTCCACGGGTGAACCTGGGTGTAATTCAGAGTGGCTGAAACTGGATAGGTACACTCTCTGCGTGCTGAGCCTACATCTAAAGACAATCTCAGCACATAGGTGAGAGACTCAAAGGTAAAGCAAACCTGAACTGTAAGCATAACAGATAAGGAAAAGATGGAAGGCTCCTACGAATTTACCAATATGCAAGATATTTCCAACACACTCATAGAATATCTACCTTTGGATAGAGTTGTTCAGCAGGAGCAGCTCAGTAGGAAGAAATATTTACAACTGATTCCTTGAATTCATAGGTACAGTAACCTGGGCCAAAGGTTACAATCAGGGAAGATGTGTTGAGTTCTTCATTCAATGCCAGGTTGCAACACTGAGGTAAACTGGTTAAATTCATGCATCTAAGCTATACTTTTGTTACCTTGAAATTACAGAAAAATACTTCATACTGAGCATTTAAAAGCATACTTACCTGCATTTTATACGTGTTAAACATCAACACTGTGATCTAAACCAAACACACATGCAAAGTTTGCTGCTTTCAAGGTACAAATGAAATGCAATTCAACTGCTGCACACTGTTTCCACATGTAAATTTAAAAAGCCTAGAAGAGGAAGAAAGTGATAAAAGTCTACAGAAGGGATAGAAATAAGCTTGATACCTTCTTGGAGGTAAATTTAGGGTGATAGAATCCCCCTTCTCCCCTCAAAGCAAAATATGACACATTTGACATCTATGACAGCTGCCTCAAGAGCTTTGAAAGAGGTTGTGATACTGTCAATATTAGCCAGATTCTGTGTTGTAAATCTGACAGTCTCCAGCTGAGTTGCTAGCAATATTAAGCCCAAGGTAACATATTACTCACTTTCCATAATAGCCAATGCTCATCTCTGCTTAAGTATTCCTTTAGGACACACAATAAGAAATCATGTAAATTCCAGCTGCTGCATGCTGTTTTTTTCAGTAAGGTATATAAATAAGACTGCATGATACAAAAGTTTAAGCAAGGCATTTCAATAATGAGTACATATTTTTTTCTGTTAAACATATTTACATTTTCTACATTTTTATTTAAGTTCTTTGTGAATCTTTTGTTACTTTTTAAAATAAGTAGTTGCCTAAGAGCAATTTGTGTTTGAACAAATATCTTGGGTTTTTTATTAAAAACACTAAATAAAAAAGCAGTGTCTTTTTGAGCAAATCAAAGTTTGTACCTCCTGTCTGCTCTGACCTGATGCACTTCTTTAGTCTATCCCAAGAACAGCTGATAGTGACAGTCGACACTGAAACAGGATCTGAGGTCAGCTCTTCTTTCTCTTGATACACGGCTTTTGAGAATGCAAATTGTCTTTCCTTATCTAATAATTACTGTATGTTTGCTTATTTATAGTTCTGACTTCTCTTTCTATTTCCAGATGGCACTGTTTGTACTTGTAATTCATCCTGTGAGACAAGTGAGAAAAAATTGGAATATGGGATCTTCTGCAGACCAGGAGGGAAAAGGCATCTTTCTTAGTGTTCCTGACTGTCTTTACAGATGTGATTTGGATCACTCTAACATTATGTTATTTATTTTCTTTTGACAACAACACAAAACCTCACTGTTTCTAATTCACAAATATGCTCAATATGAACTCCATAGGGAAAAGCGCAAAAGGAAGAGAATATAAAAGGAAATAATTGCTGTTATAAAGACATCTATCCTTCAACACAGATATGATTTTTTGCAATGCTGAATTACCAAAATATCATCTAGAAATGTATATTTTAATAGCATGAAGAAATTGTGACTACAGTAGCAGTATTCTTTTCATTATTCACAATTAAGCTTGTGGCAATTATAATTAAAACAGACTCTATTCTGTATAAATAGCAAATACATTTATCATTCTCTTGATAACAAAAATAAGTCATTCTCTACATGGTTTTTATTTTTTTTTAATTTTATTTTAAAAGAATAAATGGAAATTAGCAGCAAATGCAAAGAAAATGTTAGGCTATGGTTCTATGCTTCCATTTTTAGTCAAAAGAATGCACAGAACAGAGAGATAAGTTA
This sequence comes from Scytalopus superciliaris, assembly GCA_013400415.1. Classification (NCBI taxonomy): domain Eukaryota; kingdom Metazoa; phylum Chordata; class Aves; order Passeriformes; family Rhinocryptidae; genus Scytalopus; species Scytalopus superciliaris. Next base: position 71,145 of record VXBX01001174.1, read on the forward strand.
AAAAATGAATCTGCTTTCTATGCACAGGATTCCTTACAGAGGCAGCAAGCCTCTAACTTTCAAAATACATCTTTCCACCTTTCTAAACCATCTTTCATTCATACGATTTTCTGTCAGAGATGAAGGGAAAGAGTTTTGATTAACCTAAGCCAAGATATATCCTTCTTACTTTCTTTTCCATCCTCTGAGAAGAAGCTTCTCTTGTGCTACATCACAAAACAAAGGGCTTTGGCAGATTTGTGCCTGCAGAACAAAGTTTCTCTGAAGATCAATTGGTGCCTGCAGTCTGAGTTTATGCACCTGTGTGAAATGAGCTCTTGTATTAAAAAAAGATGATTATTTAAAATGCATGCAATAACCAGATTTGTCTTTTAAAAAATAAGTAGTGCCATATATAGTCAATACCTTCTTTGAATATATTTTGCACTCTATTAATAAAGCAAATAACCAGCAATTCATGTACAATATACATTATGTTGCTTTCCTGAATTTTCATTTGAAAACCATAATTTGGTATAAATAGTCATTATTTTTCTTTCTCCCTAAAGTGGTGAGAAGTTAAATTCTATATTGAAACACAGTTATTTGTTAATGTCATACAGCTGCTGCAAAAATTGATTGAAATAACACTGTACAAAGAGACACAATACTGATAGAGAGGAACTGTGGACAAATTCTTAGTCCAAAGTTCAGATATGAAGCTTGTAAGTCAAAGTCCGTCATCTACAGAACATAACCACTTTGCAAATATATTGATTTGCTATTATATTTGTGTCTTGAAATTGTTGCCTTCCTAGTTTAGTTTGTTTCCGTGGCTGGGATTTTCAGGGTTTTCAGCTGAGTACCCAGTGTTTTTACAATAAGCTCTTCCCAGTTCTGTTAGAATTGTGAATGAATGAGGATGCTCACAGGCTCATTAGATTTGGTCCAGATATGCTAGTGTCCAAAGTTATGCTGCAGTTTTTGCTTGTCTGATAATATGAGGTAATAGCTTTTTTTTTTGTTTTAATTTAAATCTTTATTGCATGTTTTTTCCCTATGTGATATTTCCTCAAAGAGGAAAAGAATACAGTAATTTTTAACTTTTATTTTGACCATTACATGTGTAATATATATAAATAGAAATGTTTCCTGTGAGAAATGACTGACTTTTATGAGGAGAGCTCTATAATTATTTGGGCTCAGAACCCAGTTGTCTTGAAAAAACTCTGATGGTATTAAACTGAAAAAATCTTTTCAAAGGAAGAGAAGCCTAAGTGTAAAAAAAATACAAAATCAAAATAATTTGTAAGTAGCAAAATAAGAATTTTAAACTACAATAGGATAAAGAAGTGCAGGAAAACAAGGGGAAATAAACAAGCAATAAATATTCAACTTCCTATAAGACTGTTTTGTTGTCCATGAGTGTTGTAGAAAGGTTAGTTTTTTACTTAAAGTAGCACAGCTGATTAGTTATTTTAAGTACAGTGGGATAGCTGAGAAATAATGACTATAATAATAGAACAAAAAAGGGGTAAATTAGATTGTGTGATCACAGCAAAGTAGGTTCTGGCACGGTGGTTGACACTGGTTAACAATGAAGACAATGGAAAGTGGTGTAGTAAAAAAAGGAGCAACATTCAAAGAGCCTGTCTGCTTCCTGCATGTGAGTGTATCAGCTGGAAATTAATGAATATGGGAATGAAAGAAAGCCAAAGAGAATGAAAAAATATTGTGAGATGGAAGCAAATTTAGGAAATATTAAGAAAACTGTTGTTAAAGAAACTTTCTGTGTATTGAACTGAAGTTTCTGAAACTGTCTACACTGTCCTGGTCCTGTCCAGGGTATATGCATTAAACATTTCTTGAATACTGCAGTACATCCAACAACACATCATCCCTTTCATGCCCTATGAGTAAAAGAAAAATAACCACCATTGCCTCCTCTGATTGGGACAGGTGGGAGTGCTCCAAGAGGCAGACCTACCCCATAGTGTTACAGTCAAAATACAAGACTCAGTCCTTGGGGGTTAGAACTAAATCCGTTTATTAATTACACATCTCGATGTATATAGACATATACAATGAGGAGGCCGAGTTATGCTAAGAACTGGGACGGAACATTACAATTAGGAGAATACATTATGTTACCTAAGGGAAGACCAAGGAATGCAAGGTTAATCCATATTTATGACCACAAGGTAGAGAGGAGTGAATGGGGAACACAAAACAGGCTTTGTTCTAGGCTTAGGGAGTATAGGGAAAGCTACAAGTCAGGTAACTTTGAAGGTGCTGTGATGATAGACATCTGGGGGCTATTTCAAGTCTTATCATCCCAGGAAAGCTTTCCCAGCACTTTCCCAAGGCTTCGCAGACATTCCAGTCAGGCCTCCAGTTGCCAAGCTAGTTTCTGCCCTCACAACATAGTGCAGGTGCAACATTAGTATTAAAATCAGTTTCTTCCCATTTCCTAGGCAGTTTCTACTTTGAATTCTCTTTTGACAGCCTGTTTTGTATCTACTAATAATATATTGTTATTCATATGTATGGTGTTAAAACTAGTCTTAGAATATTTTATATGGTATATTAATATTAAAGGAGATTAACATGAATCCATTGATGAAAGGCAATCCAGCTCCTTCCAAGGACACATAAATCCATAATGAGACAGTGATACAGTTTCTGTCCTGCCAGGACAGCATCTGAAGTCAGTTCAGGATGGGGAGGAAGTTGAGGCTTAAAACCTAAATATCCCAGGGCTAGTCCTTGATTCCAGAAGTACAAGAATTTTCTTCTATAACCACCAAGTCTGTTTTCTTCTGAGGTTTCACAGATTTGTCAACCTTTTCCTAGCTAGAGTCTGGATATTTTGTCTCTCCACTTTGTTAGGCAGCAAATTTTGGAATGCTTTGGTGTCTCAGTCGAAGGGTTTAAAAGGTCTCCAATACTCTGACAGTGAGGATAGAGAGTCTGTTTAAAATGGTTTGTTGTGGAAACCCACAGGGCAGAAGACAAGCTTCTTTATGAAACCCTGTTGGAGGAAGGAAAAGCTATTTATTTCACAGTTTCCAAAATGCACTCACACGTTTTATAAAGTATTTCTTCGATGGCCTCTGCTAAGGAGATGCATAAGTATAGATTGTTAATTTCAGTGGATGTGGTCTAAATATTGAGAGTTTGCAACTAAGTGTTTATAGACAAATGGTTTTTAATTAATTTACTTGCTTTTCATTTCAACAGATCTAAAATCTACTGGCTGAATGCAGATCCCACCCAGAGAGTCATCACCAGTGGTACAGGGTCTATTTGGAGGCCTGTCATTAGTGGTGTCCTCCAAGGTTCAATACTGGTCCCTGCATCATTTAACTTTATCCATCAATTACTTGGATGAAGGGGCAGATGCCTCCTCAGCAAGCTGCTGATGACACAAGTGATGAGTGACCAATACCTCGAGGGCTGTGCAGCCCTTCAGAAGGACCTTGACAGGCTGGTGAAATGGGCAGGAAGGAATTGTCTGAAATTCAACAAAGTCAAATGCAGGGTCCTGCACCTGGGGAAGAACAACCCCAGGCACCAGCACAGACTGGGGACAACCTTCTGGAAAGCACTTCTGTGGAGAAGGACCTGTGGGAGAACAAACTGTCCATGAGCCAGTCCCTTGAGGCCAGGAAGTACAATGGTATCCTGGGTGCATTAGGAAGGTCATTGCCAGTAGGTGGATGGAAGTGATCCTACCCCTTTACTCAGCCCTACTGAGGCCACATCTGGAGTGCTGCGTCCAGTTCTGAGCTTCTCAGTACAAGAGAGTCATGGAGCTCCTGGAGCAGGTCCAGCAGAGGGCAACAAGCATGATTAAGGGACTGGAGTATCTCGAGGAAAGGTTGACAGAGCTGGGCCTGTTCAGCCTCAAGAAGAGATGACTGAGAGACTCATCAATGTCTATAGTATGTGAAAGAAGGGTGTAAGTGGGTGTAATAGGACAAAATTCAATACATAAAAACTTATGTACAGGAAGTTCCAACTGAATATGAGGAAGAACTTTACTGTGTGGGGTGCCCATGCACTAGAACAGTCCCTAGAGAGGCTGTGGAGTTTCCTTCACTGGTGATATTCAAGAACCATTTGGACACAATTCTATGCAACATACTCCAGGATGACCCTACTTGAGCAGGAAGGTTGGACCAGATAACCCACTGTGGTCCCTTCCAACCTTACTCATTCTGTGAGTCTGTAAAATGTCCTATTTTCTCTTTTTCTCCTTCTTTTTCTTTCACTAATTCTTAGAATTTAACATCTTAGGGCTAAATTCTGTGGGGTACTTGTATGGTCCAACATAATGATAGTAAATGGTAAATGGTAAATGATTGGCCTGGATAACCTGGTGAAATGAGAACTTGAGTAGAAGTATTATGCATGATTAGACTGAATACTCAAAACTGTCTGAATCAATTCACCTAAAATTAGTCCAGGAGGATAACCATCAGCAAGATTAAAAAGCAAGCAGGAATTAGCTTGATAAGAAGTATAAAAACAACAAGAAAATTCATAACAGGAGGAAGAGATTTTGGAGTGGAAACAACATGAGAGAAACCTGATTTGGCCCTGCCAGAGGTCCTTGTAGCATCACAGCTTCTGCCCAGCCCAGAGGGAGCAGTCTCCCTGCCCAGTGCCAGGAAGGGAGTGTCCTGGCCCTTGAGAGTGGCTGCTCCCCACTGGGCATGGACAGCAAGTGGACACATGGAACTGCAGCTCCCACATCTCCCACAGGAGGGGTATGCAAGGAGGGCCAACACACTTCCAGGAGACTGGGGCCTTACTGACAACACACATGCTCTGCTAAAGGAGGTGTGCCAGTAACTGCATGCATGTCTCTGCATATGCATGTGTGTATTTTGGTGTGATTAAAACTTTTAGGGATAAATTTGTGGTAAGATAAAAGTATCTATAAAATTGTACAGGTTTAACATCCTGCCTCCAATATGGTAGCTATTCTGTTTTATTACCGATATTGATCCTACACATATAGTTTACTGACTGCTGAGTAACTGTAGGTTGTTTATACATCAAGAAACTGTTTCAATTTCAATCTAGTTTAAATTATTCTTCTTTTAAGTTCCAATTGGTAAAACCTATCAGGCAATATCACAAATGTGCATGACTGAGAGAAAAGAGTAATGAAGTAAAAAAATAGAATCTATATTAAAAATGGTGATGTTTGGTTTATGAACTATTTTGTTAAAAAGATCAAAAAATATCTTGAAAGAAAAGTAGTTAAGCAAAGAATATCAACAGCATAATTCATCACTGGTCACTTTAGTCTTTCTTATTGACTGCTGTCATTTGTGTTCTAGTGCTACTGATGAAACCTGAATAGCGTGAAGTCATGACTCAGCACATCATTCACCAGTGTAAGAGTTTCTCTTCACGTTGATAACCTGAAATATCTGGGCTTGTCTCTAGCTCTGTAAGTGATGATGACTCTAAGGAATCTCATTTACATTAAGGTCTATTTTTTCCCTCCTATGTATCTACGGAGAAATTTTTAAAACAACTTCAGTATTTAGAACTGAGTTGTTGAAAAGAGAATCTGTACTTTTACTTCACTTTTCAGCATATCTTTAGAGTCTACTTTTTTCTTTTGCTTTATAGTGGCAAGAGATACACTCACCAAGTGTTAAAAATCTTTAAAGATAAGAATAATTGCCAGATGTTCCTGATAGCTCATTATCAGCACCTTCAGCATTTCTTTCTTTCCATCACTTTGATTACACTGTGATGAATTTCCAGGAGACTTTCACTAAATAGAACCTAGCTTACACTTGAATAAACCAAGATGACAATATTATTATTCACTTAAGTTGATTATAATACATAATTGCTTTGCACTTGATCTGCACTTCACCATTTATATTCACGAATATACCATAAAGGTTTGACCCATAAGAGAAAGATGCTCTCAAACCTCTCAAAAAGAAACAAGATAAAATACATTTATTAAAGTACTATTTTTGATTGAGTTTTCCTGTGAGCCTTAAAACTTTTTAGTTATTTGAGCAAATGGGCAAGTTTATCACATGAAGTAAATAATACAATAAATAAGAAATTATAACATTAAGTATTTTGTTTCTGTTGAAATAAAAAACATTAATTGTAATCAGATATTTAGCTAAATTAATTTTAATCAAAAGATGAGTATAGGATAAAGTAGAGTGTGAACACAGAGAAAAGTTAGATATATTGCAGTTTGCAGGGTCTGATGAAATTCACCCCAGAGCACTGAAGGAACAAGCTGATGCAGTGTCTGAACTGTTAGCGATTAGTACTGAAACTTTTTGGAATAGAAGGAAGGTCCCAGAGGGCTGAAGGAAAAAAAAATGTAGTACTTATATTAAGAAGACAGAAAAGTGGGGTCAGTAAAACTATAGAGCAGTAAGTCTGATTTTGCTTACAGAAAAAAAATAAATTATGAAGAAATTATGAAATAAAATATAAGCTTATAGAGAATAAACAATGTTGACAGCGAGTGAGAGAACTCAAGTTGATGTATTTAGACTGAACAGTTAGAAAGCCATTTAGTTTATTTATTTGACAAGATAACTATGCTATTGGATAACGAATATTCAGTAGAGGGGTTATATCAGAACTTCAGAAAGGCTGTTGATACTGTAACATATGGCAATATCTTGAAACATTGCCAGGCAGGTATGTAATTAGATGAAAAATCACACTTCAAAAATGATCTACAGATAGTTTTCAATCAAGGTAAAGAAACTGCAGTTTGAAAAGTTTACTGAAGGCTCATTCTCTACATATTTTTGTTACTGGCCAGGTTTACTGAATAGGCAAGATATATATGTATATATTACATTTGTGGTGGTTCATGAATTCCAAACACTCTGAAGGGCAACATTCAAATCTGAAACTATCTTAACTATTTCGAGAAAATGTCCAAAATTAACAGTATGAAGTTTAGTAAGCAGTAGTATAAAGAACTAAACTATAGAAGGCTGTAGTTAAAATATGAAAGATTATGTTGGATTTAGAATGAACAAAATGTGCAAGAAAAGATGAGGATGTTAAAAGGCAAATTCTAGCCTGGAGTGTAATCAAGAAGTGTTGAATGACAAGTATAGAAAGTATATGTTTTCCTGCTCTCTTTGTCCCACATAAGACTTCTAGTAGTGTACTGAATCTACTTTAGGTGAAAGAATTCTTAGGAATATGACTGATGGAAGTAAACAGAAAAGTATGCAGAAAAGGAACAAAAGAAAGTACAGAGAAGAGGAGCAAAATTAAAACATTCAAAAAATAAGACATCTTGGAAAGATTGAAAGACAGTATTTTAGATTGAAAAAAAAAAAGAAAAAGTATTAGTGGCAATGATAATTGTCTTCTAGCATATAACGTGATTAAAAAGAGGATGGTGATAAGGTATTTCACATATCTGCTTGGGGAAGGACATGAAGAAAACAATTTAGTTTGCAGAACAGAGAAATTAGATTTTAGGAAAAAAAGTGAGTTTTATTGCAACAAATGGAAAAAAAAAAAAAACAAAACAACTTAAAGGATACCTGGTTTTGGAGGTTTTTGGTAAGTTTAGCAAACACCTATTAGTCACTGCCCAAAGACTACCAAATACACACTGTTCTGAAGAAAAAGACTCTAAAACATCCTTTGATGTTTTGCTTTTCTTTTGTACACTGTATGTTGCCATTTTCCTAGGGGTGTTTTGGAAAATCCAAAGTTGTTTACAGTAACTTCAAGATTTATTTTATTTATTCTTCAAATCTTGATCATTTTAGTCACCAAAAGTCCATGTGAGATAATAGTACCATTGGTTGCACTCCAAATATGTTTCTGTTCCCTGGAGAAACTTTGAGAAAGGCATAAATTTTGAGGTCAGTTTCAGTAATAAATATAAAAACAACTGTTGATTAAATTATCTACCCTGCAGACTTCACTATATTAGCAGTGTCTGATTTATTGGGTTTGTGTGTCAGTATGCATTTTCTATCTGTATCACCTATTTTTCTAGAAAAGTAAAATGAAGACTGAATTGTTGTGGACCATTTGTTTACTTGTACAAGCAAGGAATTGATGTTTATTTCTAGAAAAATATCCACAAAATGATAAATCTCAAACTCTTAAGATCATTCTCGGTCTGAAAGTACTGCCTCAATCCTTTGCAAGAATTTTAATGTGTTAGGCCTTATTGGACTTCACCATAAGCAGAAACAACTTCCTTGTCTACTACAATTTCAAACAAAATGCCAGCATAGGAATACATCTTTTGATTCCAATGAGTGTTTTTCCATTCTTGGTATGTATATATAGATATGAACTCCTTTGTAGTGATTAAAGATTAAAATATGAAGATTCATTCATCAAAGTTGATTTATACGTAGTGGAAAATTAATTTTTTGTCAGTGAAAAATTAATTATATATGCATCTATAATAACACTTCATGCACTTTTTTTTCGTAACAGTGTGTTAATATTGTAGTTCTTCCACAAAAATATATTTGATGGAATAGAGTGCTGCACAGTCAGAAAAACGTAATTTGACCCTGTGAATGTGAAATGGTAAACAGGCAATTTATTTACCAAGAAATACAAAACTGTAAGTTCATTAATTTCTAAAACCGTTTCACAGAGAACTTAAATAAGCAGATGAATTACAGAGTCCACATTGAATTTGTTAAGAATTTGTACATAGACAGATCCCTTGGCCCTGCCTGAGGTTTAGCTGAGTGAAGTGAACATGAGAAGCTTCTGAATGTAGGAGTAAGAAGCTGCTGTGGGTCTCACTATAGGAAATGGTAGCATTTTGCAGGAGGTGGTATACAGCCAAACCCCACAGATAACTGAGAGAGTTAGAAACCGCTTGGGAGTGGAATCTCTCGATGCCAGTGTGGCCTTGGTAAACATAATCTGCAAGGCTGGTCTGACAGGCCAGGTTACTGTGTCACTCACAGTGTATGAGGCTGGAATGCTCTAGGTAACCATAACAGAAGTGGAAATTTTAGGTATGAATGCAGCAAAACCGTGACTGATTTAGGATGGCCTTTATACCTGTGAGGAGACAAGGATGAAGGAAGGGAATGATCAGTGTGAATGGAGGAAAAACAAGAATGGGAAGTGGAGAGGAAGGGGCATAAAGGGGGGCAGCTGAGCAAGAGAAAAGTGCAGATCCATGCATTTGCCTGGTTGAGCCCTGCACTGACCACTGCAGGCTGTCTTGTTTTCGTATTAAAATTCATTTCTAGCAACGTTCTGTGGGAACTGCTGGGCCTCGTCTCTGATCTGCGTGTGCACTTACATATGTGCACACGTATTTTTGCTGTCAAATTTTGTGCTGGACTAGCCAGCAAGTCAGAGGAGACACTCAGGTCTGAGCCAGTGACCAGGGAGAGGGATAGGGATCTGTACAGGGATATGAAAAGAATTAAGAATATATGGTAACATTCCAGGTGTCTGAGAACATGGCTGTGTCTGTGAACCAAAAGATTTAGGGTGTGTGCATTCTTCACTGAGTGAATCTAAAGCCTGATCATCCAGAGAGGTGGAACAGCTGTGCGCTATGTTGGTCATGTTTATGCAGTGCCACTAAAGACACTGCACTCTGTTTAGGTTGGTTTCTATGGCTGGCCATGTTTGAACGTTTGGGTGGGTGGATGGGCACCTACCAGGAATACATGCCACTGTTGGCTGACCTTGGAAGCTATGGCACCCTGACTATATCACACTGGGTCTGAATGAACCATGGGGTCTGAAATAAAGTTGACTCTGGACCAGGAAAGAGAATTTTCCTTTGTCCCAAACCCACAAATTTGGCTTCATGTAATAGAGTTAGTATGAGGCTATTCAGGAAGTGTGCTGCCCTATAGCTTTCCTAATCTGCTATGGACTCAAGTGAATGCACCCACCTCATCACAACCTTCTGTCAGGTAGTGGTAAAGTCATAAGGTCTCACCTAAGCCTCCTCTTCTCCAGGTTAAACAATCCCAGTTCCCTCAACCGCTCCTCATGAAACTTGTTCTCTACACCCTTCACTGGCTTCATTGCTCTTTGGATGCATTCACCACACCACCAAAGCTCACATAATGATATCCCACAGCAATATTCCCAGTATTCCAATAATCTCTAAAGGGCATTTTCCACCTGCTGGAAAAATACCTTCTATGCAGTTGAAACTAATTTGTATGGATTATATCTACAAGGATATTTAGATTGAAATATTTTCAGAACATGCTAATGTTCAGGCTGCAGCCTGCTGCTTTCCCTCACCTTGCAATAGGTGTTCTTACTGACACCCTGGTGCAACTACAGTCGTTCAGAATTCTCTTTCAATCCCCAGGTGCAGAAAAGATATTGTCGCAATGGACATCTGCAAAACAATTCTCAAAGTAAAAGCTTTTGCTTATTCATGTAACAGGTCTAAATACCCTTTATAGAGATATAAATGACAAATATAAGGGATTAAGGAATTTGTGACAATTTACTTCAGTTACACATATGTTTTTCAAACTTCCTGGAATAGGCTGAAGGATGCAGCCATAAGCAAAAACAATCCAATAATTCTCTTCTGTATTGTCTTGGGTGTTCTGGCATCTGATACAGACTAAAAAACATATATGAGTAACTTTAGACATTCAGATGAAAAAAATATGGAGTAGAATTTAAAACAGGTTTAATCAGTTTTGTTGCCAAAACTTGATTAGACTATGCATTGGGCAAAAAATTAAATACAAGAAAATTTTACATTCTTTGGTACTGAAAGTAGAAGCTACTGTTTTTCAAGTGGAACTCATAGGAATTTCCTGTATCAAATACAAACAGATAAAAGAGTTGCTGTGTTCTGGACAGTAATAAATGCATGACATGACTGTTGAGGTGCTGAGTACTTTTCGTACATATCCAATTCCCAAAAGCCCACAGAGTAAAATAATAACTGCTAAAGAAAGCTCTAGTTAATTAGGGGAAGAAGAAGTGTATGCTTGCCATACCCATAGAAGAGTCTGCTGATATTCAGAAGAATATGAGAAAAATAATTTATTTGTAGAGATGTAATTCTTTTTCTAAATTGGGGATGAACAAAGAAAAAGGAAACCTATACAGTGAAGATGCAAATGAAAGGATCTGAAATATTTATTCCTTGCAGCAAATTTCCACCAGAAAAGGCAACTTGCAAAGGGAACGTATTTATAGGTTTCATATAATCTAATTGTGTCAGAAGTTGCATCAATAAAGACAACAATATCAGGAATGAAGTCACTCGTTCTATTCACCTTAAGTTAAAGACTATTTTCTAGTGAGAATTTTGCATTTTTGTACTCACTGCAACATATGGTACTGTAGCTATAAAGCTATTTAAATATGCTCACACCATCAACTGAAAGAAATTGACAGTGATTTAATGTAAAGACCTGCCATCATATTCCAACATACCTTAAAAAAAATCACTTTCTTCATAGAAAGAAAGCCCTTGAACACTATTACATATATCTACCACATAGACACTACTATACATTTCTTGCTATAATTTACTAAAATTTTTTATAGAAGTTTCTTTTCTATTCAGAAACATTTCTTCTCTTGGTTGATTCATTTAGTGATGTCACAATTCACTCTTTGTAGTATCATAATTGTTTCTATGGAGATGGTCTGTGTTACCACCAGCACAGACACTTAAAGAAAATGACTCAGGAGGGAAATGCCTATGGATCATTGATATGTATATATATATATACACACTCATAAGAGAGATTAAATCAGAGCTATAGAAGATACAAATCAAAAATAGTGGGTGCAAAAGTTATTACTTACCGCAGGAAGAGTATCATTTACTATAACTGTGTCTGCTGGTGTCAGTTTACCCCAGTCTCAGAACTGAAGACTGAAGACTTAAACATACCAAAGAGCCATCATTTTGATAGATTTATGAAGATTTTAATCTATTTATAATTTGTTATTCAGGGCTTACTGCACTTCCCAGTCTAGCAGAAAGTGTGCATAGGATGACTGATAGAGTTCAGAGATATTGCAAAAGAGTGATACAGCTGAAACGAAGGATAGATCCCTAAACAACTGTTAGTACAGAAGTCTAAAGGGTGTCTACAGCTGCACAAAGATCAAACAGTTTTTGGAGGGAGAAGCAATATTTTTTTTGTTTGTTTTTCCCTCAAACCAGTAGTATTTAGCACCATTGGAAACTAAAGGGTGGTATTGTGTCACAGCATTTGCCCTCTTAATTGATACTGATTTTGCTAAAAACCTGTCTGAATACCAAAGAATAACAGATATCCATGTTCTATGCCACAGTTGTAAATGGATTTCAGTGCTGCTACTGCCCACCTGTGCTTTCTTTAGTGTTATCTAGTTTTATTACATCATATAAATTAGATTACAAGATTAGTATTTTTAAACATATAATGAAAAACTTATATTCACTGCAAGTCAAAAATCTTTCTTTTCATCTTCTCTTTGCTGTAGAAGGTGCCAGTCAAATCATAGTTAGGTTAAAAAGAAACTGAAGTCCTAAACAGTCATAAATATGAATGGTAAGTGATCTCCCTGTCCATATCTCCTTATCTGTCTGTACTGTGTCTGACAAACTGTCCTGCTGATGGACAGGGAGAGAGAGAGCAGCTTGGTGACCACCTGGCAGCCAGTCACAAACTACCACAGACATTTAAAATCATTGCAGATCACACTATGTCTCCTATAAAACTGTCCAGGACTATTCAGAAAAGTTTCAGTCCTCAGAAGGAAGTGATATGGAAAAAAAAAAAAACAACCCTTTTTTTTTTTTTTTTTCGGTTGAGAAGAGAAAGTGCCTGGAAGACATTATTGGTGTCATCTGATGTGTACATGAGGCTTGTAATAAAAATCAAAGAATCATAGAATTGTTTGAATTGGAAGGGAAATTAAAAATCACCTTGTTGCAAATCTCAGGTGGAGAAGGACTGTATACCAAGGGCAGTAGAAACAGGACAAGAGGCAACAAGAGGGTCCAGTTTTAAACTGAAGAAGGGTAAGTTTAGACAACACAAGGGAGAAATATTTTATGGTTATGCTGGTGAGACAATGGAACAGGTTGTCCACAGTAGCTGTGGATGCCCCATCACTGAATATGATCAAGGTCAGGTTATACAGGGCTTCAATCAACCTGTTATAGAGAAAGATGTCACTGCCCGTTGAGGGGAGTTGGACTAGATGGTCTTTAAGTATGCTCTTCAACCCAAAGTATTCTGTGATTCTATGATTAAAGATCATATCTTGTTTTTGAAAAACCATAAATAGAAGAATGTCCAAATTTGCTAGATAAACAGATGAATTTCACCACATCTGCAATTCCAGTATTGTCTGTTTCTTTCTTTTAAATTCAATGCATTGGGAAGGATTAGTTTATTTAAAAAAAAAAAATTAAAAAACCCCACGTGTATGAAAGTTTTTCTTTAAACAGATGGCAACTTAAATTATATAGCATAAGACTGCTCATGCATATTAGTACAGACTACCCACAGCAAAACTCCCCTAGAGCCCAGAGGAACAAAGCAGTGGAAGAATGTGAAATAAGGTTAACTTAAATATATGTCACATTGTATCCTACAGGAAAAACAAATGCAGGAATGCATCAGGAACATCACATCAAAATTACAAAATATCTTTTTAAATAATTGTGCTCGTTTAAAGGTAAACCAGAAGGAGAAATTAACCCAACTCTCAAAGAGATCACAAGTGAGAATTACAATTTAATAAAAATGTCACAATGAGTACAATAATACAGAGAAAAAAATCCGTTTGACCCTCAAAAACAGCTGTATAACCCAGCACCCTGGGGCATGGACAAAATGGTGTTCATCAGCCCCTGTGCTGAGCACCATGTGGCCCCCCTGAGTACAAAATAAAAGGAAAGAAGAAACCTGTTGGTGAGGATGATGGTCACAGTCTGGTCAAGAGTGGCAGTCTCAGTCCTGCTGAGGATCTGGTCCTCCTCTGGATCCAACAAGTGGTGCCAGAAGTCCCAAAACCCCAAGATTATATATGCTTAGGATCAGATGGGAATTCCCAGTACCTCTCCAAGGGTGAGGAGTTTCACAGTGGGTGATTTACTCTGTGAGGTGAGCCATGGCATATTTTTTGAATCCTTGATGGCCAATTAGTGGACATGACCCCTCAGGCTGGGTGTGAAGGTTCTAATGGCTTCCTGGAGTGGAGTTATCACCGCTGAGTCATTGGTGTGAAGACAGGAAACCTTTGCTAACTCACAGAGTTCTTAAGCACCCAGCTTGTAGCCTGAGGTGCCAGGTGTGTCCTGGGCAGCTGTTGCCAACAATCCATTATTAACAGTTCATGAGAAATGACATACAGAGTATAGAATACACAGTTCTAGTTACACCCACACAGTGATAAACTGGCCCCAACCAATGTAACTAGGGCAATAATCCCATTATAAAAAAATATAAAGCATTATTAAAATAGTATTATCTTAAAAACCTATAAAGCCAAGTGGGTCTGTCCGAATGATTCCTATAATATGTCCTTTAATCTTACAGAAACTTCTATTCTGATTCTGAATGAAGGAAAATGTCCTCAATGAATTCTTATTAATAAAACAAAGTTAATGGACTGTGTAGTGTTTTAGCATTTCATTCGTATACCAATCACCAGTCTACTTTTACACAGGCAGAAAAACAACAGAAAGTAAATTATATTATACTGCTTTACTTAATAAAATGTAGCATGCTGTCAATACTAAAAGTGCATAAAAAAATGGCTGTATCTAATGTAATGTTCAATAGTCATAAATTCAGGTAAAGTAAAACCTGTAGATCTCATGCTGAGAATTACAATACAAAATGGACAAAGGAATAAAATGAATGAGCTGCAGTAGACAATATGAATTTTTTTTCATGAAAATGTTAATTACATACTGTCAGAAAACAATAGGACTCTGAATGTATCGTTAAACTGTTTCAGTGGAAAATGTGAATCACCTCCAATTCTCTCCACTGAAAAAATAAACAATAAAGTTTTGATGTTCCTAGAGCTTTTAACCCTCAGCATATGGTCAAGTAAAGACAGTAGGCTACTGGTTAAGTGTCCAAAATTCTTAAACTCAAATGGTATTTTAAGTTTTATATAAATGAACATGTATTTTAAAGACCTAGCTGTGCAGTAATCACAGACTGAGCATTGAAGCTCAATTGGCTTTCGAACAGAGGCAGAGTTTCCAGAGAAGCAAGTTATGTAGAATATTTACCATAGAAGCAGAGAAAACTGCTGTCTTGCAGTGAACTAACAGACAAAGTACAAAGACCAATAGCAATAAGGATGGGGTGACATTTTGGATATGAAATTTATGTAATAACAAAAGCACTGAAGTGAATAGAGCTCTATACTGAAATAATATGAATTAGCCTTGTATTGACTTTTTATATGTTCCATCCTCAATGACAGGAAATTGTACTTTGATTCTGACCTGTGCAATTTACATTATATATTTAGAGTTAAACACAAGGAAAATTTAAATTTAATGTATGCATTTTACAACAATTGCCAATAGAACATTCCATCCTCTTTGGTTTTGGGGTTTTTTGTTTTATTTTTTCAGTTTCTATAGGAATACTGTCATAGTATTAGGGTGAAGCTTGTTCCACAGTACTTTAATCACCTTAACCACATAATGTGATAGAACTATCTAGTCTTGGTAAAGAGAGAGACACATGTATATGCATGCTGCTGCAACTCAAACAAAACTTTGGTTTAATTCTGGTATCTATTGGAACCCCGTTACTAGCTGTACTTTGGCCAGAGTCTCTGCTGAATCAAACCTCTGAGGAAAAACCCAGGTTGTCCTAGAGCAATTCATTACATCTGTGGTTCAATTCCCATCTATTTTAGAGAGCCTTGTTCTTTCAAAGAGTTCTGCAGTCTCATACCATACCCAGGGTATGGATCAGACATCAGGTGGCCAGAAGGGTTAGGGTTCCCTGTCAGTATGTATGTGATTATTGGCTGGACACATACATTTGACTCTAGAGAGTACACAGATATCCCAGTAAAGGTTTATTTCTGATGTTTAGATGCAGGTAGTTGAGTGAGATGCAACCTTTTAATATAATATACACATTCCTGAGAAACTAAGAAAATGGGCCAAATTCTTAGACTCTTTTTCCATGTTCCCAGCAAAGTAAAGATGTCTAGTTTCCAGATGAGCACTTGTCCCCCCCGGGGAACAAACTGTAAAGCAAAATCCATAGAAATGTACCTACATTTACATCTTCAATTGACAGTATTTTGTTGGAAGTGGATTCATAGACAGTTTTTGCAACATGATATTTGCTTAAAAGCTTTCAAAGAGGTGCTGCAAACTGCACATGCAGGAAATTGTTTTGTTTCATCCTCTCAACATATAAGTTATGCTACTTGCACTCACACACTTGCCAGTGTGCAACCTGCTGTGACTGTTGCTAACTACTGAGATAAAAAGTGAGCTACTTTTTTATCAGGGACTAGTTTTATAAAAGAAAATTAAAGAAGAGGGTAAATTGTGGATGTGAATGTAAATTGTGGAAAATCAGAGGTTGACTAATCTCACTCAAAAATGTTTTAATAAAAACTGAGTAGCCAAAATACTATAGTATTTTTTGTAGTTAAAGGACAGTTTCATTTCTAAAACTTTGATCAAAGTGGGTTGAGAGTCTGAACTCCACCTTTTACAAATATATAAAAAACTTTCTGATTTGTCCTTAATCCCTTTTAATGTATTTTGACAATTTCATAAGTGAACAAATTAAATAGGCCAAAAATAGATTTTAATATCCCATCAAGTATATAATTTTCTCCTAGTATGTTTCCATAACTTTTCCACTTTTCTAACAAAATAAGAAAGTGTAAAAAAGCACCAGATGGATTTTTTTTTCAGATTATCCAAAACCTTTATTTTTTCAGTAAAATAGATAATTAAAAGATCCCCAAAATTTCCTCATATGGGGAGAGACTGCACAAGCTGGGTCTGTTTAGTCTGGAGAAGAGAAGACTGAGAGGGGTTCTCGTCAATGCACATAAATATCTCAAAGGCAGGTGCTAAGAGGTTGGTGCCACAGTCTTCTGCATGGTGCTCAGCAGAAAGGGATAATGGCAATAAACGAAAACTCAAGTTCCACCTCAAGATGAGGAAGAACTTCTTTACACTGAGAGTGGCAGAGCACTGGAACAGGCTGCCCAGTGGAGTCTCCCTGTCTGGAGGCATTCAAAACCCACTTGGACAAATTCCTGTGTCACCTGCTGTAGTTGGCCCTGCCTTGGCAGGAGGGGTTGGACCAGGTGATCTCCAGCGGTGCCTCCCAAGCCTAAAGATTCTGTGATTCAGTGAAGTAACGATTATAGAGGTTAATATTGAATACATTCCAGCATGCTGGTACTGATCTAGTATAGAAATTAGAGCTATGCATTGGTGTGTCTATACAGTTGAAAAAAGGAAGTTCAGGGAGGAGTCCTGACCCTGAAGCCAGATGGCCTCTCTTGGCTTACATCCACTTGCTAAAGGCTACACCTTTCTGGAACATGTTGTCTGTGTACAGCCTTGTGACCTTTAGCTACCATTGGCTCTTTTGTGTTCCTTATCTCAGATTCACAAAAGTGGAAGAACTACTGAAATAACTTGCATGAGTGCAAATGACATAATTTTGATAGTCGCGTTTATTTGGTATAAAAATAGATTACAATCCAAAAGAGGAGTTAGGGGAATAAGCATGATTTCATTATAAACTTGAATCAAATATATTGCAATGTTTTACAAAGGAGAGAAATATTGGTATCCCTGTGGAACTAATGGAGGAACTGAATGCCTACAGGAAGGCCTGTGGCAATGGAGGAAATAATTATTCTGCCCTGAGAAATGATGGAATACTTATATACCATGGGAGAAATGTTAGGATAATTTTCTCAAATGAACTTCTTACAGGCAAAATACTAAACTGGTTTTAATCTGATTTTATATCCATTAAGAAAAGTAAACAATTATAGTCTCACACTTCAGATTCCATTCCACTACTCAACTCCCAAATAGTAAGTCATACTAATAATTGTAGTTTGCACCAGCATTTGTGACACCTCTGCATGTTGCATTGAATCTATGCTCCAGTCTTCCACTGTATATTGTTCTAAGTGATTTGTATTTCAAGGTGTCATTCCCTTCTGTGCTGTACAAGTTGTACAGGCAATGAGGATCAGAGTTACATGAATAATTGCCTTAAAGACTGCTTCCAAATTCACAAGTTTCATTATATAAAAGGTAGATATGGAGCTCCTGAGTAGACTCCATGTTGAGGGGGTAAGAGTGTTTGGGGTGAGCACTCCTCTTTCATAGCTGTTCAGTGACACTGCTTTGTTGTAGGCAATCCTCATTACATCTTTCCCAATCTACTACAGAGAATGCTGAAACATCTGCCATCACAGTATGAACCCTATTTTACAAAAACCTCTGCAAATAAACCAGTGGAGGAGATGTGTAAGCTTTCTTTTTTCCAAGATAACTAGTTTTTAGGTGCTGTTGATCCTGATTATGTTCTTTCAGACCCTGTTTACATGTTATCTCATTCCTAGGATTTCTTTCTCCCAGGTTCACTAGCTAAATGGCTAAAGTCTTCACACTTATCTTTCCAAGTTCAGACAGGCAGCAAACTGTATTTCAGGCTGAGGAGTTTTGTTTCTCCATGGCCTGCCATAGTGCTTGTTTGCTAACACTTTACTGACATTTTTCTTTTTGAGCTTTTATCCATCAGAGTGGGAAAGTACAGAGGAAGACAGTGTGCCTTCTTGTGGGTGAAGATTTCATTTCCCAGTAAAATCAATCTTTATTAAGGTGTCAACTAAAAAACATCATCTCCTTTGAGAGTCTATCATGAAACAAGAGTTAGCACTTTCAGGGGTACTTTTTAACTGGAAAAAAAAAAAAAAGATAGTACATATTTTAGAATATATTATTTACTGAACCGAAAGCAAAATATATTTCTTGGCAAAAGCAAACTGCTAGCATTTTAGGAAAAAAAAAACCAAAAAACAAACAAGTTTTAAGCTGTTACACTGAATCATTATAAAATTTTCTTTTAAAATATGCCTTTTAACTCTTTGTTAATAGTATAATAATTTCAAATATATCTATGGAATTATGATTATGATCATGATTAATATTTAAAAGACAAAACATTTTCCACTCCCTGACTGAAGTCTACTTACATTTACACTGCTCTCCTTTAAGTTTTAGTTCATGTGGAACAACTTTGAAGTAAAATAAAAATTTAGGAAATTGGAATGTTGCATTTCAACTTAACACAATGGCCACCTATTGTTCCTTCAATATGCAGTTCTTCACTGAATCAGACCTGCCTCTTCAGGAATCTTTTAAATATTCCAATATTTGGGAAGAATTTACTCTTGAACGAAATAAAACCCAACAAACAAACACAAAACAAACAAACAAAAAAATAGAGCTCAGTCCTAATAACAACATAGAAAACAATGTTGAAGAGAAGGATTACAGGTGGCATGAAGGAAGACAGAAAAACTGTGGACAACAAAGACTAAGAGAAAAAAACCAAAAAGTTAGCAAAAAAGTTAGAGTAATAATTATATACTATATGAATGAATACAAAGGCAAGCAAAAATAGGAAATTTAATATAAATCTACAAGTTACTGACTATTGCTCATAACCACAGTAAATTGCCAGAGTAGCCTGAAAGAACAATAATCTAGTACAAAGTTCACTATGTAATAGCTTATATATTATATATATATATATATATAATATAGTATCAAACATTAGGTACACATAAAAAAAGTCTTAATACCTTAATTTATGAAATACAAAAGAATGGTTACAGACATATGAAAGAAACTAAGAGATAATTAGGTGTTTAAAGTTGTATATATTTCCAGGAATTGGTCCTTTCATTTAACAACAAGATATTTGTCCCTATTCACTACAGATTTATCAGAGATTTGAAAATCCCAGTTGTATCCTTTTTTTTAAACTGCTCATCTGTTTGATTCCTCTCATAACCAGGTGTGAGGCAGTGAAGCATGGAAATCTGCCTTCTTCTTCACCTTTTGGACCTCCTGTTTTGTGTTTTCAAGTATTTTAAAGGGACTTCTATTCCTGCTAGTCACATGGTTCATTTCCCAAACCATTTAGTGCATTTAAAAGGTGAATGCATAAATCACTGAAGAGATTTTTGCGGGAAATGCAATTCAATATAGAAGGTGCACTGGTGATGCCAGCTGGCTGTCCAGATCTACTGCCCTGCATACCATTTGCAGGATTTCTGGACAGCTCATATTTGCTAAGAGCTTATTGCCAGAGGTTTTCTTCAGCTACACCTTCCATTTCCCTATCATATAAATTCTGTAAAACAAAGGTGGGTTTTTTGGGGTGAAAATTAGGCTTTGAAACAAATGCATGCCAAGTCAGAATTGGATAGTGAAAAATATTACTCTTTTTTTAGTCTTACAGCCTTGAAGTGTTGCAAAAGAAAACACTGATGACTGTTCTTCTTCTACATTTATTCCCTGATTTTTTTCCCTATTCTGGAATATGCATTGATTTTTTTTTTTTCTATGACTATCACAGGCCTTTGGTTCTGCCTTCAAAAATATTTTGCATAATGTGGCACTGGTCTGCTCTTCTGTCACAGCTTTTCATAATTCATAACCCTGGCACGCACCTCCCGAACAGTAACGGAAAATGTTCTGAAGATTAGTGGTTGCATCTACTCAAGCTCAAGTCACTGCTAAACTAGGAATTTTAAAATGGTTCCTTGGAATTGATTTAAATATAGATTTTCAAAAATACTTAGGTGGGGAATCCCTATGATGCACATTCTAATATTTTGAAAAGTCCCCAAGGCACATTAAGTTTCAAACACTCCATGACAGTTTAGGCTTTGGAAATCTCATTTGGCCTGTGTCTTAGTGAGTATCTGACTATCTGGAGAGCTTCTAGGAATTTTTAGGAGCATTTGCCTAACTGTTTAAAAATGTGGGCCTTGCTAGCACAACTGAAGAAATGAGAGCAAGCGTATTTGCAGTTACTGCTGTTGACTATCATATCCTCACTGTGGTGACACAGTAACAGTGTCAGTGCATTGTATTTAAACTGTGCTCGCTGAGCTTGTTACTACTTCAGTATCCCAGCCTCCAGACTGAGGGAACCTTTCAGCCTGTGTTCTTGGACCCACAGAGAGGACAGTAGCCCTAGAGGCTGGTATGGTATGTTCACAGGTCCATAACATTCAAGCTAAAATACAGGAAAGGCATGTAATGTTAGCAGAGATGAGGGAAGTCTTCACAGGTCCTGAAATTTATGCTGGCTGTTTTATGGGTCACATGCTACTTAGCAAGGTTGTGTGCATAGATGTGGAGAAAAAGAGTGGAAGGAAGAAAGGAACACTACTGGTAAATTGTTCAGTATCAAGTTAAGGGGAAAAAAAAAAGGTCTCTGTACTTCAGTCTTATCTTTGCCAGCAGTTGTGAAGGATACAGTCATAGCAAAGTATAATGCCCCTTATTAAATCTTCCTCATTAGTTGGGAAGCTTTTTGTGGTATTTCAAGAAAATAATTGTAAATTATTTGCAATAAAATGTGAAATAAAAAAGGAAATACTACATTAGGAAACATGCTTTGAGACAGATAAGAGCTTCCACATATCAAACGCAGACATTAATTGGTCATATATACTAAGATGTGAGCATATGAATTACATATGGAGCTCAGCCTTCGTGTTTTAAAAATTCAGGCCCCAGTGGATTTTTAATTTTTTGATTAATAAAAGCAAAGATGGGAGAAATGTTTAAATGTGCTAAGTTTCTCTCTGATATAAATATGAAGTCAGACTTACTGAAGCATTTTTTTCTGACCTTGGCCAGATGAGCATCAATGATCTTTCAGGTGCTTGAGCCTAACAGTTACCCCCTCCTAGTACCTCTTGCAATGAAACCACTACACATTGTGGCAAAACCTTCAGTATTTGACACTTACCATAACACAAAACTCTCTATGTTCCATTAAGCTCATCTGATATCACAGAACGTTTCCTGGAGCTCAGTGTGAAGTTGTACAGCTATACACCATAAGAAGCCAATATGCATTTTGTGACTGGGTCATTAAGATTTAAGAAAACTTGGCTTCAGACACTTGCTCTGAGATGAAGAGATGCAGTGAATTCTTTGGGCTTTTTAGACATGTTTTCTCTGTAGTTCCTCTAGTGTTTCAGCTTATCTCCTGATATTAAAGCAGTTAATTATTAAATACAATTACCTTTACATTTAACAGAAATAGAATTAACTCATGGTCTGTTGTAGTTTACTTTCTTTTACTGAGTTGTTTTGTAGTATCCCTACTAAAAGCAAAGTTAAAAGCATTAGCTCCTGGCAATCATTTGCTGGAAAAAATAAAAAAAACCTATATTACTAGAAAACTTTTTCCTAACTATGAACTTAAATTTCTGGACAAAGATACTGTTCTGAGGAGTACTTTTTTTCCTAATACGATGTCAGAGATCCCTGTTCACATTAAAATCTTGTCTTAAGAGCTATAGAGCACTCCTAGGATTATACTGAAGAACATCTTTCACCTTTGTCTGCAAATCTTTTTGTCTCAGTAGATTCCTTTATGCATACTATCCTTTCTTATTTCTTTGGGGTAAAACACTGATTTTTTCTATGCAAAAGACTTGCAGAGAAAAAATATCTTAAGTGATTTTTAAAAATGTCTCTTTCAATACACCTAAAGCATGCTAGTTCTGCCCAGTAAAAATGCCATTTGTGTGGGATTGTGTCTCCATCTGTTGTGGAACTCTGTTAGTAGTGATAGGATAAATAATATAAGATGTACTGATACTCCTAACTACTGACAAATGAAACAGGCTGGTAGTTTTAATGTAAATACGCATACACATACACCTTCTCTGCAGGAACAGGAAATGCTTTACATAAATATGATTTGAAACACAGACATGCTTTATCAAGTCACAGTTTATTAGAATGCTCGTATTTTATCTTCCTTTGCTAAAAAATAGCTGTTAACCCACCAAATTATTAACTATTCGGATAATCTTCTGCTTTGAGAAGATGGCACTCTCTCATTTAAAAGGTTGATTTCTGCAAAACACATGATTTGACCAAATTGAGGGTAACATATTGTGTATAAGGCAAATGGATGCTGACTTCACAGTTTCCGAGCACCTGATACCCAGTACTTTGTTTTCCCTTTTCCAATAGTACTCTTCTTCCTGGTTTCTTCTCTGTCTCTAGATGAACAGAAGGTTTACTTTGAAATGTGGCTATATTAAGAGAAGCTTAAATACAAAAAAATACAGTAATTATTTTCTACTTATTAATAATAAATTCAAGACAGACAAAGAAGATTTTATTGTTGCCTAAAATCCTAAGTCATCAATACTTACTGTCATGAACTTCACTCCATGATCTTCACACACACTGGTCAGTGAGATGAAGCAGCTGTCCTTTGAAGACAGGCTGATAGAGTTTGGGGCATTGAGTCTGCAGACCAGAAGACTCTGGGGAGACTTTACAGCACTGTTCAGTACCTGAAGATGGCCTGCAAGAGAGATGGAAAGGGACTTTTTACAAGGGAATGCAGTGATAGGACAAGGGTGAATGGCTTTAAACTGAAAGAGAATAGGTTTAGATGAGATATTAGGAAGAAATCCTTTGCTGTGAGAGTGATGAGGCACTGGAACAGGCTGCACAGACAAGTCGTGGATGCTCTATCCATGTGTTGGAGCATTCAAGGCCAGGTTGGATAAAGCTTTTGAGGAAGATTGCAACTAGATGATCTTTACTGTCCCTTCCAACTCAAACCATTCTATGATCCTTTAAGATTGTAGATCTTCTTATTGCCTTTTTATTTCACAGTAATTAAACAGATTATACAGCTGGGCATTAACTTGTTTTAATCTCATCTATTCTTGTACTCATTTTAAATTAAGTTAAAGCTCAGTTTGATTTTAGATTGCTTTACATAGAACAGGTTTGTGGCACTCTGATTCAGAGTTTAACAATCCTTACCTCATTCAATGTGTTGGGTAGATTTTTCTTTCAGTTGAACACTCAAAAAAACCCATTCTACTTGCTGTATTTCTTCTCTTGAGTTGCATGGAAACACAGGTTTCCCCTCATTTTGATCAACACTAAAAAATTTAGTGAAGAATTCTATCAATAATTGACTGGATACCTTATCCATCAATATTAATAACTAATGAGAAGGAGCAAATTTGAGTAGTAACTTGAAATACTCCATTAAAAAAAAAAAAAGGAACAAAATCAGCTCCCTGCAGCATTTAATCTTTTTAATTGTAATGACTAATGTAGGGGGTTTTAACTAGAAGTCTGTATGTCTTCAGAATCTCTTTTGTGAGATTTAAGCATAACAATAGCTCAGTAACGGTACTGAAACAACAACAATTCATGAAAACCACACCAGGGTGAAACTGAAACTGTAACTATTTTGAATAATTGGAGATAGTTTATGTATTTAATAGACTATTAGTAGATATTTAATAGAATATCAATAGATATCTTTAATATCTTTGAGGAAAGGGAAAGGGGAGGGGGAAGGAGAGGAGAGTAAAAGGGAAAACCAGTTAAAAATAGACCCAGACCTTCCATGTCTTTCTTTAAATGCCCTTTCTTTACACCCAGGCTTTCTCAATACTCCTTCTCACTGGATCCTGTAAGTAGCCATTGATATATGTATTATCACTGTCCCACAGTTCAATGGGACAATCCCAGCCCATAACTCAGTTTGTAAAGAACTTTATCCTCACATTCACATTCAGTGTCTTTGTTATCTTTCTGTAATCTCCTTATTTATACATGCTGTATGTGTTCAAGTTTTGCCTTCTGTATGAGTTGAAATAGCTAAAATTCTGTTTTCACTGATGCCCTATTCACAGGCTCTTTTATATAGTCCTTTTTCTAAATATGTAATTTCTGATGTTCTTTCAGAAGTTTAAAGTCTCCCTTAATAGTAAGTCTCTAAGCAGAGACTTGAAATATCACATTCAAAAGGCCAACAGTTGTTCTACCATAGATTTCTTGATGGTCCATGACTGTGATCCTGAGGGGATGTGGGGGTGGAAAGAAGGGGAGACAACTCCAAGGAGTGGGGTTTGAAGGTGCAAGCCAAAGAGAGCTTTATTCAAACTGGTACACAACTTAAATAGGGTTGGGGGGCTGGGTTCTGACCCCGGCAGCACCCTGGGAAGGTTTTGGGGAAGGGTCTGGGCCGGCCTTTGCAATACAAAGCAAGACCCTCCAAAACTGGGAACAGAGAGGCAGGTATAAACCACATAATGAAATGCTACCCTGCTGCAGGCAGGGACTGATCAGGGGTGGGTTACAGGCCATGTGGATGGAAAATTCCAGCAGGGACACACAATGAAACAAAGGAAAAGACATATAGCATGATAAAATCCTCAAACGGTGTACACACTTTAAACTGCGAACAACCCTTAAACATAGTGATGGTCCATATAAACACAGCAAGCAGCTCCCAGAGCTCAGGCAGTCACAGATCTGTGCTGATTAAGCTGTCCTTCCACAGCCAGTCTCTTCCTCTCCTCCAACACATGACATTGCTGTAGGAATCATAAAACACAGTTTGATGGTCTTCTTATGCCTAGAAAAATGTCTTAACCCCTTGTATTTGTGTTAGGTCATAGAGAATCATTTACTCCACTTGAGTCTTTCTTGTGACCTCAGTGATTTCTTAGCCCAAATTTTAGGAGCCTTCCCAGTTGTACAGAACTGTTCATATCAGCTGCTTGTTACCACTTACTTTGATCTATTTAGTAGAAGACTTTTAAGAAATTTGAGAAAGATTATTTAAATACCATGCTAATACTACCAATAATTATCATTATTTATAATAATATACTTATTTGAAATTTGAACTGCATGGCTTAGGAAATTGTCACTAGTTTGCTTTGATAGCTACATGAGCATGGCTATTAATCACCTATGAGTTTTCGCATTGCACTATTCACAAAATATCAGCAGTAATAAAGGCAGCTGACTGGGAAGTATTCCCACAGAACTGAATACATTCTGTAGAAAAGAAATATCACTTGAGAAATCTCTGAGAACTTCAAATGCCTTAGTTAAAAATTTACCTTAAAGGAGAATAATCTTATGATTGTTTTGTTTTCAAGAACTCTGAAGGGAAAGATATATTCTGCTTTTTCTGAGATACTGATATTCTAAAAAAGACGTGAATCCAACTTGATTGTTGACTGAATATTTCCAATCTGTTAGGTACAACATTTTCTAATAATACAGGCTAATAATTATAAACTAGGAGTAGAGGAATGCTAGCTTTTATGTGTATAACAATTTACCATAGCAAAAAACTGCACAGGTATTTAAATATCACTGCAAAAAGTTTTGCAAAACTAATTACTGCAACAACAGGAGTAAAAAAAAACTGTTACCCTGAAAGGTAACAGCATATTCTGTATAAAGTATTCTTATACGAGAATAATTTTAACAATGCAATCAGTCTATAGCTGATATTAACGATAGTGACTTCATCCCCTTTTGAAATAGACCTGTTTTTCCATTCAAGTTTTTCACATTTCTTACTAATAACTAAGGACTTATTTGTATACTGCAAAAAGTTCTAGTCCTACCTATACAGGCTTAATGGTATCATCGTGTTACTTAAGCAGTGGCAAACAAAGTTGAATGAAGTTCAGATTTTTTGATAACAGGAATTTTTTTATGAAAAAAAAGCAAAGTACAAAAACCCCATAATGGTGTCATGTGCACAACATGTGTGAATATGTATAGAAATGCAAGAAAATTGATTAATTATAATTAATTAATAATGCTGAACTCATAATCTCTCTTTTCTTAATATATAGATAAATTTGTTCCTTTACTCACACTATTAACTTCCCTAGTTGTTCATGATATAGAGCAAACATTTTAAGTTTTGAAAAAGCCACATTTAATTTCCACTTATAGAAAAAGCACTTACACTTGAATGTCAGCAAGCAGTTTGACTGTTTTTCCTCCAGCAGAGATGATAGCACTAGTTTCCTTACAGAGACAAGCTCATATTAGGACTTAATGGCTTTTATTGTTGCAGAACATGCAGTCCTGCATAAAGTTCATTCTTTGAAGGAATACTTTTCCAGTGGCTTCAGCAGACCTAGGATCAGATTACAGAATCTAAACTCAGAAATCAGAAAAGAATAATACTTTTTTATATTCATTCTGTTACACAATGTAGATCAAGAACAGCTTTAAATCTTGTAAGCTATAATAAGTGCAGCAACTGCTAAATAGAGTCCTATCTCCTTTCTATCTCAGTCAATTGGCTTAAATTTGCTATTCTCAACTTTATATTGGAATCAATAGGAACACATTTACTGAACATATAATGTTAGCATTCTCACACCTTCAAAGAATGCTATAAAAAAGAATTCTCCTGTGTTTTAGCATTCAGCTTAAAATGCTAAACTGAAAACTTCACAAATATATCTCAAATCCTAGTAAGACCTATTTTACTTTACCATAGTTCTCTAGAGTCCCTCTGACTGCAACAGAAAAAAAGCAGGCACTTTACAAAGGAATTTGTCCCTTTCTATTAATCCCACCTATTGAGGTGTCAAAGGCAAAAGGAACAAATTACTCTATGGAGCACTTTTTTCTATCCATTGGCTGTAGAAAGGACTTAGACAAATTAGCCTAGGCTTCTACTTGGAGACTAATTTAAGATTTAAATTTATACCACTCCTACATGCACTTTATTATTCTTTTTCTGTTCTCTGCACTCTTGCAGAAGCTATTTTCCATTCTCTGTTACCTTTTGGAAAGATCGCCTTTCTTCTTCCATCTCTTCTACCTACAGCAAGCATTTAGTGAATCTCCACCTGAGTAAACTTCCAATTAATTTTAAATCTCTCCTGAAAAAAAAAGAACACTCATTTTGTTCCTCTTAATTTTTCATTGCTTTTCCTGGTAGAGTGGATTAAGGAGTTGAAAGATAAGTATGGTGATACATTTGACTGTTCTTGAGATATGTTAGCAATTGTGTCTTAATGCCTTTCCATGCTTGTGTTGTGCAAAACTGCAGCAGAGAAAAAACTTACCTGCTACAGGCTGACTATCCAAACCAAAATCTTTTTAATTTGTTGTCATATTATTTTTTTAAATAAATTTTAAAGAACAGGATAGTAATCCTAAAGAATCAACTGAAGCCTGGACTAAAAAGTAAATAGAATTCCATAGCACCTACATGCAAGATTAAAGGAAGTAATGCACACCACTGACAGGAAAAACAAGAATTACATTGCTGTTATCTGGGGCGATCTAAAGCTGCAAGGGCTCTGACAACATTACAGTGAAAAAAAAATTAATTATATTTCTCATATATCCTCACATGCAGTCAAGTAGATGTGCTGAGTTAGCTGCATTAGGATTTGTCTTTTGTTCTGTGTAAATCAAGTAAAAATGGTAGTTTTCACTCTTCACAAGCTTAAATCTAAGACCTTCCAAGAAATCTTAGTGATTAACTACTTCTGTCTGCTTTATACCAACAAGAGCTTACAGAACCACTGTGTAAAACATGAATAGCTGAATTTTCTCTCCTATAGTCATAATAAAATATTTTCCACTGCCTACATTAAATAACACTTTTCAGTACATCTCCTTCAAATGGTTTGTGTACCAGGAATATTTCCATAAAAATGAAAACAGGCTTATAATATTTGCTTAGAAAAAAACTTCTCATGAAGCAATGATACTAGTAGGAAATGTTCAGAGTTATTGAGTGTATTCTGCTGACTCATATCACACCTCTGCAAGTGGATTGTTATCCAGTTTTACAGGAGGTAGGAGATGAGACAGAGAGGAAAGTGAGAATAAGATTTTTAGGAATTGTCTCTCCTCTATCCCTTTTAAAACTAAAACTGTCTCAGCTTGTTGTTTATTCTTCCATCTCACCTAAAACATGGAGTGAAGAAAAACAAATACCACTATGTATATTGTTGCTCCCTGCATTAAAACCATCTTACAAGGCCTGAAGTGTTTTTCCTCCATTTGCAAGGGGTATATTAATCTCAACCTTAACATCAGAGAAATCATGCGAGTAGCTAATAAAGACATTTATTACTTGTACGGCTTTACTATCATTAGGAGGTAACTTGCAATTTTTTCTTTAACCTAAGCAACTTTCATGGGTTGTTTGAATGGCTTTAAGTTGAATAATACTTTTGCTCTCCTGGTCAGATACAGAGAGAAATCACTTCTCCTAATAGCCTATTTTCTTCTCAAACTTTTTACTTCATTCCACCAGATTCCCTAAACAAAGAATGGCTTTTGTTTCCGCTGATTTCAAACAAAAAGCCACTGAAAAAAACATCAGTTAGAAAACTGAGTTATCAAGTCTTAAACACATTATGGTAGAACATCTTTCATATATATTTCACATCAACTAAAGGAGACAATTCTGGTGTAGTTCTTATCCTTTTTTAAATACAAAATTATTATTATTATTATTATTATTATCATCAGATGTAGACAAGATGGGGAGACCAGACCACTTGAAGGAGAAACAGAGGGAAAAGGGAAGAAAAAAGAAAGAGCTGGAGGTTTGTATTTAAACTTTCCAACCTTCTTCTTTATAAAGGAAGTGGAAATTGGTCACCCTATCTAAGCTCAGCTCACTAACTCCCTCAGTCATCTCAGGGTAGCCAGGACAGAGGCAGGTTTTCAGGCAGGTTTTCTCACCAGAAACACAGTAAGTCAGTTTGTCTCGAATGCCTGTATTAATGTAAAGGTTGGTGGCCAGACAGTTCAGCATCAGTTTCAGAAAATTCATCTCTACACTCAAAGCATGCTTGGCTTGTTTCACTCCTGCAAGTAATGCATGCTGGAAGTGGTTATATTTACAAATTGAACAGATTTTTGTCTTGAAAATAACTGTGCTAAAAGACATCCAGTTTGTGTAATTCAAAATTTCTGGAATCCTAAGGCACACATTTTTCTATTTATGTTTTTTTTCAGATTCGGCAGATATTAAAAATTATACCTAATAGGAATGTTAACTTTCTAACCCTACATTGTATAACAGTGCTGTGAAGAAACAGAGATGCTGCCAAGAGCTTCAGGCTAAATTATTTTGGATCCTAACTCATCACAAAGCTTCTGTTCTGAAATGCTCCACAGAGCTGGCAGGACATCTCACACGACCAAATACAGTAAATCAATAAACTCATAGAGCTGGTTTTAAATGAAAACTATTAACATTTCAGAAAATATATAGGGACATGAGGAATTAAAAGAAAAAATGTAGTGGAAAAAATAGACAAAAAAACAAATGCAATAAAAAATACTGAAAGAAAATCAAAACAACTCAGCTTAATTCTGGCAAAATATCAAAATGACAGGAATAAAATTTAAAAAGTCCTGACAACTGTGAAGAATGTGAATGCATAAAATATGAGGAAATATGGGACACTGACAAAGGTTTATTTTAAAAACCATGAATGTTATCAACATTGTATAAACACATTTTATGAATATTTCTATACATGCTTATATTTGCTTTATAAATTAAAAGAAAAGCTAGCTGAGTTGTCATGGTTACTGCCCTGCAGATATAGCACGTGAACAGTGGTGTTAGCTTTTTCTTTTTATTTTTTTTACCATTACAACAGTCAAGATATAAGAGGAACACTATTTTTAATATTCTGTTTTCTGTCTGACAATATGCCTTGAGCTCTTGCTACCCTAAGAAATCAACAGCAGAGAGTTAACATTTTGATCCACTTATATTACTGCATTTAGATATGTAACTCTCTTGGTTTTTCATTCTGAACACACACGGAAGAAGAGGGGGAATATCCCCCTGTTCATCTGATAATAAAAACACTGGGTTTAGTGGTATAGGAGTNTGCATTATCAACAGTTTTCCCTTCCATTCAAAGTATAGGGTGCTTATCAATTTTTCCAAATTCAGCTCTATTCTGCTCTCTGGAGAGGGGAGGAGGATTCTCAGGCAACGCCTCTTTCTTTGTCTCACAGACTACATCTGTAAACAGATGTAAGTAAGTTATAATGCAAGATGGAAAAATACTAATGGGCTATTTTATCATCAGGTAAAGGGATACTTCTTAATAGGACAAGCACTCTGATCGAGGAATTTAGAATACATTTCAAATAGAAAACAAAATTCTTTTCATTTGAGTTCCCCAGCTGTTTTCTAATAATAAAAGTAATTCAGATTTTCAAAACCTACTTTTTCTTATAAGTGACAGTTGGTCTCAGGTGAGGTAGTGAGCAATGCATTGGTGTGGTCTCGACACAGCCCTACTGAATTTCTGACCTCATAGCCCAGTTGAGTCTTTGCCTCCTAAGCAATGTTTGGCTTAGACTTGTTTTAACAAAATGATCACTACATCAGCTTTTATAGTATCTACATAAACAGAAAATGGTGTCTTTCAGCACTGTACTATCACTAGCAATGCAAATGATTATTTAACTATTCTTACTGTCCTAGAGATTGTCATTGTTGGGATGAGTACTTGTTAAGTGGTTATGAGACTTTATACATTAAACAAATTCCTATTAGCCAGTTGTTTTAAAATCATACTTAACATGGATAAGGATAAATGCAAGCCTTTATTGGTATAACCAGAACAGTCAATCCAATTGCAATTGTTTGTAAAATTCATAGATGAGAAAAATATGCTTAGATAACTGGAGATAGTAAACTAAAGTTAATCTTTCATCTCTCTTTACTAGTCTCTTTTGTGAGGAGGTGGTAGTCAAGGAATGAGGACTCATACACTCCCATTCCTTCTTCTCCAAGAAATCTGTAGGGTCAGCCTTCCAGTGAGCACCTGTCAGGAGTCCTACTTAGCTCTGTCATTCCAGAACTATCATATTATCTTCTTAATGGGAATAAGACGTTTTCAGTTACATAGGTATTACTTTTTTAGAGTGAAATTTCTCCCTTGCTATTTTTATTGGATTTTCCTTTTCTCTAGAAGGGAAAGGCTTGACATTCTTCATCGAGAAATGCTGAACTTTGCAGTAAGTATCAATCTGTACATTAAATACATACTTAATATAAACTCATAGACATATGAATTACATGCAGGTTATTAGCTGTACTTGGTTAGTACCAGACACCATGGCAATCAGCCACACTAAAGTGACTCATGTCTAGCCAATCCTTTCTGCATATTATGACAGCAAACAGTTGTATTTCTCCAGACAGAAGTGCTTTTCTGCAGCTTGCAGACTATTTGCATCAAAAGCACTCTCTATACTCCCACTACTTCAAGCATGCCTAACAGAAGACCCCAGGAATTAGATGCCAGCTGGCTGGATACCATATTTAAGTTAAGCATATTTTAATTAAGCTATAGCAAGAAGATCTATTCCAGAGCCAATTGGCTGATGCAACTACAAAAACTGATTTTTAAGCAAGTATTGTTAGGACCAGCAAATAAGTATTTACAACCTCCCATTAGCAGTCCCACTGACTCATGGTGGGAAACACTATGCTTGGCAGAATCTGCCAAATCAGGTTATAAAACAGACTGTGCAGCTTGGATTCATGATGTATCGATAGTGTATCTATTTCAAGCTGTTTTTTGTAATTAAGGCTAAATTGTCAGAAATCATAAACATTTGAACAATTCCTTTTACACCATGAAAAACATTCTTTAGAAGAGACATCTGAAATACAAGCTTCCTTATTCTGTCTCTTTTCTTCCCTCCCACCGATAAGTTGAGTAGAGATATACTGAGAAAATATTTAACAGACTAAGTTACAATTCAATTTCCCAATGTGAACTATTCATTTAAGATTTAGTTATTAAAATGTATTTTTCTCTAGGCATCTCCAGTTCTACAGATTCATTTATATTTTGTCTCATGGGGGAAAAAAAAAAAGAAACTATGAAAAACAACCAAAACCAAAATCCCACCCCCACAAACAATTTCTTGATTTTTCATCTTCCAAACATTTTAAGCACTCTCTAATGCAATAAAAATAATCAGTTATGATTTCACATAAGAAATAATTTCCCTTGTGTTGATCTTGAAATGCTGAGTCCTGTATTAGGAATAAAGAAGTCAACTTATATATATTCTATTGAAATTAGTTACTTCTATGAAACAGTAAAATTTTCACTTCCATCAGAAAAGCAATAAAAGTTCATGCACAAAGTTTTTGAGGAATGCAAATCAGTTCATAAATCTAGAGTCCTCTCATACAAGAAGATATAAATTATTATACACACTTCCTTTAAAAAGAGAATAGCCTCACTTCAAGACCCAATAGAGCAGATAACAATAAATGTAATGTCCCTATTCCAAGAAATGGAACATTTCACACAATTAGCTGCTGTACTCAACATTATTAGCTGTGACTCATAAGTGCTGCTGCCCAAAATACTACGGTAAAGGGGAATAGAACTAGTTATTTTTCTCCTTTTGGTAATTTTAATATTTTGAAATGTTCTGTGAAAGTGGAATTAAAAAGTGAAAATAAAATCTAAATGTGTTTATGACATGATGCGGAAAAATGTAACAAAAAATTGGATGTTAGTGTTTTGACAAATTTCAAAACATTCAATGTAAGATGAACATGAAAATATATTACACATTGAAGAGCGTAAATGAGTTTTTGCACCCTTCTACAGTTTCACAAGTATTTGTAAAGGATTTTGACTATGAAAAACTGTCTTTTCAGACAAAGAAAATAATTCCTCTGAGTACAACATATATGAGGCACTCGACTTAGAAACTGTGAAAGTTCGGGTTGGCTCTCTGCCAACAGCCAAACCTCACAAGAAAGATTCCCCCCTCCCTCTCCCGAAACGGCAAAAAAAGCAGCAAGAGAAAATTGAAGGAATATATATATATTTACATATATTAAATTTATATACTAGGCACAACGAGACAGGGACCCCCCAAACCNGTTACCAAGGAAGGCCTACAAAAAAACAACCCATCACAGAAACTTTTAATGTATTCTTTCTTCATCATCTTAAATAGTACAACTAAACTAATAAAACCATCCCTTACTACTTCTAGCATATCAAACTATTTTCTTTTCTTTTTCCCTAAGCACAGTATTTGGGAAAAAATTACAAACTAATTTGTTGCTGCATCATGGAAAGAAACATATTATTTTATTTGATCATATACACATCAGTGGAGTTTCAGATCCACCAGTTATCTTAGCCACTGTTAGTTTCCTCACTAGGCCAGCTACGTAGTGCATTACTTTTACCTGTAGTAGATGGAGAGAGGCATTGCCATGACAGATTCAGCTGAAATACTTTGTCCACAGGTGATGACTGGATGAGGATCTGCCACAAGAAGGTTCTTACTTTAGAGTCCTCAGTTAATAAACAAATTTAGGTACTATGAGTAAAATGTGTGGACCTATGTGGTTTTAGCTGAGGGGTTTTGTTTGTTTGCTTGTTTTTTATGCAGTTTATCCTAAAGTTCTAGTGTTAGTATTCCACAGCTGTCTGTCTAAAATTAGGAAAGTCCTAAAAATATTGGCAAATATTTTCCTCCAGACCAACACTTTTATTGCTCTTAGAAGTTTGTGTACACAGGTATTAAATCCAGAGATATAGTTTGCCTTTCTTATCATCTACAAAAAAAACAGATCAATACGCAGATAATCCTGCACTGTAGTACCGTTATTCTAGCAAGCACCAATTCTGTATTTGTTTTTATTCTTTTTTTCCCTGGTAAATTTCTAGCATATACACATACTAAATAAAACAACACTTGATATTTTTTTTAAGATTGTAAAGCAGCATGCTTTCAATATAGATTTTTCTTATGTGCTTTTAAATAAAAGAATTTAAACTTTAATTACAGCTTAATGCGAAACTAATATTTTTTTAAAGTGATGAGCCTTCTCTATCTGGGTGATTGGCATGTAATAGTGCGGGAGCCGTTGACCGAAAGAGGCGAACTCACCAAGAACCACACGCACACACAAGTGGTGGGCTCAAAGTGAGCTAAACTTTATTCAGAATGGGGGGTTTTATAGGGAAGAACTGGGATCATTATGGGATGTAGGGTAGTTACAGGGATGGGATTGGACGGGACAGAGGGTGGAGTTTGTAACTGGGGTAACGGGACAGCGAATCGGAGAACAGCCCCGCAAGCAACCAATAGGGACTCAGGGTTCGGGAATTGGCGGGAAAGACCCGAGGGTGAGGCGGGAAAACTGTGAGGGGAAAGAGACAAAATGGAGGACTGAGGGGACAAATAACAAGTGGAACCATAATACTTGTAGAACAACCATAAACATCAAAAACCACGAGAACATAGCAAAACTAATACATTCTCTCTTACTTAATACATAACATATTCCCTGTTTTAATGAGAGTCCAATACCACCTCCAAGAGGGGTAAAAACAGTTATGCTTATATTGACAGTCCAATACCACCTCCCTCCTGGGAGGGTGGTAAAGCTGGTAAACGTAGTTTCCTTCGTTGGTTCAACTGGGTCCTCCTCATAAGTCCAGCGAGTAAAGTGCTTTTTCCAATTCTCATATGAGTTGCCTTCCCTGACATAATAGCTTAAAATTTATCTTCTATCCATTTTAATTTTGTTCTGTTTATTGTCTAAATTTCTACATTACATTTAAAATGCTGAGTTGCTGGGGCTTTTACTCCTCCCTAGAATATGATGAAAAGTTAAAATTCAGGCGACAGTTGTTTC
Organism: Scytalopus superciliaris; assembly: GCA_013400415.1. NCBI lineage: Eukaryota > Metazoa > Chordata > Aves > Passeriformes > Rhinocryptidae > Scytalopus > Scytalopus superciliaris. The sequence goes on from VXBX01001174.1 coordinate 106,922, forward strand.
TTGCACCTATTTTAGGTAGGAATGGTGATGTGTTTTCTGAAAAATGTCCTGGTGCTTATCCATCGAGCAAATAAATGCAGTGATTTAAACTTTGCACTGCCCCTACTGGCTACTCTGCCCTCTGTGCAAAGCCCTAGTGCCTCAGTTCAAGAGGTCATGGGCAAACATCTGCCTGAGCAACAGCAGCTGCATTTTGCCAATCAGGGCTCCCTTAGGAAGTTACCCTCACATGTGGTTACAGCAATGCCTAAACTACGAACTCTATCACATCTTAACCTATTGCAGAGAGGTTTTTTCAGTTATTATCTGTCAATGGAGACTGTTCTGATGTTGGTGTTTGAATAGAATATATGCTTTGCTTCAGTCTAAATGTCTAAACAGCAGCTGTGGAGCAAAAGGTCTGAATTTTCTCTCAAATAAAGAGAGCTACTGTGTTGAGCTCTGTAGATACTCATTTTCTTTTCACTCCATTCTTTACAGGATGTTAAATGTTGATTTATTATCCACAGTGATTATTTCATTTTTCCTGCTGATGAAACAGGGCTGTTAAATAGTTTTGAATGAAGCTGATGAAAAAAGAGTATAGACATGCTTATCGTGACACTGAAGGGAAAAAGAGTCCCCACCCCTCTGAAAAGACCATGTTATAGTAACAGTAATGAAGTAGAACCTATATGATTTTGCATTTTTGCAGTAAACACTCCCCACATTATTTTATAATGCAGCTTACATCTGATGTAAGAGGAAACTTGTACCACTAATCTGAAATACCATACAAGAAAATAAAATTTTTGAATTGCGCATATGTATCAACAGCAAGTTGAATATCAGTCAGCAGTGCCCTGGCAGCCAGGAGAGCCAACCATATCCTGGGGGCCATCAGGCAAAGCATTGCCAGCCAGTCGAGGGAGGGGATTGTCCCGCTCTGCTCTGCACTGGGGCAGCCTCACCTTGGATATTGTGTGCAGTTTTGGGCACCACAGTATCACAAAAACATTAAGCTATCAGAGAGCATCCAGAGGAGGCCATGAGGATAGTGAAGGGTCTGAAGGGGAAGCATTATGTAGAGTGGTTGAGGTCACTTAATCTGTTAAAACTTGAGGAGACCGAGGGGAGACCTCATTGCAGTCTACAACTTCCTCACAAGGAGAAGCAAAGGGACAAGTAGCCATCTGTTCACTCTCGTGACCTTGACAGAACATGAGCAAACAACAGAAAGCTGAGTCCGGGGAGGTTTAGGTTGGATAACAGGAAAGTTTTTCACCCAGAGGGTGGCTGAGCACTGGAACACGCTCCCCAGGGAAGTGGTCACAGCACCAAGCCTGAGAGAGTTCCAGAAAGGTCTGGATAACAGTTAGGCACATGGTGTGACTCTTGGCATGTTCTGTTCAGGGCCAGGAGTTGGACTTCATGATCCTGATGGATCCCTTCCAACTCAGCATTTTCTGTGATTCTATGATATGCTACACTGTAGTGCATTGATTAGATGTTCCTGTAAGAACTGCTTAACGTTTTGCAGTCCTCAGCATTGACAGGTGCAGCTCTTTTACATAAAGATTGACCAAGATTTTTTAGAGTACTGACATAATCATGAATGTAGATCTGGGGCTCTAACCGCTGAGTTTTTTGTATGACAAATAATTTAGATAGAAACTGCAAACATATGAAACTGGGGATGCAGTCAGAACTCAGAATACACAGGGAAAATGTCATTTAACTTGAAGTTTTCTTTAGAATGGTGTTTAAATCCAGTTTCTCTGGTTTCAATGAACAGATGTTTCTCCCTGCATTACTCTAGACTTTGACTCCTGATAAACTGAACCTTTGCCTATGCTCAGATTTGCTGCCATAATTGGCAATAAAAATAAAGTTGAATTCAGGTATTATTTGAAGAGGCTATATGATTTGTAGCCCTTACTTGCTAGATCCCCAAGGCAAAGACAATTTTTGATAATATACAGCATAAATACATTGTTGGCTTTTTGGCAAGTAAAAGAGAATTTTAAAGAAGTAAAAATATATACTATCTACAGTAACACTTTCACCAGTAATATCTACTCCGTCACTCCACTTGCCAACAGAGGGAGCCTTCCAGAGGAAGATGAGCCACAGTAACAATCCTTACTTAGAACTAATTCCAAAATACAGGAATCCTAACTGGAAATATGACTGACTGCCCTATTCCTAATAGAACCATCTGAAAGCCACAGTTCCACTGCCATGGGAATCATGACATTTTGACTATACATCTTCTGGCTCGAATGGTTGCAAAGATCTGAAGAACCTCTCTAAAGTTGTTACCATTGTTATTCTCACAGGAAAAAAAAAATCCAAAGGCACACAGCCCATTCATGTTCACTAAACAAACCCTACTGATCTGCCTATATGTCTATAAATATGCTGGCTGAGCAGGGAAAGTGAAAGTTGTTCTTACCTCACTAAATGATACCATGGGGTAAAAAGAAAAGCTGCATTGCCATATTTTCCTCGTGTCTGCCATCCTGTGGTTGAAGGTGCTCACGCACTTTGCTGTGGCTCCAATTGCACTCCATCATGTAAGGGCAGGAGTTTACAGAGGGTGCAACTTGCAGTACACCAGCTACACATTAACCTCACTGGTGGCTCCCTGTGTGAACTGTCCTACCCAAACAATCTCTCCAAACCCAAAGAACAACTGAAAAATATGAACAATAAAGAAACAAGCAAACAAACAAAACACCTCCCCAGAACAAGTAAACTTTTGCTTTCTTAAGCATCCTAATGTGTCTTAGAGGATATGGAGGCTGGAAGTAGAATCTGCTTTTTTTTTTTTTTTTTTTAAACTGTGACTTACGTTTCATTATGTTTGAATGTCATTGTGCAGATAAGCACAATGTTTCAGACCATTGTTTTCTGGCACAAGAAAATATACTGATTTTCAGTCTTGGAAATTAATTCTGCTGAGCATTCTGAAGGAGTTTGAGACTGAGACATCAGCCTCATTTGAAAAAGACATCAGAACTATAGAAGCTACCATAATTTTTTTGAGGAAAGCTGATGTAGCAAACATTGAGTCTCTTTAGCATATAAAAATTACAGTCAATGAAAACTATATGTAAAAATCTTTCAGTGTGAACAGCATAGCTGTGCCAATATCCAAACTACATGAATCAATTTAAACTGTAAAGCTTTCTCAATAAGAATTAACCAAAACATACCTGTATAATTTACCATGACTGTTTTGCTAAATGTTCCCAGGAACTTGCTGAAGCCATGAAACTAAGCAGAAAAGCAATACTTTCTTTGTATCTCAGGATTTACAATGTCTGTTTTAAAAGCAGACCTTTCGATTTGATGTACAAATAGTAAATGCACTCTGGGGATAGTTTCCAATGGATTTCTCAAGCTTATCCATCTACTTGAAACATTTAAAGGCAAATAACTTGACAAATATTTCCTCTCAAATACTACAAGGACAACATTAAAAAAAGGTATTGCATCTTTTTATAGTCAAAGAAGAAATTTAAGCATGCAGTCAACCCTTAAGAAAGCTATCTCAAAACCCCTAACATTTAAAACCAAGTAAAACAAATCACAATTCTTGCTTGAAGAGTCAAGATGCCACACAATTAGTAACTGTCAGATACCAAGTTATAGTAAGCATTCCCAAAAGAATTCCAGTAGTGGGATGCAACCACTTCAACTTCTGGTCAAAGGTGACAATTGTCCTGCTCTGCACTGCACTGATGCGGCCTCACCTTGGATATTGTGTGCAGTTTTGGTCACCACAATATAGAAAAGACATTATGCCATTAAAGAGTATCCAGAGGAGGCCAAGAGGAAGGGTCGAGAGGGGAAGCCTTATGAGGAGTGGCTGAGGTCACTTGGTTTCTTCAGCCTGGAGAAGAGAAGACTGAGGGGAAACCTCACTGAGGTCTCCAACATCCCCACAAGGGGAAGCAGAGGGGCAGGTATCAATCAGTCTCGTGACCATGACAGGACACAGGGAAACAGCATGACGCTGAGTCAGGGGAGGTTTAGGTTGGATATTAGGAAGACATTTTTCACCCAGAGTGTGATTGGGCAATGGAACAGGCTCCCAAGGGAAGTGGTAACAGCACCAAGCATGACAGAGTTCAAAAAAGATTTCAATAACACTCTGAGGCATAGTGTGACTCTTGGAGTGTGCTGCACAGAGCCAGGAGTTGGACTCGATGATCCTGATGGATCCCTTCCTACTCAGCATATTCTGTGATTCTATGATTCTGTGATTTAGTGTACACTGAAAGAGTTAAAGTACACTGTACGAAAACTTTTAATAATTCTTCAGAAGTCATTGAATGGAAAGCTCTGACATAGGTAAAGGTGTTAGTACAAAAGAACGGGAAATTCTAGTCAAGTGAACTGAAAATAAAAATATACACATTAAAAAAAAAAAAAAGACACACAAGAACCTGTGTTCTAAATACTTTTCATTCTCATCTGTTTACTCAGCTTGAGAAAATTATTTTATCTTCCTAACCTAAATTCCATAAAATACAATCCCTAGACTATGCCATAAATAATGCATTATTTAGAGCTGCTAAGCTATGGAAGACGTTCTTGTACTAACAGGCAAAATTTCTGCCTTTCAGATGAAGAACCTTAAGATGCTGCTTGTAGAAAGGAGACTCTACTTCAGCTATTCTCATTCTTCATTTATCCACAGGTACAATTGAATCTACAAGATATTTTGTTAAGTACACAAATTTTTCTACTTTGCTATACACTGAACAGATGTGTGAATTTGTATTCGTGTTGCACTAAAACACTAGTATGTCTTTTCATAACTTAAAATTATGTAGTGTTTAAAGGCATAGGAGATGCATTTAGGAGAGGTAAGAAAAGCAAAGTACCTTGAAAAATTAATGCATAGATTGGGACTCCAGAGAGCTCTATCCCAAGAAATGATGTTTCATCACAGCTGAAGAAATAATTCTTAAAATACATTAAAAAATTGCAGAGACCAAATAGTCATAGTAGCATGAGGAATAAGGCAAAAACTACTGGTGAGTTTTGTGAGCATGGAAAGACTTGGAAATTACCATGTTAGAAATCAGCAAATACAGTTGTTTAAAGTGGTGCTGTGTTCAGCTCACATTCTATTTGTATTTGTTGTGATTAAAAAAACAACAAATAAAAAAAAGGGAAATTAGGAAAACTCATGGTGTTTCAAGGAAAATTAGATAACAAAAAGGATGCTTGACTGGGATGACTGACTCTGCTCTGCTTCTGCCAATAATCTTAATGCCAAAGAATAATAAAGGATGACATGTAAAAGTATGACAGCTAATCACTCTAAAGTATTCAGTTAAAGAAATGAGAAGAAAAACAAGTATTAACCTATTTAAGTAATGGTTATGCAGGAACTGTGAAGCAGGGTGCATCTTTGAAATCAGGATATAAATATCAAAACAAATGCATAAGTATTTCAAGTCAAGAAAAGAATTTGTAAGAAAAAAGTATTCTCATACATACCTTTCATGTATTTTCTTCTCTTTGTTGATTGACTTCTTTCTTGTTTTCTTCATTCTCTTCTTCATGTTGTCTGTGAACTTCTCTGTTTATTGAATTATAATTGAATATTTTTTAAATTTAGTCCAAAGCATCTTTCAGATCTCCAGATATTTAGCCATTGCTTGAAAATGGGTTTAGAGGCTTTCCACTAGCATCATTTTGTTGGTTGATTATACCAAAATAAAACCAATTAGGAACATGTATTGTATAAATATCAGTGACATTCAGAGACCACACTATGACAAAACTGCATAGATATACAAATTTTATAGTCACCATTTTACTGGGAAAAAAAAAAACACCACAAAACATTATTTTTGTGAAATCTAAGAGAGGAAGAATTAATTTAATGAAAATACAATGAAGTTGCAGTGGTTACATTCATAGACACTTAAAGGCTTGATTTATATTTTGTTTTTCAGTAAAGGATTATACTCCCTAGCCTTAGCAATTAGGAATTAAAATTGATTTTTTTCTACTAATACTACTATGAAAATACAAGGACAGAATTGTGTAAAATATTATAGACATTATGTCTAAGTCATAAAGATGCTTTCCCTATACAAATGTATTCAGTTGTGCTCTCACGTTAAGAAAGCTGACATCTTAAATATTTTATAGTTTTCATATTATAGACTACTTACTTTGCAGAAAAGGAAAGAAGTTTACTTATCAATGTAAAAAGGCCACATGAATAAAAACCTTCTTTTGAACTCATCTCAGTATAATGTCAATTAAATACTAAAGACATTACAGTCAGACACTCAAAGGAATTTAGGTGTCTAAAAGTAGGTGTTTCAAGAGATCTTAAAAAAGTCAGGAACTTAACTTCTTCCAGCTTTGAGCTTCTAAATGTCTTTGACAGTTCTTGTTTGCTGGAGAGAGCCTAGCATAGAGAATTGAAGAAAAGAGACTGGAGAACCTCACATATGAGGAAAAGCTGAGAGAGATGAGACTGTTCAGCCTGGAGAAGTAGAGGCTCAGGAAAAACTTGATGTACATAAACACCTGCAAGGAAGGTGCAAAGAGGATGGGGCCAGGCTCTTTTCAATGGTGCCCAGGGGCAGGATGAGGAGCAGCTGAGGGCACTTGGTCTGTTCAGGCTGGGGAAGACTAAGGGGAGACCTCATTGCAGTTACAACTTTCTTTTGAGAGGAATAGGAGAGACAGTGAGCTATATCTCATCCCTGCCCACGAGGAATATATCATCAGTCCTTGAACACAGTCAGTGTCCAAACAATCTATATAAAGAAAAATATATCAATAGAAAATTAACAGCAAGATCAGTTAAATATAGTAATTTCTAAAGTAAGGTGAGATGTTATGGTCCTTTCTAAAACCACACAAGTAAAAGAAGTGACTAAGAGAAGAATCTAAGTTAAACCTCTCCTGTAGGCAATAAGTGGTGTTTTTAATTTCTGCAGATCTCTGTGCAGATGACTGTAATTAAATCACCAAGAGGTGGTAGTGTTGTGTCCATCACAAGGCCAAATAGCTCATTAATATAACAACTCTTCTAGCTCCACAGATTTTGGCTGTGTCCAAAAGATGCTCTGAGCAGAATACAAGAACAGGGTAAGCAGGAGAACTTCCTCAACATTTATGCTTTTTAACTCCAGAAAATGAAGCTCCAATAGGAAGCTTTTTATTATTAATTTTTGATTAAAATATTAAAAACAACCTTATATGGATTGTACCTATACTGCTTGTCTAGTCATTCTTTGAAATTATATAAAAAGAAATCTGAAGTATAATGTCTCGTGGTAGAAGGTTTCACTGTTTAATTATACATTCTGTTTAAAAACATCGTCTTTTTTATATTTGCTTTATGGTTTTGTTCCTTTTCTTTGCTTACTACTTAAACAGCTACTTAACTTTAAGCACAGAAAATCCTTTCATGAGAATGTAAATTAATTATATGCTTGAATATAATGCTGAATTATGGTTGGAGTGTATAAAAATATTTTCACTGTGCAGATTAAAAAGAATTACAATAGTTACAAGCAACTAGAAGTTCCTGAGAACAGAAAAGTGCTGCCTGGTTCTAATCTTGGTCAAATTGTTCTGTGGAAGATTAGATCACATTTTCTGCTTTGCAGTTGATCTTTTTGTATTTCTGAACAGGACAATTATCAATTGTGCCATCATTTAGAATCATTTTATTCCAGATCTTTAATGATATTAAACTGAAATGTAGAATCAGTAGGCAGGATGTGCTGTTTTTCAGAAGTTTCACTTCTCTGAGTGGGTGTAACATAATTTCCCATCACACAGGACTGAACACTACTGGGCTACTCACTGTTTCACAGAAGAAGTGCCCCTGCTTGTTTCATGTAGCATTCTGGGTGAGCTGAAAAAAGGAGAACAAAAAGGCAGTTGTAACACAGGATGTCCTCTGGTAGACTTGTTCCTGAGAGCAGCTCACATCTAAGGTAGGGATCAGAAAAAGACCATCGTCAGTACCTGAACCCCATTAGCTTCAAATCACTTGAATCCAGGAGCATCCTCACAAGCTGAAGGCAAAGGCTTTCTGAGTCATACGCACTGTCTTCAGATCATAGGACAATGCACATGGTACAATGGGCTGGAAAGGTGTACTAGTGGCTTCAGTTCACTGGATCCTTGTTATTTTCTCCAAAAAACAAATCCTCTGTTTCAACTGCTTTTTCAATTTTTTTTTCTGAGAACCCTGACAGGGATTAATGGCTTTTATTTACATTACTTTGCATTTCAATTCTTTGCTTTATACTCAACTAACCACCTACTGTCATTGGTCATTGAAACAAAGCACGCAACAGTACTCAGAAAACACAGTAAAATCCTAGTTAATGCTTTTTGTTTTGTTTTGTTTATGATATTCTGTAAACTTGGACTTTAGCCATAGAAATATTTTGAACCACAGCTTTCTACTTACTGCCAAACTCCTTTTGGTCCACTACTGTTGCAGTAATGTATTGCTAAAGACATGTATTTCTGAAGGAGTTTTAATTTTGTCTCCCTAAAATTCACTTCTATGGGTGGGCATCTGAGTTTCAGTTAACATGTAGTATTTAATTTTCATATTTCTAAAGATATTTGGGATTTAATTGTGTTTCTATTATTGCTCTTCTTTTTTTCCTTTTTTTTTTTCTGAAAGAATAGAGGAGCAAGAGGAAGAAACATGATGGAGAGACAGGGAGAATTAATAAAGTGATGTATTAATAATTATCTGAGTAGACACCAGAGACCATTGAAGTTTATTGCACAGGTATGGGTGACTCAGGTAGAGTTTGGAAAAAGAATCTCAAAAAGAAGCTTAACAAGATGCAAAACACAGAGAAAGAGCAGTATTTAAGAGGAGAGAGAACAGCTGGATTGAGAGGAAAAAGTGGAAGTAAAAGCTACTGAGAAAAATGCAAAGGACTAATAATGAGTCATTATGGTTCTAAATCGTGCAAATTACACTGTTCAAAGAAATTCGTCAGCTACTCAAGAAAATTGGACGTACCATCTAATCAATTGCTGGGTGTTTGATGAATTCAAGGTCCATATTTTAAAAAGTTATTGAAGAAAAGCTGAGACAGATAAGGAGGATGATTGCAATTTTTTTTACATTATTTTTTATTTGAGACATTGTGTGGTACCTCACCATTTGTGCACATGGCAAGAGGTTTGGGGAACAAAGAAAGACAATGCACATTGATGCTAGAGAAGTCTACTGTGTGACTGTAATGGTGGTGATAAAATTAATAGGAAATTCAAACTGGTAGAGCAGAATGATTGATCTACTAGAATTCACTATGGCATAGCAAAGAATAAAGCAGGTTTTGCTCTAAGCAGAACTGAGCAAAATTTCTGTTTTAGTAAATATTTATTCTTGCAGCTTTCAGCATATCCAGTACTAGCACTTTCACTCTCAGAAAATACTTAAAAAAAGATAGAAACTGCTATTTTTCCCCTTCAGCTGTACTCTAAACTACTATTTATCCTGTTTTTTCCATTCTGCAACCCTGTGCTTGACCATGTATGGCACTTTCATATCACAATCAACAATAAAATGACAGGTAAAGGTTGAATACACTAGAAAAAGGACAGCTAAAACCAAGTTATGTTCTTTTGTCTAACTGATATGTTAATGAACAATAAGATTTCAGGTTTAGCTGGTACTATCAATATGCCGTGTAAAGCAGGAGCTAGAACACTCAATCAGGCGTCTATTTTAACAACTGTTTCTATTCAGCATTGCTCTAAAGATAAAACTTTTGGTGCTGTGGCTTTGGACATTGCTTTTGCTTTTCTGATTTAACTGCTTTTAAGGAGTTTTGTTATTACACTAAGAGCTGAGGCATGGAGAATTCATACAGAAACAGTGTTTTGTGGTTCAGTTCTTATTTCTCCTGATGAGGATATGATTGCACTTGTGGGGACCTGGATTTCTAGAGAGGAGGAGAACATTACAGTGGGGAGAGGGATCTGTGCCAAAGGCGATATTGCTCACTGCATACTACACTTGTAACTATGAAAGCCAAATAACTGTTCAAATCTCGCCTTTTGTTGTTAAGCACTGCAGCAAATCACTTGTTTTTCTTGTCCTGAGGCTCCAACTGCTTTCATGGTTATTTCATTGCTCTGTTTCTACCTTGCTGCATGTTTTCTACAGATGGGTACTTTTCTTGACTGTACTGTCAGTGGATAATGGCCCTTGGCACTTCCACTTTAGTGCCATTACATTTAATGGGAAAATACTTCAAGCAGCTGCAACTTGGCTACTGTACTTTCTTAGGGCCAAATGGTTTCCTGATGCACAAAAATCGTGAAAAAGAAGAAGAAATGCGCTCAGGATCTGTGTACATTACCATGTCAATAAAAAGGTATATATGTATAAAACCATGAAAGAAAAAAAAAAAACATTTCTGTGTCCTGGGAAATATATTTAGCAGCTCTAACTACTGCAACCATGAACTGTCACAAATAGTCTGCTGGCTTCAGCATCACCTTTCGAAAAAGATTCCAGGAACATTCTGACTTGAGTGACTAATCCCAAACTAAAATCTATTTTGCACCAGGAGGTACTGGTCTGCTATGATCCCAGTAAGAAAGGAACTCAGACTCTGTAAGGTAAATTTAAAAAACAGTTTATTAGACCTAGAACCACAAAGTCACAGTAGTGTGGATAATCTTACATCCCTTTGGAACTCCAGGTGGTTTTGCTTCTCCTGGTCCTCCAACCCACACACTGCACACTGGTCAGACCTCATCCACAGAAGATTCTCCCATTTCAGCAATTGTTCTTACAGGAGAATGCATTTACATCATGGTGCAGTATAATACATGCACAGCACATGCTGTCACCACACTCATGTCAGTTTCTATGTGGATCATTAACTCCCTGGTGTACAGTGGTCTCCTAGTCAGGACTTTCATATAGATGCATACATTTATGCTACAACCTATATATAATTATAGGTAATATATAATTATATAATAAATATGTAATTGATGTTGAGCTGCCATGCGATAGATAACATGCATGTTGTCACCTTGATTATTGAAATAATTTATCTATGCAACAAGGAAGACACAGTCTTCTTTCTGAAATGTATTCTTTGTCAGCCTCGATCCTCAAAAGGATGGGGGAGCTAAGTATCAGAACTGATCCCGGAAAGTCATCAAGAACAGACTGTAAGGACTGTAAATTCATATGCACTTCATGGGATGAAATATAACAAACATAAAACATAACATAAGGAAAATGGGTTAACATAAAATATAAGCAACCTTGAAAGTGTGACAGTTTGTGGTGAAAACAAAAATCCACGTGTTCTCCCAGGAAGCTAGTCCTCTTAGAAAACTATAAGTATGACAATACTTGGAATAAGATAGATGCATTTAATACCTTTTGCCTCATGCTTTATATGCCTCTATTTAAATCAGGACCTGTTGTCTTTGTATATAGCTGTTGTCACAGACTCCCATATACAATCTCTCTGTGACTCCCCTAGTCACAGGGGGAAACTGCAGGATTTAGACTTTGCCAGACTTCAGGACAAACAGGGTAAACTGCTCTTCAGTTCAGGTTAAGAATTTGGAATTCAACAACTGTCTGTGTTCATCACAGAAAATATATGTGTCATGCAGTCTCATATTTTAAGGAATGCACTCAAGAAATGGTAATGAAATTAGCATCATAACCACAAACATATTACTCAGTGCATTTTGGCAATTCCACTCATCATGAAAAAAAAATCTGAATACAGCTGAATATTCTCCATGATAGCAAACTAAACATCTGTAACAATAAAGTTTATTATATCTGCTTCAGATAGTGGCCTACAAATACTGCCTTAATTTTGAGTATTTAATAAAATTTAATATTATCAAACTATACAGACAGACTCTGATTCCTCATTTTTTAAAAAGTGCTTCTTTGGGATATCTAACACTTGTGGTGGGTTGACTGTGACTGGCCACCAGATACACACTAAGTCTCTCTACCAGTCCTCCTTCATCACCAAGGAGCAGAAAATATAACAAAAAGCTCATGGGTCAAGGTTAAGACAGGGGGATTATGTACATGGGCTAAACAAAATTGACTTGGGGAAAATAATTTATTACTATTAAATAGCAGAGTAGAATAGTGAAAGATAAGAACCAACACTGAAAAAACCCCAACCTACTCCCTACCCTTCTCTTCCTCCTAGAGTCAGTTCACTCCTACCTCTTCTACCTTCTCCTCCTCAAGCACCATAAGGAGGCAGGAAACGGGGATTGCAGTCAGTTCATAACACTTTGCCTCTGCCACTTTTTTCTCTTCATACTGCTCCAGCTACTCCTGTCCTTCACAAGGCATTTCTTCAATGAATGCTCTAACATGAGTTCTTTCCACAGGGTCCAGTCCTTCAGGCACAGCCTGCTTCAGCATGGGTTCAGTGGATCACAGGTCCTGCCAGAAAACCTTGTCCAGCATGGACTTCTCTCCATAGCCTACAGGTCCTGCCGATGCTGGCTTCCTAGGGGCTTCAGATTCCTTTAAGGCACATCCACTTGCTGCAGCCTGGGATTCTCCACAACCTGCAGGTGGATACTGCTCCACCATCTGCAGGGGTCAACCAGCATCCCCATAGTCTTCACTATGGAGTGCAGGGAAATCTTTGCTCAAGTGCCTGTAGCATGCCTACCCTCTTCTTCTTCACCAGTCTCATGTCACTATGCCTATTTCAGTCATATTCCCATTCCTCTCTCACAGCTGCTCTTTTTTACTCTTTGTTAAATATGAAATCACAAAGGTGCCACCACTGCCACTGGTTGACTCATGTTTGGCCATTGGTGGATCCATCTTGGAGCTGGCCGGAGCTGACTCTGTCCAATATGGGAGAAGCTTCTGGTGTTCTCTCAATGAAGTCATCCCTGCCAGCACTCCTGCTAGCAAAACCTTGTCACATAAACCCAGTATGCAGTACTGGTTTAGATAGACTAAACTTGTGTCTTTGTAAGGTAAACTTGTGGTTCCCACATAAAAAGAGTTTCATGGAAATCTCACTAAGAAAAAAAAAAGTTAAATATAAAACACAGAAAGACCAGATGTTTGAAATATCAAGGCAAAGAAAACAAACAATACAGTCTATTTGCATGTTTGAAGACTCTGGTCATAACAGCCAAAATTATTCTGGGCTTTCAGTTTTCTAAGTTAAAATAAGAATTGCAAATTGCTGAAGTATACAAAAATCACTGAAAATTCTGGCCTTTACTCCTCCTTTCCTTCATATCCTTTATATTCTGTATAATTAGCACTTTATACTGATGATGAATTCAGGGTAGGGACTCAGCCTGTCAGTAATGTATATGAAGTTATATTCCTTTAAAAAGTACGAGCTCTTTTACCCAATCTAGAATCTTCCTTCCACAAAAGTTAAGGAAAGTTTATAATAGAAGTAGAGTAAGTATGAGGACCTTGACCTCAAAACCAGGAACAAAAATAGGAGTATGCTGTGAGACAAATCTGTATAATCCATGTACAGAAATAATGAAACTGGGAAAAGGAAGGGAAGCAACAAACCTGCAGAACTATCTTTACCTGCGTATCCACCAGACTATGCCCAAAGCTAAAAGGGACCTTGTTTCCCTTGTACTTTGCAAGAGCTTCTTACACAATTGCTAGATGTGGGCTGATCTTTGCAATGGGTTGAAGCCAATGGTTTGGCGTAAAGCAAAAAGGAATTAATAAAGGTGTCCTGCTTTCCTCCTGATAGAGCTCTATTTTCATTGCTCTGCATTTCCCCTCCAGTATTTTTGACATCAGAAGGAAGGATCCAGGTTAACATTATGTGTCTAGCAGAGCATGCAATGACACGATTTTATGAGGACTCGAGGATGCATGGTTAAAATTAAGAAATAAGTAGCAAAATGATTGCCTCTATTAAAAAGAAAAAGAAAAAAAAAAGAGTATAAGAGTATCTTCATGGTCATGCATGCTAAGCAGATTTGAGGAGTGTGAATGACAACAATAAGAAGCATCCAAATTTTACTGAAGAAAGAAGTTTTCTGACTTGATGAAAAATGGCCTGTGACAGGCCTATTCTATTCTATTCTATTCTATTCTATTCTATTCTATTCTATTCTATTCTATTCTATTCTAATAGCACTGGAGTGCATTTTCAAGCTATTCTATTAGGTACATTGAACAGATACCTCCTTTGGATATGAAGTCATTAAACCCTCTTTCTGAGCATGATTTTCCCTTTTTTCTTAAATGTGTTTACAGGAAATTAACATTATTGAATTACAATGTCTTCAATAATATTACTATGAATTCCAATACACAATTCTTTAATTTAAAATGAAAAAATTAAAAGGATCTGCAGTGATTGTGGATTTTTTTTTTCATTCCACTGGAGATCCTTATTAAATTTCCAGCAAAATAAATGAGCCATATAGTCCTCTGTTTTTCCTTTCTCAACTGAAAATCAGATTGAGTATTACAGAGCTGTTGCAAATCGTGTATTGTATATAAGCATTAACTCAAACCAGTTATTGATTTTAGTGGTAAGGAAAATCTGCTAAATTCTATTTGGAATACCCAAAAGATTCAAACAAAGCAGATATATTTTGCCTTGCCATATTAGACGTTATCTATTTACACACATTTCCAAAATGAGATAACACAGATATTTATACTGGAGCAGATGTAAACCTGAAACACATTAATTTAAGAAAAGCTAGTATGATATTCTGAGACTATATAACCCTGCATGCAATTTTAGAATTGGTAATTTCGATACATGGAGCCATAAAAAGACACACTTGTCCCCTTCACCTTCTCACCCATTAGCATTATTCATGTGTCACTGGCTTCTCCTCACTTAAAAAGTCTTTCTTGTTGGCAGAAATCAAATGACAGCCAGCAAAGCTGTAGTGTACTCGTCTCCACTTGACATCTTCTGAGAGAGATCCCCTAGTGAACTCTCTCCCACTGTTGTTTCATCCCTGTCAACACAATTTTAAAAGTATGAAAAAAATACAATGTTAAGCAACATCTAAACAGGTAGCTATTTTGTGACTGTAATACGTTGAACTATCAAAGCAGGCTTTTTTTTTCTAAAGGAGTGACCTGATTTTAAAACAACGTAATTCTGTTTGTTTTAAAGCATTTTCCACAATTAATGCCCATTTCTTCTTAGAAAGACTTTTGCTCAAAGGCATTGCTACAGACAGGTTTTTCTCACTTGTTAACAAAACTTATATTTGTGCCCCATTCCATTTAAGCAGGGTATATTAGAAAAACACTGAGCTGATTAAAGAAAATAAGACAGTGTGTAAAGCAAGTTGTTTGTATCTATAGTTTTGTTCCCATATAAATAGTTTGTCTTGCAACTTGTTAATGGAAATAAAATTTATACAAAATCTCTTCTACAAATTGATCAAAACAAGGCCATGGAATAAGAACTCTTCTATCTTCTGACTTGTTATCTACATTCCTAGCAGAAAGATTGAATTAGAGTAGATTAGATTACAAAGCAGAGAGAGGAGGTGAAAAGGAAAACTTATGGAAAATTGTCCCAGAGCTCTCTTTTGCAAAGGATGAATCACTGTCACATTAAGTGTATGACAATTCAATAACAAAAATGCCACCAACTTGCATAAGACCAAAATTTTCAATCTATGAACACAGATACACATACTCTGAAAAACACGCATACAACAAGGGCAAAGTGTGGGAAGCAAAAATTCCCCTAGCTCTTTAAACTGTGAAAGCCATGGAGATAATACATCAGACTTGTGGATTTCAAATTATGTTGTACTTGTCCATTTCTAAAAATTCGCATTGCTTTTTAGAGAAGGTCCTATCATTATGTCAAAGGTGTTTGTGTAGCAATTGTTGCAATCTCACCAAAAGTTACAGACATGGGTTCTTAGTGCTCTAGCTTCATTTTGGGACACATTCAACCCCGCATGCTTCATTTTCACAAAATCCAAGCTGTTCTTGTGAAAAATCTGACAGACTTTCAAGATCATCCTCTCAAAAGAAAACAAAACAAAAAAATCCACTCCATAAACAAAACCAAACCAAAACAAAAATAACTGTCATATTTCTGCTCCAAAACCATGTAAAATGTCTTTGGTTTTGTGTACAAAGTGCAGTACTCAACTTCACAGTCCTCCTGTGGAAGTGGTACAGAATGTGTAATCATATGTAGCTTTTTAAAAGGAGGTTGTAGTGAGGTGGGTGTCAGTCTCTGCTCCTGAGTAATAAGTGACAGGATGAAAGAAAATGGCCTCAAGTTGCACCAGGGAAGGTTTAGACTGGGTATTAGGGAAAATTTCTTCACTGAAAGGTTTATAAAGCATTGGAACAGATTGTCCAGTGAAGTGATGGAGTCAAAACCACTGTAAGTATTCAAAATATGTGGATATGGTATTTGAGAAAGGACTTGATGCTGAACATGGTGGTACTGCAGGGTTGACTGTTGAATTTAATAATCTTAAAGGTCTCTTGCAACGTTAACAATTCTATGATTCTGTACTCTGTACCTATACTTACACTAGTCGTTCTAGTTTCACTTATACTCAGTGTCAAATAATAAATTGTGTGAGCATAAAAGTTAACAGCATGATTGACCATCTTAAGGTAGATATTTAAAATTAGCTATCTAGATAGAAGTCTGTATGGTGCATTTTTTTCTCTGAGCAGTTCATGTACAGATGTCTGAAAGTACACGTTGTGAATATATTTCTATATGCATATTCATATAAAAAGTATTTATATGTACAATCTCGTCTCAACAGTTTCAAGAAGCAAAAACAGTTGCCAGAGGTTAATTTTAAATAGCCATAGTTCATTCACCAATTGCGAAGTTGGAGAAAGGGAGGAAGCTAACATAAAACCACCAGAGAATCCATCTAAAATTATAATCCCCTGAAAAGGGACTCTGCTTGCACACATAAAATTCATAATTACGTTACCAAGAAATTCTTCAATGCATCATAGCTATCAGTAACCATTCAGATACTAGAGCAGAATGTATTTATTAGCTCACAGTTTACTTGACACCATTTCTCAGATCAAGGGATGCATTAAAGGACTTGACTTGTACATGTCAGAGTGATCTTGCATGATGCATAGAACTTCTGCAGATGGCACAAATACAAATCGCTCTCTAAATATATTGACTAGTCTGTACATACACAGGGAGATGGGCCCAGTTTGTCCCTAAAATCATACTAAATATATCTTTAACCTATATGTGTTACCCCATTTTTCAGCAGTTACTCTAGCCTAATTCAATGAGAGATCAGAACCAAGTCTATCGCTGCCAGATAGCTCCATCACAAATTTGTTGTCTCTATCAGGTAAATTGCTTCCTCTTTAAGATACTGTTGACACACTTGAGAAAAATACATAGTATTTTATATATTGTAAAATTCAGCTCTTAAAAACTTTCCACATTTTTTGTAAGTAAATGATATGTAAAATAAAAAAACCTCAGCCCCTACAGACTATAATAATAAAAATATTTGAGTTGAACTGCTTAATTTTATCAGAAATAAACATTTCCCTAGTCTTGTACTTATTCAGAAATATGAAAATAATGCTTCTGCTAAAAAAAAAAATCAGGAAAAGGTGTAATAACTTGTGGATACCTTACCTAAACTACACATTTGACACTTTTATAATCTGAAAGACTCTGACAGTCTTATGTAATTTATTTTCTCCACGTGAATTAAGTATTCTGTGGTGTGAGGACTGATGGTCATCCAGGACCTTTGAAATGCACTACTTACACAATTTTCTAACTTAAATCAGGTTAGTCTTAATATATGTGGCAAGAAGAGTAGAATTAGTGTGATATAAGCATTATACTGATTTGTGTTCTGAATTTATGGTTGTGATGCAGGTGAGCATCATGGCAGCATTGTGCCACTATGCACACCCAATGCACAAGTTATCAATTCCCTGGGCAGACCAGGAACACCCCAACTGTTCCCAGTTCAGAGACTATGTGTCGATTAAAAATTTACTTTAGCCAGAGTGGTTGACAGAGCTCTTATATGCCTGCACCACATTTTATTGAAACAATTCATCCCAAAGCTATCTAGATGTGAATTTCTATTGGTTTTAGGAATTCCCACAGGCATCTCCTGCTGGATCCAGTCCCTTTGGTATTTTTTTCAAGTCATTTCCATGGTAGAGCTGGCCAAACTGTGGGCAGCTAAGATACAGTGGTCAGCAGAAACTGTTCCTACAGATGCTGAAATGGCCATACAGAATATTCCTGTCAGGAATTAACACTGGCACAGCTTCACTGGCCAGGATGCAGTTCCTCAAGGCACCAACAGGGCTGGCAGGAAGAGGGGCAGGTAACAGGATCTACCAATAGTCAAGACAAACAATTATCCATCAGATCCAGAGCATATCCAGCAGTCCTTTCAAGAGTAGCAAGTGAATGGACCAGAAGTGTGTCTGAAAACAAGGTTAAGCATGGGTTCACGTTCTGTTTAGGAGACAGGATTGGAGATGAGTCAGAGTACAAGCACATCCACATCTTCCTTCAGACAGAGTGGCTGTTAAGGGGCTCTGGGAATAGAAGGTATGATTCTGGATCTCAGGTAAGCCTGATCAAGGTAATTACGGCCTGTTGGTGCCCTTGGGGTACTGACAATTATTTTATACATAATTAAGATAATTAAAAGATGCTATGTATGTCATTTAAGATAAACAAAAACAAGATCATGCAAATGGTGAGCCTCTAAGGCAGTGCCAGATCCCATCTGGGTATAGCAATTTGGTAAAACAACAGTCTGAGAAGTATCAGTTGATCCAGCAGAAGATGCTGCTTCAAGAATCCTTGCAATGGAGATTCCTGTCATCTGCTGGACTGAGACTGTCATCCCATTTGACAAATTCTTTTTCCCATGCCAGCATTACCCTTTGCAAAAATGCTAATAACTTATGTTCTTCTTTTTTTTCTTTTTTTTTTTTTTTTACAAACACATTTTCCAGGAGTAGCTATGCAAATAATTTTTTGCAGATAAGTTTACTCTAAGCTTTTGCCTTTAATTAANGTATGTTCTTCTTTTTTTTCTTTTTTTTTTTTTAACAAACACATTTTCCAGGAGTAGCTATGCAAATAATTTTTTGCAGATAAGTTTACTCTAAGCTTTTGCCTTTAATTAACCTCACAGTAGCAATAATGTACCAGTTAAATAGATTTTCCTTTATAACATTATACAAGCACTGTGACCTATAAGGTAGTAAGCTCATAAACTACACAGGCAGCCCTAGGTATATACATTTTGTTCTTTAGATAGTAAAATAGCACATTCTTTTTTCTCTCAGTATGTACATATATGTGTGTGCTTACATAATTAGGGGACAATTACAAAAAAACAGCTGTGAAATTTCGAATTTAGTTTAGAGGTCCAGATTGTTGTAATAACATCCATTTGGAATTTGTGCAGCTTTTCTTTTTTCAATAAAATATTTCAAGATCACTTGCTTATTGAAAAATATAACATCTGTTCAAGAATTCAAGGTTTCCTTTTTTTTTTTTTCCCCCTTTGTCTTAGAATTACGTTTTTCCCAATTTAACTAACACATATGCACTTCTCAGGTCTCTGCTGGTTTGTATGACAGTTTATTCAAGGAAGAGTGGAGCCAAAAGATGATTATGATACCCACTTTATCAACTCTTACTTTCCTAGAGGTGTTTGAGTTTTAACATATATGAAGCCATCAAGGAAAAATATATGGGCACATCCATTTAGAGACCAGCACTTAAGAAGGAAAGTTCTTCTCCATCAGTCATAGGATACCTCCCAATAGTTTGACTGATTATCAGATATTACTGCTTAGATGTTATAATCATGTTGTCTATGACTTGCAGTTGTATCATGCTGTTGGACGGAATGAAGTGACTTATAGTCTCCATATCTCTTCCTTAATTTACTTAATAAGACTGCCTTAAAAATCTGGTTAGCATGTTTTTCCTTAATAATCCAGCACTGTATTGTATTCACATTATGAAAGTATATGGAGAGGTAATTTTCCTGAGTAAAGTTCTATTTCACAATCATGATATTTTTTTATGCCAACATTAGAAATGCATATTGCTTCTGCAGCTAGGCATGTTCTTTATCCATGTAAGATTTTGTTTTTTCTTGTACATAGTTATATTTACTCCTTATAGATAGATCTGTTCTCAGCTCTGACCTAGCACTGTTTGCCTAATAAGGTAATATATTCAAGTCAAAGTTCTAAGAAACTAATTTAAAGCCTTAAAGACAACAGCATTTGAGCATCTCTCATTCCTATCATAGCCCTTTAGAACAACTAAGCTCAATGTGTCAGTTCCTGCTTTTTACTTCAAGTTAAAATCTTGATTTATGGGGACAGACAACCTTCTAAAGACAAATACTGTGACTATTTAATGTGGGACTAACCTTCCTGTCTGATATAGGAGGAGAGATAACATGATAGGGAAGGTGATTTTCTCAGGATGAGGTTTATTCTTTGCAAATGAACTGTGCTGGCCCCTGCAGTTTCCCTAAACACACATAGCTCAATTGCACAATTCATGGCAGATTTTGTAATGCAGAGACAGAGATTTTTAAATTTATCTGGAGCTGCCTGAACAGCTTCTGGTTTTGTTGTTTTTTGTCAATAACACATTTTAGACTGTCTTCTGTATAAAATATTACAACATTAAAATGGAGGTAATAGCAGAAAGGACTTAAATCCTTTGTCTGGTATTTTACCCTCTATCTTCCAAAATGTATTCTGAGAACAGATGTACCTTTTTGTCATGACTCTGCATAAGGGCTGGGAACAGATCCATTTCACAAAGAAAAGCAAGATAAAGAGAGGTGAAACTATTATGGCACTGCCACTCCATCAGTCCTGTTTCCTGGATTGATCAGAAACCTGCTAATCCTTACCCAACCCAAACAACTATACTTAGTAAGTTCAAGGCTTTGGAAGAAAATAACTATGGGCTTCTTATTGGGAAACTATCTTAATAGGATCCAGTAAAAAAAAAAAAAAGGCTACATTTAATTTCATAATCACAGTCTGCTTAGAATCATTAACCATGTTTTGCTTATATCCCCAGACAAATCATGATTAATAGCAAAAGGCTCCAGGACATAAAATGCATTTATTAATTATCAGAGTTCTGTTAATTAAGAGCTATACTTATATTGTACCATCATTAGTATAACATTGTTTTTAGCATTACTGACATGAAGAAGAGCAAACGATTAAATCTGAGGCACATATGTCATCTGTATGACAACTCCTTGATGCATCAATATTGTCTCCGATATATCTCTATGGAAAATATGCAGATTAATATGAAAAATGGCTCTGTAATCATCAATATCTTATTCTGAATATGGAAAGATTTCTATGTGCCACTCATTATGAACATGTGGCCTCACATGTTACAGCAAGAGGTAAAAACAGAGGCATGCATCCTCTTTGTTGTCTTGAATCCCATAGAGATAAGATCACATGCCTAGGTGTGAGAAGCACGCAGCCTCTCTCCAAAAAAATTTCCTAGTGACGCAAATTCATTAAAAGAATGATGAGTAGTCAGAATTAAAGCAGAGCTCAAAACCATGTGCTACTACATAAACGGCATATTTTATTTTATTTTACTGAAACAATGAAAATATGTATATTTTAAATAATATGCTTACATTATAGTATCCAAATCTTTGCAGAGAACCCCAGTAAATGCTCATTTCTGCTACTGGTAACTGTCTGTAACAGGTAATCCCATTTTTCTTGAAATCCATGTTACAAGTGTGGAAGGTGCATTTGTAATGCAAGCCTCAGCCATAAGTGGAAAAACATGGATCAAAAGCACTGTAAAAATAATTGGTGAGAGAAAGTTCCTCTGGAAGTGGAATCCAGACTACAAGAAAATATGTACATGTGTGGTTATTCAAGAGAATAAATATGTGGTTAATATATTCAATATTCTGATTTTATACTGTTCTTATTTGAATACATGAACAACTAGATTTGAAAATAGGCTTTCCACCACAGGCTTAAGAGAAAATGGCAGAAGACCTATAAAATTCACCATGTGCAGAGCTATTCTGCTGCTTAAAACTCTGACCAGAAGCTGTTTTCCTTTATTTCTACATTTCCTGGTATTTCCTTTAGGAAGGTGGGAGATAACAACCAAAGATAGGGAAATAAAAGACTTGTTTCGCCCATGTGCAACATCTTCAGTTTTCCAGCTTCTTTTTTTCTAATCTTGGGCAAGACAGACAAAAATGTCCAAAATGCTATTTTCTGACCTGCTCTTTTTGGTGATACTACTATGCATGAAAACAATTCCTAAATCCTTTCACACATATTCAAGTACAAGTGCAATAAAATCAAACTGATTTTCAGAGATGTGGCCTACCTACAACTTCCAGGGATACTTCTGCCACTTCTCAGGGACTAACACAAAAGGCAGAAAAGGAGGGAAATTATTTGGTATTAAGCAACAGCTTTGCTTTGCCCAGTGATACCCAAGAGCTATTGACTAGAATTATACAGACACAGCAAGGGAACATTGGTAGTTAAAGGACACTTTTCCTTCAGGCTCTTCTACTTTGAAGTAGGAAAACAGTTTGCCTGCTGTGACAACAGAAAAAGAGGAAAATGATTTGTCTACTGGGTGGTAACTTAGCAGAATCACTCAGCCTGGCAGAGACAGCAGAGCTTGCTGGAGTGTCACAGCAGCCCTGATGCAGGGGAAGTCAAGGCTTCCTGCTGCAGACACTCCCTGTGCAGACACTTGCTATCAAAGGAGATGTCCGGAGCCAAACCCTGAGCTTGTATGCTGACTACAGGTGTGGCAAAGGGCTTTGAAAACGTCACTGAAATGGGTCTGAGTTTGGGATGGAGCTGAGGGATGTTTTGGTTTTGTTTTTCCCTTGGAGCACAGGAGTCCACTTCTCATCACTTTTGGTTCTGCCACCAGAGGGCATGAGGAGCCAAACTTTGGTGGCTTTGCAATGATACTGTTCCCATTTTCCTACACAAGGAACAGAGGGACTAAACTGCACTTTGTGATCCTCTGCAGTCCCTGACCAGGCTGGTGATTGTGAAGGGAGAAATTAGACGTGTCCTTCTGAAGCTATGAAGACATAGCTTTGTCCCCTGTGAGAACACATTTGTCCAGGAGGAAAAGGTCACACTGTGCACCTGTAAATGATTTTTTGTCTACTGCCTTGTGGAAGCATGCCAAAGGCAATGTGACTCCAGAGTGCAATATTAGCTTTCTCTTCTATATGCTGCATGACCACTGCTTTTATCGTGACACAGAACAGATACTTTGATATTCACAAATTCTGCAGGAAACTGGGACCCATCAGTTTGGTGACTACTTAGCTGAACAGGCAAATAAGTTTCCATTTGATGAACATATCACTTCACTAATTTTGTCAAGATCCAAAACACATAGCTCCTCACAAGCAGGGCAATGGTTGCCTTAATTTAAGGGTATCACTCTAAGTGCATCTAATGTTGAAACGCAAATTCTGAGGTGTGGAGGAATTTCATGTTGGTCTCCGTGGTAAATTCATATGGGACCATCCTTAAAAAAGGTTCTGATAGGACAGCACCATCACCAGGAACAAGAGGAGGACTAGAAGGACAATGCCCCTTCTGAAGCTGCACAGGGCAGTCTATAAGAAACAGGTAATAAATGACAGTTTTTCTTGTATGTTTTGGATGATCAAGAAGTGCTAGCAGCACCCTTTTACCACTATTCTTGCAGGGTTACCTAGCAACAGTGGGAAAAAGTTTTTTTTAAATATTGTCTGGAAAATGCAGACCAGTAACTTTCTTTAACACCTGAAAATATTGCATGTGTTATGATTTCTCACAATTAACATATTAGAAAATTTCCTGTAAATGTATTTTTATCAAATTTCTGGAGAACTTCACTGAAGTCCTAACAGTAAATCATTTTTTCCCCCAAATAAAATAAGTATGACTGTAATCAATGATTTGACTAATTCTGCTTGTGAAGTGGCAAAATTGAGACAGTTTTTTTCTAAATGTATGTATCATAAGGATCTTAGTGTCCATTTTACAATCCAAAATTATTTTGTCTGGGTAGAAAGGGTTGCAACATCAGTCTCAGCAGAAAATGCTTAGTGACCTTTATAACCCTAAGAGATGTTCCAAATCTAACCTTCAGAGAGATTTGTCATGGGAAGACATGCTCTTCTTTGTTGGAGGAGACACCTCCAACAGTGGAGGAGCAGCCTCAGCAATGCAGATTTGTGAATGCCTGAACCCTGGAAACTGCACTTTGATGCCACAGGACAGTTTATAATCTAAGAACTTTACCCTTTGAGGATTTTTTTAATGTTACAAGGTTCTCTTTTGTTCTCCTATATACCACTTTGGGATTTTTCCACTCACATGGCCTGTAACTCACCCCCTACTGCCTCCTGCTGGTGGCTGGGTAATAACCCCCTATATGGCATATCCCTGCCCCTGTCCCCTCAGTTTTGGGGATCCTGGCCTTGTATGGCTGGGGCTGACCCAGACCCTTCCCCAAAACCTTCCCAGGGTGCTCCTGGGCCCAGAACCCGGCCCCCCAACCATATTTAAGTTGTGTACCAATTTGAATAAGTGCCTCTTTTTGGCTTGCACCTCTCTGCCTCACTCCTTGGAGTGTCTCCCCTTCTTTCCACCCCCCACATGCCCTCAGGACCACACTTCTTAGCATCCGAAGATGTTATGTCACCATATGGGTACCTGTTTGTTGATTTTAACATTTATGACAACAGGTTTTTAGGCTAAGAACATGACTTTTTTTCTTGCAAAAACTGTTTTACAAAATTCATATTTGGAAAACCAGCACTCAGAAACAAAAGCAGATGAGTTGATCTGACAGACTTGCATTGATATCAAGGCAGAAACAGGAGTATGATGTCCTAATGTCTGAACAGCTTCTGTCCCTCCTGAAGCTGCTGATCTCTTCCCCACAGACTGAGGAAAGCTACACTTTGATCTGTTTCTGATGACCTGATAAAAGATGTTTCTGAATTGCCCTGAATACACTGAAAGCACATTCTCTTAATGTCTTGCCAGATGTGCTGAAAAGCTGTCACAAATTCATTAAAAACCTCAAGAGTAAAAGGCTGTCTTCCAGAAGAAGAAAGCTGTTGGTGAAACAAGCTGGAGCGTTTATGGTCCTCTAAGTTTTAAAATTGTCTATTTCCAGGGTTTTCTACCAAGTAGTGATAAAGCATATGAAAAAAAAAAACAAAAAAAACAAAAAAAAACAAACAAACCTGGTATGTGCAAGCCAGCAGGAGCTGGTAATGTTACCACCGCTACCCAGTGAAGACACTAGGGATGACATTTTCCACTGTTTGGGTGTAGACATATGGGACAGCCTCCACAAACTAGGCTTAACAGGATGTAGAATAGCTAAGTTGTATAGCAGAGCTCTTCAGTAAACTTTGGCACATGTGGAACAGAATGATCAGGAAAATTGAGACAAAGTTTCATTCTACTGGAAAAAACTCAAAACAGAAGTGGTAGACCATGTGAAGAAACCTGAACACCCTGACCTTGTTGTTCAGGAAGTATTGGACAGTGTGCAGGAAGAATGAATAGGCGTGTGTAGGAAAACCAGGGAAACACAAGCATATTCCTTCTTGGAACATCCAAGCAAAGGAGTTCAGCAACACCACTGCACCAAAAATATTTCTTTCATTCTTTCTCTGGGAGTTCCTTGAAAAGGGTTCACTTTCTGAAGTTCCTTGGAGTAAAGCTTGATAGCTTTGTGACTGTAATTTAGTATGTGGTATACGATCTGATACCCTTTCCACTTTCTTGTGATTTCATATAACATAAATATTTCTTTTGTAAACTGTTTTTCATAATTTCTTTCATAAAGTGATTGATACCAAATCTCACTTTTGCTCTAGATACTTTCTTGTGCCTTTCTGACGATGCATAATGTCCTTAATTTTAAACCAATGCCTGCACATAGTTTTCCAAACCCTCACAAGGGTTGAACATTTCACTTTCACAGATCTGGATCTAACAGTGCTGTGGATGCTCTGGTTATAAACGTATCCACATAACAAAGGTGTTTCATGATGTAAAATATATCCACATCTTAGTATTTAATGTCTTGTTAAAGTTGAGTATGTTTCTACTTTAAGAAACTTTTCTAAAAAAAAAAAAAATGTAGTTTAAAAATTCCTTTTCCCAGTTAGCCTCTAATTTTTGAGGCATGTGTCCCTACTAAAATTGTTTGTAAAAGCCATGGCTTTTTCTGAACTCGTCTTGCCTTTTAAAAGTACAGTGCAGGAATACATGGATATTATGTCTGTCAGAATCATTCAGTTTGGAAAAACAATGTTTATGCTCCTGCCTTTGAGCATCCAGAGCATAAACCTTATTCCTCTCAAAGTTTTTTTTTCAGTGGATTGTGTAAACTGCAAGAATCCTGGTTTGCAAGCTATGGTGTCACTTGGCTTCTGCCAATATCATTGAATCACATATCAACTGTTTGCTTCTTTAAACATTTGAAAAATGGAAATTACACCAACTAAGCTTTTCACCTCCCCTGGAACATAAGAAGTATCTTTTAATAGGTATTCTGGCAAAGGCACATCTAGTAACACACTGCTAAAGCATGCATGTGAAAACTTCAAACACAAGGTGATGTAACAGCTGTGGCTGAAGAGGTGTTATTAATCAGGGACCAGAAGAGGTGATGCTATGTTTGATATTTTCAGCCTTTTTTCTTTCTTGCTTTTAAGTGTTGCCATCTTGATAGTTGTTGCCATAACTTTGATAGTTATGCCGTCTTTAGAAAATGGATTTTGGCCACAAACTCAGGTCCTGGAAATTGCCTTTTTTTTTTTTTTTCCCTGGCTTTCAACTTCTGTATGAAAATGTCACCTGTATATTGAAACAGAGGAAACTCTCAGGGACCAAAGAACACCACCAACTGTGGCTGTCCCTACCCAGCCCCTCTGGGACTCAGCCAACCTTGTCCATGGCCCAGGACCCCATGGCAGCTCCCTGGGGCCATCAGCTTCTGCCCCAGTGACACTGCAACAGAATCTGGTCTCCAGTTCCTCACAGCCCTGCCCTGACCAGAGGGGGCCATGCCAAGCCAAGCCCAGCCATGGGTCTACATCTTGGAGCAGCCTCAGTCCATCCCTGGGAAGCTGCATGATGCCCAGGGCTGGAGCTGCCAAAGTGCCCCCAAGCTGCCCTGTTTCTGTCTTGGGGTGGAATGGGCCCTGGCTACCAAGTTCTGTCCTGTGGAGAACTCACAGTGCTCCCAGCTTCTGGCCCACAAGTTGCTGCCAGCCTGGTGATGACCCAACAGAAGGCCACAGTCTGTTGCACTTAACACTGTGCAACCACATGGTTGGTCTGGGGATGAATGAGGGGACACCTGGGTCAGACTCACAGAATAGTCTTCTTCTATGGACAAAATAACATGAGATGGGATGGGATAGAAAACAGAGTTGTGTGTCAGCTTTCTTGTCAGTCTCATAGGGCTGAATTTTGCCCCCCATGTCCTCTAAGTCATTCCTCACATAAATGTTGCACTTGAACAACAGCCTTTTAAACAGTTGCCCAGAGCCTTTAGTTTGCTATTTAATATTATTTTGTTTTCATGGTTAAACTGACCTTATTAAGTTTACTAAAAGTTATTAAACAGGCAACAACAGCATTAAACAGTAAATTTCATGGCACACAATAGTGTCTCAGTTGTGTGTAAAAATTTGTCAACAAGGATCTGGCCCTGAGCTCTTTCTTAAAGCTTCCAAGGATCCTGGGAAGACATCCCTCTAAGCTGATCTGAACTCTTAAGATGCACAAATGAGTCCTCTTCCAAATGATTGTCTTTCCACAGCAAGTGAATTTGATCCCTGTTCTCATCATCATCTGGAATACAGAAGGGGAAAGCAGAAAGACAAGGGTATGCTCTTGGATATTCTTCCTTTGGAAGGACACGTCCAATTTCTCCCTTCACAATCACCAGCCTGGTCAGGGACTGCAGAGGATCACAAAGTGCAGTTTAGTCCCTCTGTTCCTTGTGTAGGAAAATGGGAACAGTATCATTGCAAAGCCACCAAAGTTTGGCTCCTCATGCCCTCTGGTGGCAGAACCAAGAGTGATGAGACATGAATAAAGTCTGAGGTCTTGTGCTCCAAGGGAACAACAAAATCAAAACATTCCCCAACTCCTGGAGTTTTGCTATGAAAAAGATTGAAGTCTATTTCCCGTGGTGTATCTAGAGCTCTGTAGAGAGGTTTAATATTGAATTATTATCATAGAATCACAGAATACACCAAGTGGAAGGGACCACAAGGATCATCGAGTCCAACCCTTATCACTGTACAGGAACTCCCCCAAGAGTCACACCGTGTGTCTGAGTATTATCCAAATGCTTTAACTCTGTTGGGCTTGGTGTTGTGACCACTTCCCTGGGGAGCCTGTTCCAGTGCCCAACCACCCTCTGGGTGAAGAACCTTTTTCTAATATCCAACCTAGGCTTTCCTTGACACAACTTCAGGCCATTCCCTCGGGTTCTGTCACTGCTCTTCACAGAGAAAAGATCAGTGCCTTCCCCTCACAAGAAAGTTGTAACTGCAATGAGGTCTCCCTTCAGTCTCCTTCTCCAGGCTGAACAGACCAAGTGCCCTCAGCCGCTCCTCATACAGCTTCCCCTCAAGGTCCTTCACCACCTTCATTGCCTTCCTCTGGACACTCTCTAGCAGCTTAATAACTTTCTTATATTGCAGTGCCCAAAACTGTACACAACATTCAAGGTGGTGATGCTTTGCCTGATGCCCCCCAGGACATGGTTGGCTCTCCTGGCTGCCAGGGCACTGCTGACTCATATTCAACTTGCCATCGACTGGGACAGCCAGGTTCCTTTCCACAGCACTGTTTGCAAGCATCTCATTCCCCAGTATGTATATACATCCAGGGTTGCCCCATCCCAGGTGCAGGATCCAGCAGTTTCCCATGTTAAACTTCATATTGTTGGTGATTGCCCAGTTTTCTAATTTGTTGGGGTTTCTCTGCAGGGCCTCCCTGCCTTTGGGAGAGTCAACAGCTCCTCTCAGTTTTTGTCATCTGCAAACTTGCTTTCAAGTTATTAATGAAGTTGTTGAAGAGTTCAGGGACTAAGATGAATGCCTCAGAACCCCACCAGACAGGTTGCCAGTCTAATGTCACCCTATTCTGTATAACCCTCCGTGACTCGCTCGGTTGGTTAAAGTCAGGTCCTAATAAGGCTAAGGTTATAAGTTCAATCCCTTTTGGGGACATTGACTTAATAGCTGGACCTTGTGGGTCCCTTCCAACTCATAATATTCTGTGATTCTGTCATTCCAAACCAAACTCAGACCCATTTCAGTGACGTTTTCAAAGCCCTTTGCCACACCTGTAGTCAGCATACAAGCTCAGGGTTTGGCTCCGGACATCTCCTTTGATAGCAAGTGTCTGCACAGGGAGTGTCTGCAGCAGGAAGCCTTGACTTCCCCTGCATCAGGGCTGCTGTGACACTCCAGCAAGCTCTGCTGTCTCTGCCAGGCTGAGTGATACTGCTAAGTTACCACCCAGTAGACAAATCATTTTCCTCTTTTTCTGTTGTCACAACAAGTCAATTGCTTTCCTAATTGAGCAGAAGAGCCTGAAGGAAAAGTGTCCTTTAACTACCAATGTTCCCTTGCTGTGTCTGTATAATTCTAGTCAATAGCTCTTGGGTATCACTGGGCAAAGCAAAGCTGTTGCTTAATACCAAATAATTTCCCTCCTTTTCTGCCTTTTGTGTTAGTCCCTGAGAAGTGGCAGAAGCATCCCTGGAAGTTGTAGGTAGGCCACATCTCTGAAAATCAGTTTGATTTTATTGCACTTGTATTTGCACGTGTGAAATAGTCTGGGGTGGTAATGTAATTACTTTCTTAATTACTTTCTTGTCCTGTTTTTTAAACTATCTTGGTCAATCCTGTCTCAAGCATGTTTTTCTTTTGTAGGTGGCTTATACCAACAGGCTGCCTGCTGCCTCTCCTATACTCCATTTTAGAGGAAGCATACTCTGAAAGAGCTCAAGTCAGCTATCCAGCCATGCTTAGAAGGTCAGCCAAGGGCTGTTTCAAAAGAGACAAGAATGGCTATACATGGTATTCTTATCCACAACCCTTCAGGGATGCCAGTAGAAAATTGGATTTGCGCAAAATAATGTCACTGAAAAGAGCAGGTCAGGAAATACTCAACATTTTGGACATTTTTCTCCATCTCACTGAAGAACTGATTAGAACAAAAGAAACGAAAAAACTGAAAATGCTACATGTGGGAAATATTTTTTATTCCCCTGTCTTTGGTTGTTAGCTCCTATCTTCCCAAAGGAGAAAAGGGAGAAATAAAAGAGAACAGTTTCTGGTCAGAGCTTTAGGTAGACTAGCTATGCTGATGACTGATTTAATTTCTGTCATTTCCCTTTAGCCCTACAGTGGGACGGTTTCAAAGCCAGCCATTAATTTATTCTGAACCAAACTGAGTGGAAGTGAATCCCTGTGGGATTCTGGACAACTATAGAGATGCATGCTATTGTCATTGTCATGTATGACTGCATATTTATTGTGGCAGACCTATTGAAGTTTCACCATGTTGAGATTATTTCAGGCCAGAACATTCCTATGTTTCTCAAGTGTTGACTGTTTCCTTATTACTTTAGCATTCTAAGGTAACACATTGTCCTCAGACCATCATGTCAGCAGCAAAACCACAACTTGAAGACTCTCAGTAATGTACTTGGCTGTAGCAATATGTGTCATATTCAAAGACAAAGTGTTACGAACCAATACACAGAATTAGAATCACTACAGTGAAACACAATTTTTAGCCTTCCTGCGAATTATTTAAAGTAGAAGTTTTGAATGAAGAGAATATTTAGCTGGACTGAAAGGCTGTTGTGCAGTGTCCTGGTTTTGGCTGGAATAGATTTCATCTTTCTTCCTAGTAGCTGGTACAGTGCTGTGGTTTTGATTTAGTATGAGAATAATGTTGACAACACACTGATATTTTGGCTGTTGCTGAGCAGTGTTTACCCTAAGTCAAGGACTTTTCAGTGTCTCATGCTCTGCCAGTGAGGAGTTGCACAAAAAGCTGGGAGGGAGCATAGTCAGAAGCACTCACCCAAACTGGCCTAAAGAATATTCCATACCATAGGAATGTCCAGTATATGACCTGGGCAGAGCTAGCCAGAGTGGGGCTGTCTGTGACTCAGGGACAAGCTGGACAGCGCTCAGTGGGTGGTGAGAAATTGTATTATATATTACTTGTTTTTCTTGGGTTTGTTACTCTTTCTTTATAAGATTACTACCGCTATTACTATCACCACTACTATTATTACTATGTTTAATTTAATAAATTGTCCTTATCTCAAGCTCCGAGGTTTACCTTTTTTTTCTGATTCTTCTCCCCAGAAGGACAAGAACAGGGGTATGCAGAGACTGAGTGAGCAGCTGTGTTGTACTTGCTTGCTGTGGTTAAACTACAACATAAAGGCATATTGCTGGCACCAAGATATACTGCATTAGGGCCTTCTAGTTTACTTCCTAGACCTTCATCCCTAAAATCCTACTTTCAGTTTTATAGGAATAAAGTTTAAAAATGCATTCAGTTGTTAATAAAATAATAAATAAAACAAGTAAAAAAACCCCCAAGCATTTCACCTTTTGGCTAAAATTAGGAATAAATATTTTCTTTTCTAATGTCTTTCATCTCTTCCCATTTTTATCTTACAGTGAGCATTTGGAAGTGAATGTTGTGAACAGCTGCATATATGTTAGTCCATGAAAATCACTTAGTTCTTTTAAAATTAATAATTTCTTTAAAGCAGCAAAGGTTTATTAATGTGCAATAATTATCTTTGCAATGTAGTAAAAGGAAGTAGTGTTTTGCTGCTTAAAACATACCTGGGTGAGATTCAGAAATGTACATTTTGATCAAATACAAGCTCCTGATGTTTGCTTAGAAGAGACACTGAATAAAACCTTCCAACTGTTTCTTTTATATTTTAATTTATTAGTGTATAAGACTTATGTATAAAACTGCTACCACATCTATTTTGCAAACTGCATACCGGCTGTCATAATTATTCTTTACATACTCATGTATTGATATTTCATCTCCAAAATAGAATAGCAAACTGTCAGGGCATCTCCTGGGAGCTGAGACCATGGGGTATCACTTGGGGGTTCTCTGTGGGGCAGGGCCAGGCTGTGGGGAGCTGGAGACCAGCAACACTGCTGGGCCAGGGACTGGTGACACTGGTGTTAATGTGGTCTTCTGGGCCATGGTCAGGATTGGGGGGAACCTGGGGAGGGCAGGAAGGCAGGGCTGGGGGTGCCCAAATAATAAAATAGGGGAAAAAAAAAATAACACCTCTGGTTCTTACCTCATGTTCAAGACAATTCCTTATTCTCCTCATTTTTCTATCATATACCTGAGTCTTTATAGTTGTAAGCATTATAATGTTTTTTAAATATTTTGGATGAAATTTACTCTCTCTTTCCTATCTTTAAATCCAAAGTCATGTTGAATTTATACTGTTACAACTGAGGAAAGAAGTTTGCTTTTCTTGAAAAGGCTTTTTTGCCATGGTGCATGAAGAGTACTATTAAAATAAATTACATTTTAGCTCCATAGAGCACTTCCTTCTTATACAGGTGTTCCCATTAAACTAGTAAGTTTTGGACATTCAGCACTTCTGAGAACTACATCTCTATATGTCAGTTTCTATATATAGTTTAAAATGCCAAAATTTAGCTATTCATGTTTGAAGACCCTGGCCCATTTTTAGAAGTGTGATAGCAACCTTCTAATCTGTACTGATAGTCATAACCGAGGCAGAAAGTATCTGCTAACCTGAAAGATCAAAATTGCTAATGAACTTGCAAAGGATTGTTCTCCAGTAAGTACGACCTCTGAAAAGAGTGATGATTTCCAAAATTGGCCAATTTCTTCTTTCTCTGGTATCTAAAAAGCAAATGCCAGAGAACTAGCTAGCCAGAATCTTTTCATTGTGCTCTTGGGTTCAGAAATAATACTGTAACCTTTTCAACGCATGCTTAGCTTGAAACCTAATCTTTTGTATTTAAAGATGATGCATTAGAAGGTCTGGAGTTTGGCAAAGGAAGACAAAATTACTTCTTTTATTGTAGTATTACTCTAAATACATAGAATATCTGAATGTGTTGCACACAGTTAGAAAATAATACATAGTGAACCTGCAAACCAGGGAATGTTTGCCTTTTAAGCTCGTTGGAATTTTGTTGTTTATTGGGTTTTGATTTTTCTTTTTTTAATTTTATCTCAAACACTGGATTTGAACTGTTTAAGTTGTGACGGTCCCACGTTTACTTTTCTAATTGTAAGAAATTGATTCATTTTTCAAAACAGGGAAACTTTCTGTAATTATTGCATAGCTACATCTTCCTTTACTAAAGCTTTCTTTTGACCATCTAAGGAAACTGAATTCTGTCTTAAAACTTAATTCTTTCATACTTAAATGAGTCTAGTAGAAATACTTACAGATTATACTTTTAGGCAAATTCCAATTGTCTTCCATACAAAAATAGACTGTGCAAGTGATAGCCACTGATTGTCCTTTTATTTCTGAACCTTGTGCACAGGGAGTTCATTAATTTAAGCAACATATGATGCAATAATCAAGACAGTCCTTACCTCTACTTAAAAAGAGACAGATGACTTTTTAATCTGCTGTTTTTATTGTCATTTAATATGGCCAGTAGTGGAAAAGGGAAGACATTCTTGTATTACTATTACAGAAATTATTCTCATTACTGGAAAGCCAGAAAATAATGTTGACATTGTCCAGATAGAACTAACCACAGAAACTGCAGCGACTGCCATGAGGTAGGGAACAGCCATCTTAGCAGTCAACTACCTCTTAGTATCATCAAAACAAAAACCCTGATGAAAATTTTGCTCCTCTGTCAACTTGCATTAGAATCTAAATTTGTCAACCCAAATCTGCCCTATAAAAAAGGCAAAAAAACCCCTGCAAAACAAATTTGTACATGTTCCTTGCTTCAAGGCAGAAAGGGGTTTGAGTACACAGTGTTGTGTAAGTGGTTAGGTTTTTGGTTTTGGTGCATTTGAAGAATTCAGCCAGTAAAACAAAAAAGTACTCACCTGACCAAAATTCAGAATAACTTTACCATATATTTGTAGTATTGATATTTTAAGCTGATTGCAAACTTCACATATTCTATATTACAATGAAACTATGAAAATCTGTCTACAGGTTAGGGAAAGTTATAGTTTCACTTAGAAAATATTATAAAATGCACAACACTGAAAATGGCAAAAAAATAATTCAATTCTTGGGCAATTTTATGTTGGAAATTACATGGTGCAATCTATAAATAGATAATATCCAGTATAGGATACTGTTCAAAAGTTTTCCATTCTGGAAACATCCCCTATGAAATTCAATATCCAGCCTTCAAAGAATGTCTTAACTCTAAAATTAAATAATGCATTTAAAATTGCAGAGGTAAACACTAAGATGTAAGTGAAAACATCCACCAAGGCAGGTGAAACAGCCTCCAAAATAGTTGTTGTAAAAGGTTGTATATCATCCACAATAGGCAGAAACCACGCAGTAATCGGAGTGGATGAGAGGCACAAGTTATCCATGGTTGAGCCCTAATCTGTTCTTGTTCCCAGCCTTGCTGTGTGACTTCATTGTCCCTTGACCTCCTGAGAGAATGTCTTGAGAAAATTTATATACACCCACAAATAATACGACATATCTCCTCCTTTCTTCCATGCTGTGGTGGTTTTTGAAATAGTTAACAATCCCCTCTACCTCAAAGTACCTCTGTTCTGAGGCAGGAATCAAGCAGACTGCGTACTATGCAGATTAAAATGACATCCTAAGAAGAATCCTAAGAAGATTGAGGGAATGACAGTCATACTATCACTTTTGGATTGAGAATATTGACAGTTGTAAATACTGGCAATTCTTGAAGTAAATAGAGTAACTTATGACTAAGAACTACTGTTTCAAACTGTACATTTTAACATATTTTTTCTGAAATCAGAACAAATGAGACACCTATGCTTTTGCACAAGGAAACAGAAAGCAGAGATAACACTTGTACTTGCACTACCTCTGCTTTTTCCTCTATACCTCACCAGCAACATGCCTGAGTTTAGAGGAACTATTCCTTTTCCCCAACAATTAAATTAGAAACTCCACTATAAAATTGTGTTTTTATAACCTTTAGCCATTTATTTCTCTTCCTTAGTCTGCTCAGGTGTTTGAATGTGAACAAGGTGTCTAAATGTGAATGAAGGCCTGGTAAGGCTTAAAATGTGAAGCCGGGGCTTGGATAAGATAAAGGTTTTCTCTGTGTTCCTGAATTTTTTTAAAGAAATTGTCTAACAAAGCTACATGTTCCACATCACTAACAGCAACCTCCTGCAGTGTGGTTGCGTCCAGTGAGGGGAGTAACAGAAAGGAAAAGATCTCCCTGAAAAATGAATTAATTAGATGAGTGGTATAAAGATGACACCTAGGCTCTAAACATTACTGTAAGTAGAAGCTCTCTACTCAAAATCAAATACATAATAATAGAATTTTTCATTTCATTTGATGCTCAATCTTTGCCCGAACTCACTAAGCTTCTCTTCAATGCCTGCTCAAGTTTAATTATACAGCTTCACGTCTCTGGTGTACACATCACATGGTAGACCTGCTGCAGATTTTAATGTCAATGGAAAGATTAATTAAATTTATAAACTCCATAAAATAGTTTCATATTTATCAGAAAATTATTAAAACAAAATTAGCAAATTTTGACTTTCTGATTCCTATTTGTACATGGTAGATGTTGTATTTTCAGATTATTTTTATTAACATCTTTTTCTTTCCCTTCCTTTGTTCTTGTAGTGCACATTTGCTAAGTGACTTTTCATAAAAATTATCAAATACAGAGGAATTTTTTTGCATGAAAGAGTTACTTCTTCTAAACTGAATTTGTAAAGTACTTAATTAACTCTCTGGAAATATATTTTTCACAATATTTTTTAAAAGCTGATGAAAAACAGCCTACTTCCAATAAAAATGAGAGATCCTATCTCTCCCTTCTAAAAATCAGAAAGCAAATTTCCTTCTTCATGAACACAACTCTCCTTTTTTTTTCATTTACTAATGTTCCCCAGATGCTGAGGAAGGAACTACCTGCTAACACTAGGATTTATACTAAGAAAATAAACAAGAAAACTAATTTCCCTTCTAGATAATTAATTAAATCTAATAACCACTGAGCTTCTCATCATGAAACTGAACCTAAAATTTCTGAAGTCCTAGGTCATTTCTGATTCAGTCAGTGATTATAGATATTGATGATTTCAAACCTGCACAGTTGCACTTGCCTCTACATCTACCAGTTACCACAGGAGCAATGACAGTAATACAATAATTGAAGGGTTAAAATTGAAGGGGTGTGAGAGAAAAGGAATACCATTTCTTAGACCAGCTAAGGTTATGTTTAGTCTAAAATAGCTGAGAAAAACAGTGAGTTCTAAAATATGCATTTTGACATATCTTCACTCTATAACAGTGAAAGCTACACACTCTCCAAATTCTTGCTTCTGTGGTGAGGAACAATTACCTTCTCATACATCACCTTGTTGAAATTGTATCATTCTTCAGATGTCCATTCTAGAAGATTGAAAACTCAAGGCCCTGAAGGACAACCTGATGTAGTCCATAATATGAAGAAATACTTGAAAGCATGGAGCATGATTGCTTTTCAAATAATACCAATTATTTTATTAAAGGTATTCTTTTCTAGCTCAGGAAAAAACAAAAACAAAAACAAACAAACAAACAAACAAACAAAAAGACCCAAAACCAAAGAAAAAACAATAACTTCCTCGCTCCTCCTCTGCCCCCCTCCCCCAACAAACAAAATAGGAGAACTAGAAATTGAGCATCTTTTTCATGACGAAATTCTGGATGAAATATGATGAATTGAGTCCTTGTTTTATCTCACTGTTTTAAGGTACACAAAATTTGAACTCAAAATAATGGCACCAGAATCACGTCATTTGGAAGAGACATTTAGAGGCCATCTTCATGTACAGTTCTATGTTCAAAGCAGCTTAATCCTTGAATGTCTCCAAGATTAAATGTTCCACCACATCTTTACTCAACATGCACTAATTTTTATCAATTGTATCAAACTCATGAATACGAAAAATAAGAAAATGAATGATAATTTGTATATAACAGAAGGTAAAAGTTTTTGGGAAATGAGTTTTCCTGGTACTTTGCATTTTAGAAAATCCTCATTTAGCAAAGTCAGTTATATTTAAATTATATTTGCAGTTGAAATAGTCTAAAAATATAGAACTAGATAGTAATCCTTGGAATAGAGGTAATTGAGATATCTTTAATTCATAACTTGTTCAATATAAGTTATAGTAATATTTATTCAAAATATGAAAGAACAGTACATTTACATCCAATTTTTGTTTAAAAAACCCCACAGATATCAGTAGTTTATTTAAAAAAATAGTGTCTTTAACCATAGAATTTAGCTTCATATTCAGACATTGAAATTCTTGTGATAACAACATAGCTGACAGTACATAAACCACTGCATAAGCTCCCATCATAGTCAATGAACATGTAGCCAATGGAGTCTAGGAATCTATTTATCTCTTCCAAAAGTAGATATCTGCTTTGAGAGAGATGAATAGCTTTCTGTCTCCATTGAAACAATCGACTAAATAGCTATTGACTGTAACAGGAGCTTAGATATCTAGTCCATGCGTAATCACTTATGCTGTAGATACCTAAATTTAGCAGAATTACTCAGTTGCCCAAACACAGGTTCCTGATATTACTACAGTGATATCCTGCTCACCTGCTTCTGGGCAAATAATTGCCAACGACAGCTTAGTGCGCAATAGTATAATGGCACTAGAAGTTTATGTTCAAGTGGCTTTATATGTGTGACACAGGAGGTGAAGCCAACTGTGTGTTTTTCTTAGTTGTTAGCAAAGCTCAAGTGTGGACCAGCTGATGAGCAAGAAGACACCAGCACCTGTCCACAGTCTGGCATGGTGACTGGGTAAGGGCCCTGGTGTCCTATGGGATTAAAACAGTGTGATTATTCATGCAATCAATAAAGTGGAGATACACACCCAAGAGAGTACGGGTGTGTGTACATTCTTCACCAGTGAACCTCAGTGCTGATCAGCCACTGGTGAGGGATTAAGACGGGTTTCTCTGTAATGTGTACTCTGAACAGCTTCTGACTGGACCTGCAGAAATGAACTGCAGCAGTTGCATCCATCTGACCAAGGTAGGAAGAACTGATAGCTCAGAGCACACTGGAGTCAACTGTGAGCAGACTCGGAAACAGCACTACTCTGGATCTTGAAGTTCAATGCAGTTAGCTGCTCTTTTACATAGAGTAAGATCAGAGGAAAACGCTAACTTTGGAAGACTCACAAAGATATGAAATTGTATCCTTAGATGAAACCAAGATGAAACACAGTAAAAAAAAATAATATGTAGTTCTTTTATTTTGAATGCTTTATAAAACTGTTGATCATTCAAAACAATCCCACTCTTACTATTTATCTTTCACAATCAAATCAGTGTAAGGCATATTGATTAAGATTCAGTGACAATATTTAATTGCCGTGTTTTCTTAATCCTTTGAGCTTATATTTGTATTTTTTGTACCTTGTATTTTTTCATAACTCTCATTGTCCATTGGCATACCTTTTTCCTTTGATGTACTGCTAGTATCTGCGAACCACTGCCAAATTCAGTAGGCTAGAAATACAGACATATGTAGTCACAGCAGTTTCCAGCAATGATGGCATTGATGCTATCTCCTTCAGTTTTATGGCCCACAAGTTTGTCTGTGATCAACATGACAACCTGTCTACAATACAAACTTTCCTTCCAAAATATTTTTTACAATTCCCAGATAATACCCATACATATTTCCAGTCCTTGATCCTGTTTTAGAAATTTGACTATTTCTCCAATGTTATGTTCTGCTACCATTTTACCTCTGTAGCACTCCATTTTCTGTGTAACTTATTGCAATAGTTAGGAGCCATCTGTGTTACAAAAATTGCTGTGTCATACAAAAACACAGTGGAAGAGAGCCATCTCAGAGTGAATAAATGAAAAATAGTTTAGAAGAGATGCCATTACTTCCCAAGGAATATAATGCCTTCAGCAGAATGTGCTTTTTGATATTTAACACAGGCTGCTAAATGTAAGTAGGTCAGCTTCTGTGTATACAAGATTTTTCTCCTAATTCCTGTGCATATACTAACAGCTTAAAGATCTTAAGTTTCTCTTGTGTTTTCACTGTACATTGCTGTGCATTTTGGTGATAAAATCCATGAAAACTATACTTCTGATGAGCTTGTGGAAAAGCAACCTTTTGTTTCAACTGTCTAATTTTCTAGCAGTATCAGGAAGCTGAATCTCTCAACTATAACTTGTATACAGCATCAGATTTAGCTAATAGCAGTCATTATTTTATTAGATCTCATGTTCTTCACCTTACCTCATTTTATGAAGAACTGATTAAACAAGACATCAACAACTCCTTCACTAACATGAACATCTGAAAAAGACATGCTGAATGACATCTCTTTATTTTTAGAATACCTTTATTTTTTAATAATGCTACAATGAGGCTATTGAGGTGTTTCAGACTGAATACCAAACATTACTAAAGGAATAAAACAAAACTACAACAACAAGAAAAAAGCTACAAACCTAAAAAATTCCAGAATTTAGCAAGTGTATAACCAGTCTTCTTGAGCAAGTCATTACTCAATTATTTGACTGAATTAATGCATTTAGCAGTACAAGCTGTGCTCTTTACCTCTTTAAAATGTTTAGCTGTCTTTTGTGTCACCTTACTTTTGAATTCCTGCACCATCCTAGTTTCTTATTTGTAGAGATTTACAGAATTAAGTGCTTTTTCCAATAAGTCTTTGATAAATATTCAAATTCTCCACTTCAGTTTAACCTACTTTCCTTTATTGAGAAAGAATGTCTACTTTCTCCTGACCAGTGCTAGTGTAATAGTCACATAGCTTCCATGATTTCCATTGGGTTACCTCATCTCTGTACTGGCGTTGTAGATAAGAAAGGGAAAAATAGGCAAAAAGGGGTTAATACAATAAATCTTTAGTATAAAATTAATTGATTTTTTAATTCTGGATAAAAAGAAATGTAAGATTTACAAGATGTGGATTTATATAAGCATCAAAGTCATCCAACTATCTGTATCTGAAGGAAAAACAGATACAGGAAAAGCTCTGTATCCATATTTTCCATCAGGTATGAGTGTCATAACGTATTCTAAGGGATTTGAATGTGTGGGAGCATAAGCCAGTAGACCAAGTTAAATGAGAGAAAATCCAATGGAATAAAATTGCCAAGTTCTTTCTAAATTAGCCCAATTTCAAAATAATTCAGGATATTTTTCTGCATAAATTTACAAAACTAAGTTATTCCAATGTTACAGAAATTACTGCTCATATGTCCAATTTATGAATCCAACATTGCTTCCCTTTTATCTCGAGGAATTACTTTTTTCTCTTGTCCTATTTGGAAAAAAAATTGTGGACAATGACTGCAGGGCTTAGTGTCATGTCAGATTCAGTTTTAAAGTTTCATCAGAGCCAGGGATTCTAAAGTTCATAGTCTTCTGTGCCTTGAGTTTTGTTCCATAACACAGGTATAATATATTGCCTCTTTTCCAAACAATTTTTCAACGTATTGACCATCAGAATAAATATTATGTTCCTGGGATCCTAAAAGCACAAAGGACAGATTCACACTCATTTAGAATGCTCTTGCCATCTGCTAATCTGTTAGAATTTGGACTGATCAGGTGAAATGATTCCAACAGAGTATTTCAAATATTATCCTCCTCTTCCTTCATAAAAAGAACTGTTTACTCATCCCTTTATATCTCTTGACTTACTTGATCCTATTAATTTTCATCGGATTGAGAAAATCAAAAGTAAATACTCAAGCAGGAAAGATCAGAGTAATCCACCTTTCTTATGAGAAGAGAGAAGTACTTATAAGAGTGGAAGGAGAATCAAAATAAAAAAGAATTCTTACAGAGGGTGTGAAAACTCTTGGACAAACTGGCTTTTAGCAGCCAACCAAAACAGAGGCAATTCCTAGAAGGATATAAGGGGGCAGTCATGTATTTATTACCAAACAGTTCTCAGATGGTAACCTCATCCATTTCTCTATAGGATGACTAGAAGCTCCAGGCTTAGCTCCCTGGAGGTAACAGCCTGTGCTGAAACTACAAGAAGATTGCATCACATGTCTCATCTATCAGCATTGCTCTCATAGATAAAGGCACACTGGCAAAAGCAGAAAAAAAACCTCAGAATTCAGTTTTTACTTTAATTCCATGTCTCCTACACTGACTGATTAACAGTATTGCCTAAGACAGCATAACTTTGTTGCCTCTCAGCTCTGAACTGAATTACCTGGAGTAGGAGTGTGTCCTATAGAAATGTTATAACAGTTTCTGTGGTCTAATGTTCTTCTCAAGCATTCATTGATGGCCACTGGACTAAATGGACCTTTGATCTGGACTAGGAGAGACATTCTTAAGTTCTTATATAGCTTGATCTAGAGGCTAACTAGTAATGGCAAAGTAATGACATGATCTCAGATTATTGTCTGAGTCTGCTGCTACTCAAACCATCCAGAGACTGCCATCTGACATCTTCCTTCTTTGCTTAGTAGAGATCACGTGCAGGGACATTTCAAGGAAGGAAAGGGAGTTGAAATTCGAAGTGTGATGAATGTTATACATGATCTGTTTGTTTAGAGCTTCTGTATATGCATTGAACGTCACCCTTGTGGAAAGGATGTAATTAAACAGAAGAGAGAAAAGCTGCTTGTCCCAACCCTAGCTGCTGCATTCTGTTTTAAGAAGATACTAATTTAATGTAGATGAGCAGTGGTTTACCCCCAGCCACCAAATAAGTACCATACAGCACCTCTCTCACTTCCCCACTTCCTCCCCAGTGAGATGGGGAGGATAATTAGAAAAAATGAAAAATTCTCATGGGTCGACATAAGAACAGTTTAAAAATTGAATCAAAGTAAAATATAATACTACTAATTATAATATTAATAGTAATATGATATTGAATTCACATGAATTAATTTAGATTTCCTTATAACTGAAAAATGGTGTTGAGTTTAAAAAAGACTGGGTCAGAACAATGGGCATGGGCAATAACAGGTAGAGGACGTATTTGTAAATGAATCTTTTATTTTAATTTTCTCATTCATGAGATCAAGGATTTGTATTTTAAGAAATAACTATTCTAATTTCTGCTCTAATAATAGATACCATAAGAAGTACAAAATCTCTTTCATGATTTTTATGTGCATGCTTCAAGAAAACATGGACAATTCAGTCTTAAAGCTCTTACCAGTGTCTCATACTAGAAAGATATAATAAATTTGCCTTAAATCCATACTCTGACTCTATTGTTGTATAGTCATTCAAAATCTTAAGTGTTCCAGTGCTGGGCCATGTTGTTAAGATATCCAGGAAACTTCTTTAGGAGACCAAAACAATGGCTACAAGCAAAACAGCTGAAGCAAGACTGCTCAAGTGGATACAACAATGTTGCAGGTTAACCCCAGCGGGTAGCTCAGTCCCACACAATGGCTTGCTTCCTTTCCTAGAGAGAAGTGGAAGGGTAAATGTGAGAGAACTCATAGCTTACGATAAAGACAGTTTAATATAAAAAGCACAAGCTGCACACACAAGCAAAACAAACCAGGAATTCATTCCCCTTTCCAAGTGGGAGGGCAGGTGTTCAGCCATTTCTGGGAAAGCAGGTCTTTCTTCATCATGCCATAACCCCAAACAGCCTTTATTCTTCCTTCTTTCCTCAGCTTTTAATGCTGAGCATGGTGCCATATGATATGTGATATCCCTCTGGTCAGCTGGGGTCAGCAGTCCTGTCTGTGTCCCTCCCCAACCCCTTGTGCCCCTTCAGCCTCCTCACTGGCTAAGTGTGAGAAACAGAGGAAGCCTTGACTCTGTGTAAGCACTGCTCAGCAAGAGTTAAAACATCAGTGTGTTATCAACACTGTTTTGGTCACAAATCCAGAATGCAGCACCATATGAGCTACTATAAAGAAAGTTAATTCTGTTCCAGCCCAAACCAGTACAATCAAGTATTCAGACACACCAGTCTAGAATAAGGGAGAGTATATTTATCTGCAGACTTTGTTAGGCACTTGGAAAATTTAATGTCTCCCCAGAAACATATTCTTATATCCCCTGATAAAATTAGGTAACATTTTTATTTCAACAGCATATATACAGCACAGAAAAAAAACAAATCTTGATCAGCAAGCAAAGGTCTATTTCATGGAAGATACCACAGAGCCAGGAGAAGGCCTATGTGCAAAGGCTGCTTTGGGGAGTGTTCCCATCACATCTCTCACTTTACTTTGAAAATGTCTGTTTGGCCTCACTCTTCTGTGGAGTCTCAGATTTCTCTGTGCCAGGACCCTGGCCCAGGCTGAGACCTCTGCCATGAGATATGCCAGACCAAGGTGGAAAGATTTCTTGTAGGAGAGGTCACGTAACAACACTTTGGACTGAGACAACTCCCTGGACTGAGACTTATTTTTCAGTGCCCTGAGTTCACTAACAGGCTTTAATTGTTCTGAGCAACTTCATCTCGATCCTCCACCCCAGCACTCTCTACCCACTGGTCTGGCAGCTGCATTGAAGATGAGACCTAAGGCTTGCCCCTTGCCTAAGCTAAATTATACATATGTAAATGCATGCATTATTTTAAGCTATATATATAAACTATTACACTCAACAAATAAAACCAACATCCTAATTTCTTGATGCTACCAGACAGAAAGCTACATAAAGATATTATAAACATACTCTTAACTTCACTTAATGACAACACTAAATCCTAAAACCTAGGATTTTCGAAAACCTTTGTAATATTTCAGAGTGACTTTTTGAAGCTTTTTTTTTTTTTCATTTTAAGGGGA
This sequence comes from Scytalopus superciliaris, assembly GCA_013400415.1. Taxonomy (NCBI): domain Eukaryota; kingdom Metazoa; phylum Chordata; class Aves; order Passeriformes; family Rhinocryptidae; genus Scytalopus; species Scytalopus superciliaris. Next base: position 151,096 of record VXBX01001174.1, read on the forward strand.
AAAACAAAGAGAAGACTGAATAGACTAAACAAAGGAAGAATGGCTTATATAGTCCTTTAGATTTGCTAATCCAAGTAATGTTGCCATGGTAGTCTATTTTCTTTGTACAGAGACTGCTGTGAAAACTAAAGAGGTAATCAAAGTACAATTTTGTTTTGTTGACAATTTTCTATTCTTTTTATTTTTATTTCTGTTTTTCTCATTGGAAAGAAAGAAAACTTTGCTTTACTGCATAACTTGATTGCAAAAATCCTAATGATTGTTTTGAGACCACATAGAGCATGTTTCAAGAACCTTTTTGCAGGGAGTTGTCTTTCCAGGTGGAAAACTAGCCAGGAAGCCTGGCAATTGGAGCAGTCTGCCAGGTGGAAAAGGTAGCTGGACAGCCATGGCAACCATAAAGTCCAGTGAGATGGGCAGGCTGCCCCTTAACTCACCATGATGCCAGTTGGCTTGAAAGAGTTGGAAGGAAAACCTCTCTGACCTGCTTGGGTTTGATGAAAAACTTCAGGAGAACCAACTTGTTTCCAAGGAAAACAAAATTTCTGTGGAACCAGAATCCTCAGATGGGAACTTGTTTTGGAAATTGTTCAGCCAGGAGCCCAGTCAGGGTCAGAGAGCTCTGAAAGCAGGTCTGGGGGTCCCTCCAGGAAGATCAGGGCAACAGGGCATGAGGCTGAGCAAAGGCATATCTGTAGTGTAGCTCAAGACAGAATTGCTTGTCCACTCTAGGGCTTACACAGAGCTCCCAGAAATAAAAACCAGAAATGCAAATGGCAGCTAGAGCCAGTTAATGCACTCACAATCATTATATCTAGATAAAGGTAAATTGTCATTTCTGAAGTCACATATGGATTCCATAATGGGGTGATTTCTTTGCATATTTTTATCATCTGTATCTATTATGCATTAAACATCAAAGTCAAAAAGGAAGAGAAAGGATTTAGAAAACTAAAATATAATGTGGAGGTTGGTAAAGTAATAAATATATTCTCTCTGCAACTGAAAATGCAGAGCGCACCATTCATGCACATCTCATATTTTCCATTCACAAAACAATGTTACATAATGGTGTATGTTTCAGAGCATAGACTGTAAATTTGAATTTTAAAAACTATGAAAATAAAACTCTACTTCATCTTTGAAGACATCTCTGTACTGTAGATATTTTTCTATAAATTAACTGCTCTCTAAGAAAGTACTTACTTATATGAATAAAATTAAGCAGCTGAAGATTATGAGTTTGCTTACGGCATTTTGTTGACTTCATTTATTCTAAATACCATTAAGAATACGGGCTACATTTCCAAGTATTATAAGCTGTCATGAACAGATTGTCATGATTTACCTAAAGTATTAGATGAGTCACCAAACTTAACAATTCCAATAAAAACTAACTTCTTACTGAAGTCCATAGGCTTTAAATGGATGCTTACACTGACTTATCTTTACCTCCATCTATTTCACTGAACAAGAACTAATACAATGCTTGAAACCAGTTATTTCATAAAACCAAAGCCTGGAAAGCTCCCTTGACTTCAGTGTGAAAATGTGGGATTTTGATTTGCATTGAAATTTGCTATGCAAAAAGAAGTTTTAAACACTTTGTTACACAAATGCATCAGGATTCCCTTCCTTTCCTCTGTCTCCTTCTACCCCTTTGTGCTTTTTTTTAAATAAAAATTAATTCTACTTTTTCATATCTTCAGCCTGTTCTCATTTCAATCTGCCATCTTTCTTGTGAAAGAAAAAATGTGGAAGCTGAACATATGCAAACTTTACATTCACAGGTATGTAAGACTCAGTTTGAATGTACCGCACTTCTTTCAGCTATGTGATACTATTGATACCAGAGTGAAAAATAAAAGAATGCAGGAGGACAATGTTAAGGGAGAAGACACAGCCTCAGCATTCTCCCACAATTCAAGAATTTGCACACACACCACTTGAGATTTTAACTGCTGGGGCCAGAGTCCCCTCCAAAGAGCCAAGGAGTGTCCCTTCCCCCTCCTTGCTCACACACACTCTCAGCTGTGCTTCCTTTTCATTCAACCCTAAGTTTTCTGCAGCAGTCTCGGGTATCAGATTTTATAAAAAGAAATAATTTAATAGTGTGGTACAGCAGTAGGTCAGCTTGAGCTGGGTGTCTCCAGAAAGGGACAAAGAAATCCCTGGCCGAATATACCCTTGCACTTTATCCACCCATCCTTCATGAGCTCTTCATACACCTTCTTCTGACATTTGTAGCCTCCTTTACTGTGATTTGTACTTCTTCTGCACCTGTTCTGTGGTAGAGCACGGGAAACTAAAGAAGTCTTAGATTTGGAATAAACATTGTTTAGCAACAACTAAACATCAATGTGTTATCAACATTTCTTTTCATACTAGAGACAAAACACAGCAGTGTTCCAGCTACTAGGAAAAATGCTAAGAAAATTTCCTCTATTGCAGCTGAAAGCATATCTAGATGGAAGTCCCCAGCTTATGGCCTAAGGCTTCAACAAATGTAGCTGCTCATATTAAGCAAGTAGACCTAAGAAATCAGCATATTAAATCACACAATATTATAACAGTAAGTGACTCATTCTGCTTAAACCTTATTTATTTAAGCCAAACAGCTAATACCTCTCAACAGGCAAAGCACTGGGAAATAGAGTTTTATTTTAAAAAGATTTTTAAAATAGCTATGTATATGCTTTCATAATGATTAAGGACTAGAAATAACTGTCTGTAAATGTCTGACTGGTGAGCTCCCTCCACCATAATTATTTAGACAATACAGTGCTCTTAATTGCATTGTATTATTTATACATGTCTTAAAGAACTTAGTGCCTGATTTACAGGGTTACGAAGGAACCTATAGCTCCATTTAGATAAATTTCTGAGGAAAATTCCACATGCACCTATCTGGCTGATATCTCCTGAAGTCCCACTGGCTATCTATCTGAATCTCTTAGCACCTAAATACTGATAAAAAAAGTCTAGCTGCTCCAGATCTGGGTAATCCTCTAGTAATTTCCACTCCAAGCAGTGTGATAAGTGACAGACTTGCCAGGTCGGGTAGCAAGGTGGGATTCCTACAGCTAAATGTCAGTCCCATGACACTCCTACAGATGGAAGACCTGCATACTGTCCTGTTTCAGCCTCCTGAAAATCATCTCAGTTCCAAGCTTGGTTATACAGAATTGTCACTGTATTGAGTGTAGGTGGCAAAGGTGTTTGCAGAAGGGGGGATGCTCTGTGAGAAGCGGGGAGGGGCTTCCAGTTCCCATTGGCTGCAATGGGCCCACCACAGGGCAGTTTTCCCATTTCTCTGGAAAAATATATTTAAGAAAGGGCAAACAATACTGGACAGGTGGAGGAGGAGGGGGGAAAAAAGGAGTGAGAAACTATGGTGTGAACACCAAAGTCAGACAAGAAGAAGGAGGCAGAGGACGTTCTCCAGGCACTGGAGTTAGTATTTCTCTGCAGCCTGTGAAGAGGATCATGGTGAAGCAGGTATTTCCCTTCATCCCATGAAGGGACTCCACTCTTGAGCAGATGGATATTTCCTGAAGGAACTGCAGCGTGGGTAGAGCCCACGCTGGCAGAGATTTTTTTTTCCTGAAAGACTTCAGCCAGTGGGAGAAACCACACTGGAAACAGAAAGTGTGAGAGAGGAGTGTCAGAGAGAAAATGCAATGTGTTAACTCACCTCCGCACAGATTCCTTGTGCTGTTCAGGGGCAGGGTGGAGATGTCTGGAGTGAAGGACTGAAGCTGAGTTTTAAAACATTGTTTTAATGTTTTTCTTCATTTCTTATAACTCAAATCCAATTTAATTGGCAATAAATCATTGTTCGGCCCCCAACATAACTGCTAAGCAATTTCACTAGTTTTGTCCCCTTGTCCCACTGAGGAGGGGGACTGGGTGTGCGGCTGGGTAGACAATTGGCCCTTCACCAGAATTAAGCCACCATAACCAGGAAAATCACATTTAGTTAACGTCTTCTTGCTAGGAGAGGAAGAAAGCTCCTACAGAGACTTGGTGGTGTAATTTGGATCCTCTTTATTGTCTATGTTTGTAAATACTATCTCTCCAGATTTTAGTGTTGCGAAATTAAATACATCTTCCTACTTTTCAAGACAGACCAAACCTTTGTGCAGTACAGTACAGTACTTTGGATTCCTACCTACATTTTCCAAAACAACTCACTTTTTATGAGTCTGATGTAAAGCCTATTAATATTTAATTTCAAAGTACCTGAATAAACTCCAAATTCCAGAATAGTTTTAAGAAAATGAAATTTCCAAATTGTCATTAGTAATGAAGAAGTTATAGAAACAACTCAATAGTGAATATAAAATAACCTTTTTATATAAAAAAATATTGCTGTATAGGAAAATCAAGCACTTCTGTATCTTCAATTAATGTTTTATAAACAGAAAAAATATCTGAATTTCTATCAGTAAGAATGTCTTGAGTTCTTCTTGTGGCTGCCTAAATTTTGATTTTTGGATAGATTCCAAAAGCTCTGAAACCCCTGGTTTCCATCAAAATGGGAGAGGTTTCCACTGCCACTGTAAGTATGTTGAAATGAAAAATACTACTCAATTATTATTTCATATTTTTCCACCGTATTTTATTTTTATGAACAAGGAAAATTACAAAATCTATACAAAAGGCAGAAGCATAAGGTGAGTTTACATTTGTGTACAAAGCTATCAAAAAAAAAGAGGAAATGTTTGTTTATCTCCTAGTCTTTTAAATAATATCTGACACACTGTCTCAAATATTGTAGTTTCAAGATACCATGAGAAAGATTAAGGAATTAAAAAAAAATTGTAAACTGTGGTGCATCATAGAGTGCAATAGGCACTTGAAAAAAATTAATAAAGTTGATAGAAATTAGTAGTTAGTTTAATAAAATGTTTGAAGGGCAAAGGAGCCATTTTGTGATTGGGGACTAATGAGTTCCTACAGTTGTTTGTGATTATTTACTGTTACTTACAGTTGTCTATGAGTTACTTACTGTTGTTTACTGTTGTTTATACACAAGTTACTTATTGTTGCTTACAGTGGATTGCTTATAGTTACTGTGTGAAGCCAGGCCGAAAAGTGTGTAAGGCAGGGGAACCAGTTTAGGTTCACTACCAAAGGACCATGCGGCTGGGACAGGGAACCAACCTGACAGGTTGCTTGAGACAACCAGTGGACTTCACCAAGAAGCAAAAGATTCCTTTTAAGGAAGGCATGGGGCTGGCCCTGGAAGAACCAATTGAATCCAAAAAGAGGATGATATTACCTTTTAAGGAAGAAAGGACCAGGGCCGGGCATAGGAGGAGCAAGGGAGGGATTATGTAAATCAGGGGACCTTAAGAAGGTTTGTTCCTCCCATCCTGAGTGTGGTTGGACCCAGCTACAGGTTCTGTGCACCCAGCGGGCTGAAAATAAAGTTTTTTGTTTCACTTTATTTGGCCATATCTGAAATTTTAATCGGAGATATTTCTCACAGATATGCAGGGCAGAGGTTGATATGCTGGAGGACAAGGCTGATACTCAGAGTGACATGACAAATGGGACTGGATAAATGGGCTGATGGGAACATCAAGTTGTTCAAAAAAGGTAAATGCAGTTATGCATCTGTAGTAATAGCTCCCTATAGTAGTACCTGCTGCGGACTGGCTGACTGGAAGGCTGCTTTATGAAAAGGACCTGAGTCTTTTTACAAAGGGGTGGGGGTCCTGATGGGCAGAATGTGAAACAGGGATAACATACCATCCAGGGAGTGGAGCTAGCAGGTAAAGGGATCATTCCTCTCTACTGAGCCCTGTTGAGAAAACATTTGATTCAAATTTGGGCTCAGCAGTAGAAGAAAGCAGTCCATAGTTGAGTAAAACATGTAGTTTAATTTGGCATGGATGCATCATGGTTGAAGGAGTAGAGTAGGACTCTTCTCAGAAGGGTGCAGTGAAATGATGACAGGAAGCAGACAGTAGCTGAACATAGGATATTCCCAATTCAAAAGCAGGGAAAATGTTTTTTAGCATTGCGGTGATCAAACACTGAAATAAACACCCAGAGAGGCTTCTGTTCTTGCAGGTAGCCAAAAGGCTTCAGAAACCTTCTTACGTTGGACCTGCCTTGAACAGTGGGTTGGACTCAACGGACTGTGGAGGACCCTTCCAGCCTTAGTGATTCTGTGACTCTGTACCTAGACATCTAGGAGCCCAGATGTCTGTTCAGAAGTCTGATCTGTGAGTGTACAAAGGCCTGCCTAAATTACTGAATCTACCTTTTCGCTGCTGCAATTAATATCTGTGTTATTTCTACCTGAAGTCAAAGGAAACTAATTAATTCAACATACAATACCAGGGCTGAAAATCTACAATGCAAGAATTTAGAACTATGAAGTGTATAAAACAAAGCGAATTTTGCTAGTGTTCCACATAGCACTTCATCTTTACTTCATATGAGAATTGAGAATCTGTAGAGAATTAGGTTGTAGGGTATACTTTTAACTCCTCGTTTCTTTCGGACAGGAAAGAGCTAGTGGATCAGAAAAAAGACTTGTGGGATTTATTTTATATGTATCTCAGATTTCCATGCATTTACATGTACATTCATGCAGTCAAATACAACCATTTTATGATTCTGTGATATTTAGATAAAAGAAACTATTGTTTGTGTCTTCTTCAAAACATTATTTTACTAAAATCAGGATAAAATTGATGGTGAAAATCTCTCTTCAAAAATTATCTTTTCTCCTAAACCACTGTGGAGATATTTCATTGTCCCCACAGCTCTAATACTGAAAAACATGCAATTATACATAAAAACCCCAAACTTTGTTACATTTAGGTTTCATCAGTAATAAAAAAATTAACAGCCCCTTACCTGATTTGTGTATGGTCAAAGGAAAATTAGTATTATATCATATGGAGAAGAAAGGGCAAACTTCACTGTTACTCATGAATCCCAGGGTTTAGACCATTATTTATGATTACCTAACTGTTATTTGACCTATAACCCCACTGCTAATATCCATAGCCTCAAAACATTTTTAGGAACAGGACACATTGATCTTTAAGATTATCTAATGAAGCTTCTTCCTTTTTCTCTTTATTCTTGTTGTTACAACTAGAATCCAGATGAGCTGTAAAAATATCAGACTACTGTGAGAACACAAGCAATTTTAACATTGTTATCACATCATATTTACTTTAATTGCTGGATGATTACTTTGAGTGATATACATCAGCATACTCTTGAAAAGCTTTTTCTCTGTCAAATCACAGCTGCTGTCTAGCCCACTGCTGTAAGAAGGTCAACACCTGATCTCAAAGCTGTGAATGTCAGTATTTACTTTGAGTAGTGGCTCTTAAAGTAGAGACTATGCATTTATTGGGGGAAAAAAAAATGAACTATAGCTGTAATATCAGTTTAAAGTGTGAAATTGAGTTATTTTTAACTGAAAAAAGTAATATTTACTATGGAAAGAGTATGGGAAGATAACATTTGAGAATTAATTTACACATGTTTAGAAAGAAAAGTTTGTTGTGGTTCACATACCAACTCAAAAATGTTTGCATACCTCTTAGTTTTGAAAAAAAAAAATCCAATGGTACTGCTGAGTGTCATTGTAATTGGTTCAGGAGGATTTCAACACACAAAATAAAAGACACTAAAATACAACTGAGTAAATTTATTAGTAAGGAAAACAAAATTTATCCTGTTACTTGTGATAAGATACCAACCCTTGGAATCTTAACAAGCTGCTGAGCAGGAGGAGATGGAGCATGGTGTTCGGCAGGAGAGGCAGGTAAGCAGTGTACCTTTAGGGCATTCCCTGGATCAAAACAATGTACATCTGGTCCTCCTCACCCCTTCAGCCCAGGTCCACACCCTTGTATCTCCTCTCTCTGGAGTGGAATTTTGCCAGCTGCAGCATCAGCTCATGCATGGCCATCACTCAAGCTGAAGCTGCAGCAGCTCAAGACATTGACTCCAGGCTAACAACAGCTCTATTCTTTATTGTTCCTTTGTTAAAAGCTAATTTCTCAGCAATCCAATGTTACACTAATGCTTCTTTCTCCAAGATTGAGTTTTCCACAGTGAAACTGTGCAGTATTTTCTCATACCACACTGAGGAACACAACCACAGACCAAAGATGACAGGGCCCTAAACATGACTCTCATCCCTAGCACAGTCTTTATTCTTGGGAGTGCACAAGATGACTTCAGAACATCTGTGTGAATAAGCAGGGTTTCTACTGCAATTGATTTCAAAAATTTCTCATATTGCGAAGACTCCAAATAAGCCAATCACTGTGACTACATACAAACTTATATCCTGTGCCTTTCCACATCCTAAACATAAGCATGTCTCTGGAAACTAAAATACTGCTTTGCGTTGGAGTCCCTTTCCTACATAGTCAGACCATTCCCAGTGGTGACTTTCAAAGCAAAAACTTGGGAGTGCTCCTCAGCCTAATGTTTACAGACTTGAATTGTAAAATAGCATCACTCTGATAGCTGCATCAATAAAATACCAATTCAATTGCTTATGTACAGTGTACAATTCCAAAGCCAGTCAAATAATTTTAAAAATTAAACTTTCTAGATGCTTGTCACCAAAAACTATCATTTTCACAATCAAGTATTTGCGTGCTTCTCCTGGTGCCAATGCCATTTGAAAAGAGAACGTTGCTGCAACAGTAAGCTTTATTTCATTGTCCTCTGTTGCAAAGTATTGCTGATGAAAACAGATTCTTGCATTGATTTCAGTGAGTTGTAATGTGCCACTTGTTAAATAATAACTGGCAATTTCTAAAGTCATCAGAAAATCAATTTTCATGTAGATGGTATCAAGTGTGAGGTATGGTTACCTTATTCAGATATTTGTTTTAAAGAAAGAGAAATTTAGAAATATTACTTTATTTTTGTTCTTGTTTAAATCCTATAGTCTCCAGATTTAAAAAATTATAATAATAATAACAATAAAAACAAAGAACTAATGCAAGTTGCTTGAGATTCTGCCAGTATATGTATTTCATCTTAAAACTTTCTACTGAAACACACTCCCTGTAATTACGAAGTACTTGGTATATGCTCCAACATAACAGAAAACGAAGAATCTTGACAATTAGTGGCAGAAAAAATAGAACAGGGAAATCTTGTTTCTAAATAAAATAAGAAACAGTTTAGGACTGGGATAACTGGGCTGGGGGAAAAGCTTTAAGCTATAAATGCAATTTTATTGTACAGAGGCAGGTAAGGGCTGCAGGATTTGGTCCAAATCGTCAAATTAAACTTCCCTTATGAGAAAAAGATCAAAGAAAGATAAGGATAGAGTTATGTTCTTTTTCAGGCCTCATGAGCTGAACACATGTGGGTTTCTTCAACATTTATGACATTTAGGCTTAGATGAGGGATTGTGGGTGACTTGTAAGCAGCCAATTGCTAAACAGCAATAGGACTAATATTTCATAAGCGCATTCAGAATGGTCTATCTGTGCAGAAACCTGCATGTGTGGGGCTGCGACTCAAGAGAAGCAGTTCTCGCACTCCAGCATAATGCACCAGTCTAATCATCAGTATCACAGAGGCAGTGAAGACTTAAACTGTGTGGACAGATGAAAATGGCTCGCACTTTTACAACAGGTGAGACTGATGCAGCCAAGTTGCTTTGTTGTTGCCTCTTTCTGATACTGACAGAGATATTCTTCCTTTGGACTGTGGCTGCCAAAATATTGGCCAGCTCCTCTTGTAACCCAGGTGGGGGGATGGAGGAGGCATAGAGAAGGAAGAGAAGAGCTGCTGCTGCTCCAATGGCTGTTGGGAGAACAACAAGGCTGTCAGGCAGTTGAGAGCTGTACTGAGAAGCTCATGCTAAAAACAAATGCCAGTGAAGGGAAAGTGTGGCACCAAAAAAAAATTACCTGGCATTTACCATTTCTACAGGTAAATGAGGAGAAACAGCAATCTGCAGGTACACTATTAATTATGTACTGTTTTCTCTCAACAGCGCTGATATGTTTCCAGCTGTAATGGTAGTTAGGTACATCGAAATTGAAAACACCTGCTATTTTTCAGATCAGAGAGCTCAGGCTAACACATTTTTCCTCACATGTAAGTGTTTATGTTTTCATGTGAATCAAACAATTTAGAACTTCTGTGCAGGTTGGGTTCTTGTACTCTTTCCTCCACTTGTGGAAACACTGTCATGATTCACTTGTCTTCAGATTAAGAATTACTTTTGTCCTTTAAATGGAGCATACATTTGGTGGTGTCTTCAATCACCTCACAAATTCATAGTAGCAGCAGCGCTGCACCATCACAAACAGCAAGGAAATGCTGCTATGTTTTGTATCTTGAAAATTACATTTGAACAAAATTTAAAAACAAAGCAAAAGCAACAAATTATTACAGAAATCTCTGTCATACACAAAAGAAATAAAAAAAAAAGAAGAAAAAGCAAACCAACCCCCACAAAGTACATCCTGACAATAAAAAAGACATTGTTTGAAAAAAAAATATTGATGTTACAAATACCTTCACTGTAAATGGATTGGTGTTAAAAGCAGAAGTATTAAGAATCTCTGAATTTTGCCTTTGCTCTTGAGCTTAATGTTTCATGTGTTTTTTTAGAATCCCTCCTTTTTAAAAGCTCTCCAAGAGAAAAAATACGAGCAGGTCCCTACAGCCTTCAGATTTACTAAGACAGTTTATTATTTATAGCTTTGTTGTCCCCAGGAAGACTTTATGATCTGACATTTCTGCATAGACAAAAAGTTAACTTCTATTCTCAATAATACTTCTATATCATACACAGACTATGAAGACACAGTTTAATTAATTTCTGGTTTGTATTTCAGCATGCAAATAGAAAATGAATGCACTATTAAACTAAGCTTCATTTTTCCTCACAAATACATAATTTCTCTGATTACAATTTTTTTTTTTACATTTGTTGATGTTAGGCCCAAAGTATCAATAATGTAATGTATTTTAATTTAGATCAATTTAATTCATAGTGTTTCCCTACTTTCTTTAGCCTAAATTTCTCTTCTGTTGACTTTATTCTTTCTAGTTTGACCTCATACAAACCCCACCCCGGACAAGAATGGTTTTCCAATTTATTTATTTGATTCTGATTCAGGACCTTTTTTTCTTCAACCTCTTTGTTCTTTCTTACCTGATCTAATCTTTTCAAGGTCTCCATCCTCTTTAGATGATAGTCTTCCTCTTTTCTGATATCCCTGAAATCTTAATATTTGTTTCCTTCATCTGGTGATTTTCTTACCTTCTCTCTAATCTTCAAAATGTATCTTCACCACTGTTTCATGACACTTTAAAACCTGTCTTCTTCTGGGCATGCTGTTCTTACATAAATGAATGAGGCAAGATTTTTTTGTATGGTGGCTCTTCAGCTGGAGGTTTACTTTCCAGACCCATCACAGGGTTGTTGACACTGGGAAAGTCTGTTCAGCTCTCAGTGCCTCTGTCTGTTTTCTTCTACTCACTGCCAGGAATAACAGGTCCTGTCCTTTTTATATGGCTTTAATGGGAATCAGATGTAGAATTATAACACAGTCAGACACGGTAGTGATAGGGTTATGTAGAAATCTTAGGCTGATGAGAAGTTTGTGGCATTCTATGTGCATTTTGTATGGTCTCAGATCAGCAAAGTGACACTTTTGATACCTAGTGTATTTGCAGAGCCAAAGACTGCAAAGCACCTACTGCTGCATTCCAGAAGGCACAAACAATGGCTGCTCATTCTTCTTCACTTTATTCAGTTTATTAGTAATACCAAAGATTTATTTCCAATTTGCAAAGTATGAATATTAAATATCCCAACCAAGTTATATGTGGTGATGGCCCTACAAAAAGATTTAATTAAAGATTGTTTTAGCTTGTTCTCCCTTCTGCATTTCACTGGAATTAGACATTAAGATTCATCATAATTTGAGAAACAAGAGCAGTTTTATTTTTGCTTTCAAATTACTGAGACAAAGCACTTATACCTGTGTATTGGTTTTGGGTTTGTTCACCATTTTCTTCATAGCACAAAGACAGAAAAGTTTTGAAAACTTTGTAATTTGATTCTGAAACTTTATGACACTCCAACCTCGAACACATCAGTCTCTTTCAGGCAACATACTTCTATAATAACAATTTATGATGTGTTTAAGATAGCTTTTTCTCTTCCTCTATATTTCTGTTGTTTCTTCTCTGTTTTCATCAAATCACATTGTAGAAACCTTGGGATTTTTTAATAACTGATTTTAATTTTCATTTCACAAATATATGACAATTTTAAAAGAAAGAGAAGAAGGAAGAGGAAAAAGGAAAACAGTAATTAAACACTTTCTCAGTTATTATGATTATATACTTCAGTGTTACTCACAGAGGGGTTGAATTATTTTTTTCTGCTTTGTTTTGTTCTAAAAATCTAAATGAACTTTGTAAATTTACCTGCAGGTTTTCCTGAGGGAAATCTGTCTTTTTTTGTTCTTCATAGACATTGACACAATAGGTTTGGTGTTTAATGAAGAGGTATTTTTAGCCACCTAGGAAGAAAAAAAAAAAGCTAAGTCATGCAGATATAGACAACTTGTGGGTTATTAAACCTTGGGGAGTCAGGGTATCAGACACAGTTGATGTGTTCCCAGTTGCAAATAGAACTGCATTATTAGTTCTGTCCACATGCATTTACAAGTTAGTGAATTAACACAGAAGGTGATTAATACCATAGCATTGATTTCCTGACCACTGGTTTATATTTGAAATTTTTAAGTATTGCAATTATGCATTTGAGTAGAAGAAATTGGTTAGGAAAGCATTTCTTGATTAAAAAACAAAACAAAACAAAACAAAAACCAAACCAAGACAAAACCAAAACCAAAAGACAACAATCATTTAAATAACTTTTTTTCTGAAAACTGTAATTTGAATAACTGCACCCCTGAGTCGCCAGTATGCTACTATTCAAGATGTTAAGATAAAAAGAAGGTGCAAGCACCACAAGATGATTCTCTGGCTTCCAAGGCACACAGAATAAGTTATATAAATGTGCTAGCATGTCAAATTGGAAGTAAATTCCTTCAGGGAAGAGTCCTGAAACTAACAGAAAATGAGAAAAAAAATAATAATTTTGATATATAGGTCATAATTCTGTTCCAGTGGTTTTTATAATAAAAGGTTGCAAGATATGTTTGCTGTAAGATATATTTGCAAATGTATCAGTAGTTATGCCATACTGAAGTAAACCCAGTATGGGTCATAAAAAGCTTGTCTCATATAACTCATTTATAGGAGTTTCAATAAAATGTTTAATAGAGAGTTTGAAAAAAAAAGTTGCAGCTAAATTCTGAATTCTTTCTCTTCTTGTCCCGTTTTCTTTGGTTTGTTTTTGTATATCTGGAGTTTTTTGTTTAAGAAAGGACTGTAAGATCTTCACCAAGGGTTTTTGAGCTTCACCATTTTGATCATAACTCAGACAGAAAGCTTTGAGAAATAATATTCTTACAATATGCAAATATCAGATGATTTTCACAGTATGATCTTAACAGTGAATTTTCAATCTGTTCATGAATCCTTCTTTTCTAGACTAGAAGGAAATGATTGCATGTTTTTCTTCCTGCTCTTCCTCTTGAAGCTAAAGACAACATGGATTGAAAGGCTATGTACATTTAATACATACATACATGATGAACAGACCTTGTCCTCTCCTCCAGTAGTGCTACACTCAAGGAAACATATTCCACATTACATATTTATTTTATGTGGTTTGTTAAAGCCCACTTGGATCATTATAGAGAGAATTAGTACAACTGCACAAAACTGTTTGATATGGAGTCATAGTTTTCAATTATATGGTCTCACATCTGTCAAGTTTGGAGTGAGTGGTGAGGAGGAAAGAGGATGTAAGAGCTGGTACCATTGGTCTGGGGAGAGGGGTGTGGTGGTGTGGGTGTTTCCAAGGGTGAAGGAGCTTTCCTATCAAAGTCTGGGCAGTGCACTGAACTCTATGCCCGTATGGGGAAGCTCATCAGACTAACAAAGGGAATGAAATTAATCCTTTGTAAGTACTTAGTGTGGAAAGATCATTTAAAACCACAGATAGGAAGAACAGGAAGCTAATCAGAAGGCAGCTCTGTGATATTTGCAGGTTCTGTAGCTCTTTCTGTGGGATATTTTTCTACTTGTTGCAGGTAGAACTTGAATTTGAAACCATATTTGATAAAATGAAATGTAGTGCACACTAGATAAGTGCAACAACAGAAAGATATCTTTTTATTCAAAGACATGTTTACCTCAAAAGCACAGGCCAAACCAAATAACTGATTATGTATTGCTGGCACAGGCAGTTTAGACTCCCAGACTGAGATTTTAAGACAATCTGGAAAAGGGGACTTTATTCTTTATTGTTATTTTTACTCCATCTGAAAGTACCTTCTGGAAGATCTTCTATGTTACTGGCTTATTGTTATTTGATACATTTTGCTAGCCATTATATAAAATTAATATAAAATTTAACATGTATCAAGAAACTTGGGTTACTCAGGATGTCTTTAAATAGCTGCCGGGGCAAATAAAAGTTTCATCTTCTTTTGCAATCCAACACTTCAGTTAAAAACAAAATTTCTAAAGGTAGAGTTCACAGAATTACCTTCTGTGAAAGTGCAGGATGATTTCAGTTAGGTGCAGTTGTTATTGGTAAGCATTTTGTTCAGTAATAAAAATGAACAAAAAAAATCTGCTAAGGAATTTTTGTATAGCAAAATATTAATGACAAATACCGGATATATGCAAAACCATTGAAGAGGCAGATAAAATAACAGCAAAATAATGACAGATTAGTAGAGATCTGGTGATGATTGACACTTCCATGGGGGGAAAAAGTGTATATCTGATGAAAAAAAAAAAAGATATATACATCTTTCTGTTATGGGAGTAGTCTCACAGTTATTTCCAGTTATTTGCCATAGAAAATAGCAGAATACCAGTAGAAAGGAAATCAACTGTAACTGATTACCTTATTGTTTTTCAGACAGTCATAAAAAACCAACAGCGTTATAACTTGTGGTATAACATGAAATAGTTTTGACACAACAATAATGGAGGCAATCATCTAGCAGAACCTCAAAAGTATTTGAACAGTCAAGTGGGGAAATTTAAATAGTGAAATCACACACACTGATTGTATTTATACATTAATAGAATCATAGAATCATAAAATTGTTTGGGTTAGAAGGGACCTTGTGTTGGTTTTGGCTGAGGTAGAGTTAATTTTCTTCACAGTGGTTGGTATGGGGCTGTGTTTTGGATTTGTACTGAACACAATGTTGAAAATACAGAGATGTTTTTGTAATTGCTGATGCGTGGTTGCACAGAGCCAAGACCCTTTCTGCTTTTAGTACTGCCACTCTGGGTGAGCAAGTTGAAGGTGCATGGGAGGTTGGGAGTGAACACAGCTGTGACAGGTGACTTTAAATGACCAAAGGGATATTCCAGACCATATGACATCATGCTTAGTATATAAAGTGGGGGAAAGAAGGAGGTATGTTTGAAGTGCTGGAGTTTGTCTTCCCAAGTAACCACTACATATGATGGGGCCCTCGTCTCCTGGAGATGGCTGAACTCCTGCCCATGGGATACAGAAAATTAATTCCTTGTTTTGCTTTACTTGTGAGCACAGCTTTTGATTTCCCTATTAAACTGTTTTTATCTCAACCCAGGAGTCTTACTTTTACTCTTCCAGTTCTTCCCCCAATTCTACTGATGAGGGAGGAAGCAAGTGATTTCATGGTGCTTGGTTGCTGGCTGGAGTTAAACCACTACAGACCTTTAAAAGTCATCTAGTTCAACCTCCCCTGCAATGAATAGGTTCACTGTCCACTAGAACAGGTTGTTCAGAGCCCTGTCCATCCTAATCTTGCATGTTTCCAGGGACAGGGCATCCATCATCTCTTTGGACAACCTCTTCCAGTGTTTTGATATACTCGTAAAAAAACCTTCCTCCTTATATCTAATTTAAATCTATCATCTTTCAGTATAAAACCATTACACCTTGTCCTACCACAACAGGCTCTGCTAAAATGTCTATCCACATCTTTCTTATAGGCTGCCTTTAGGTAATGGAAGGCTGCAGTAAGATCTCCCTGAAGTCTTCTCTGCTCCATCCTGAACAGCCACAATTCTCTCAGCCTTTCATTGCTTCAAAGCATTTTAGATTTCACTCTCTGTGTGTAGTTTGTAAAAGAACATCATGTATAAGCAATATAAGATACTAATGGTGGACCTGTTGAGGTGATTGGACAGTAGCAAATCCCCCCATTGTCTCCCTCTAAACATTTCTTCTTGTCACATACTTTTGTTTGCTATTGTTTTAGTGGGTTGCAGGTCTACTTTATTCATATTAAAACCTGGTAGCAAAAACTCCTATCTCTACCTCTGGAGTAAAATATGCTGAGCAAATTAGTTATTTATTTTGGATTCTGAATATCTAAGCCATAAACTCTCATTACTTCATAAAAGCAATGTGTTTTGAATATAAAAATAAAAAATTGTATAAGAGAAACCTAGTATTTGACACTGATTTCTTTATCATGTTTGATAATAAAGCTTTAGAAGATTCATAGTAAAACGTAAATGAGAAGGAAAATTTAAATCTTCCTACTTCCTTTTCATCATCTCCTAGAGGAAAATCTGCCATCCCTATAGAAAAATTACAGATGACAGGTTTGGGTGGGGTGGGGGGAGTTTACGTGCTTTTTTTCCCCTTTCCCTATGCAGATTAACACTTACCAGCTGCACTAATTGGAGAAAGTGGATTTGGTCTCAGAGGAAACTTCGCATTGCAACTCAGTAGCAATGAGCTGTTTTCTAAGGTATAGACTTAGCTTGATAAAACAGTTTTAGACACCTTGGGAAGGTGGAGGAGGAAATACAAAAAAATCCCTCCAGAGACTGACTATGCAATATTGAATTACTAATTTGTTCATTTTTCTTCATACCATTATTTTGTGATCCCCACAGCAATAGAGAAGCCAGCTGCAATGTCATTGTGCCCTTCAATGCTTCAATAAAAGAAATACCATGTGTATTAAAAGTGTAACCAAAAGAGTGGTATCTAGGCTAATGTAAAGGTTCAATAAAGAGTGAAATGTCAGACTTTATAGCTCTTCAATCAGATGTGTATTTGTAGGTATAATTTCAATATCAGGAAACTAAGGCATCATTTGAGGGAAAAAAATATGTAGACGAGATAAACAGTAAGTGGGATAGTTCAGTTTGCAAGCTGAAGCAGAGATATAAGATTAGATTCAAGCCTAAGATGTTTTGTTATTGCTACATTCCAAGGTAAGTTTCTCTGTCTTCCCTCACTCATATATACAAGCAGATGCAAAACTTCAAAAGATGATACACACACTGAATTTAAGTACTAATGTCTACACCTAAGGGCTGGAGTTTTCCCATTATAGATACAGTCAGCAGCCAAGAGTTTTAAAACTATTTTCATAGCTTGAAGCTATGGTAGAAGAAATCAAGGAAGATCATACAAATAATATAATCAGGAGATTGTACAAAACAGATTGGGTAGATCCTCTATTAAGAGCAACATGAATGAAACAGAGAGTCATACCTTATTTGTGGTGAATCCTGTAACAGGTTTTTATGAAAAATCAAGGCAGTGGGGAGAATGGAAGAATGTAAAGCTAGATCAGAAGTAAGAAAATGGTGAAAGAAAAATATTGTGATCTGTTCAATAAAAAAGTAAAACAAATACTAAACTCCTGTTAATAAAACTAGGATACTATGCACACAAAGTTCCAGTGCAAATAAGGCCCAGTGTGTGATCACTATATAAACATTTAATAAGATGAAGGACTGAACCTCTAGCAAAGAGTAGAAGGCTGAACAGTGACCATGAGAAGATATTTAGGTCACCTAAGTCTCCCCTTTTACAGTCTTGTCATTGGGCATACACCAACTTTAGTAATAGTTAATTAGGCTAAGATGATGATGATCATACTTTTGGTCTTTGTATGATGGGACAGCAATGACAGACAATTCTAATGAGTCTCCACATTTATACTGTTGAAGGTCTACTTATATTTTTACACAAGATGAGCCATAATTGACCTCAGAGCTCTGGGACAACTCATCAAGGGATCTGGAGCACAAGTTGTGTTCTCTTCTGTCCCACCAGTTGCAGGGAATGGTGGTGCATTAAGAAGAGCACTGCTGGGCCAGGGAAGGTGATCCTGCCCCTCTACTCAGCCCTAACGGGGCTACATCTGGAGTGCTGGGTCCAGTTCTGGGCTCCTCAGTAGAAGAGAGACATGGAGCTCCTGGATACAGTACAGTGGAGAGCAACAGGCATGATGAAGGGCCTGGAGCATCTCTCTTACAAAGAAAGATTGAGGGAGCTGGGCCTGTTAAGTCTCAAGAGGAGATGACTGAGAGGGAATTTCAACAGTGTATCTCCAGAGATTTATAACAGAAGACAGTGAATTAAGCAAATATCTATTTAACTACTAAAGAAGTGCCAATCATGTAAATAGATGCAAAAGATGAATTACTGAATTTTGTCAACACATTAACAATTAAGTGAAGGAACAATGAAATGGATGTTACAGTAATTCTGGTTTTAGTAGAACAAACATATATCCTATTACAGTGTTAAAATGCTTACTTCCATTAGTTATTCCTTTTTTTAAGAAAAAAACCAAACCAAACCGAAAAAAACCAAAAAAAAAACCCAACAACTTTTTAATAATAATAATTGAGTGCATTTCCTTATTCATCAGCAAAGCTCATCTTGGAAAATAATACAAATGCAAATATTTTGATACATACAGCAATTGTGCATCTATGTTTCTTAGACCTACATGAATCTGTAAATATAAAAGAGCTGATCACTTCACACTTTTGGTTCTCTGTGTTCTGAAATCAGACCATATGTCTTATAAAATCACAGAAGATTGTTAATTTAGCAAGGACAGTTTACTGAGCTGAGACAACAATGAGACCGTTACATCTTTAAACCATGCACCTAAAACAACATTATTACTTCATAGTAGGTATTACTTTAGTTCTTTGCATCAGTATAGTTTGAAATACTCATTAGGAGCTGTCCAGTGAATTAGGCTTGTCTTTTATTTATGAAGTGTTTGCAAACCAGTAACTTCTTTACAAATAAGATTTATCCTCATCAATCTTCCATTAATAGCAATGGTACACATATTGTACATTATCTTACAGATTGTTCATCTCAAGAAAGTGAATATTTCTCTCGCTAGTCAATATTTGAAATCTGCTAATAGAACTCCATGACAGATGGCTTGCTACAGACATGGTTTCTGTAGCCCGATTAGGTAGAAAATGATAATCAATATTTCAAGAACAGAATGAAGGAGGTGTTACTATTTAACACTTGCAGAGAAAACTGAGCTTTGCAAACTGCATTATCCAGCAGTATTTCTAGTCTTCATTTGCACTAGTAGTATTCTGGCTACTTATATTACACGTGATGTAGTTTTCAAGTCTAGACAAGATGGTCTTGTTCTGATTTCTTTTTCTAGGCAGTAGAGACTCTGCAAAGGGAAAGCAAGAATATCTTAAAAACCCAAAGTAACTCTGGCCTCATTTATGCTCCTATGCATTAGCCTGAGGGTACACAACAAATTTTAAATCACATCAGCAACAAGCCCAGGTTTAACCTTCATTGACATTGGCTACATATGTACTGGTGGATATATGTACTAGATGGACCCTTCACCCGCGTCTCAAATTCACAAAACATCAGTTGCTTTCACTCATCATTATGTTTTGATTTCCAGAAAAAGGGATATGGTTTATGGAAAAAAAAAAATAAAAAAAAAATCATCCCATGGAGGAATTCAATCTGTTTACTAAATCCTTTGACTAAAGACACAGAAGACAAAAAAAACAACCAAAGAACCAAAAACACCAAGGAAAAAACACAAAACCCAAAAAAAACCCCAAACAAACAAAAAAACAACCAACCAAAAAAAACCAAAAAAAAACCAAAAAAAAACCCCAAAAACTCAAAACCAAACCAAAACAAAAAATACCCCCCACCACCTAGCTGGAAATCTAAGTTTTATGAACTAGACATCTTGTAAAAATTATCATTGTTGGAAAAAGAGATATCTCTTTAAATCCTTTTACCTGCTTGAATAATAACTCCTACAGGTTTTATTGAATGTCTGTTATCTCTAATATGGTCCACATTTTTTCCAGTTTTCATCTTAATGACCACTTTCTTGAATTTTATAAGCCACAGTGATATTAATTCTAGTAATTTGGGAATCTCTATGTAATAAAACTTCTTCACTCTTTAATAATGTTCATGACCCTCGTCTGTAATTTTTTTTTTTTTTGCTAATTCTTCTTATCATTCAGACGAGAACTTGCAACATGGGTGCACAAAGCTTTTATAGTGCAATGAAATGACATTCTGTCTTAATCTCAAATCTCCCCAATGGGTCTTTCATCCATGTGTAAAATGTTTGTTGCTATTCCCAGAAGTTTCATGTGGATAATATAAACATGCTTTCTGACCTTCAAGAGAAAGCGATTGTCATACAACACAGGAAAAAACCCCAATAATTTTCACTGGAAAACTATAAAGGTATGGGGACATGGAATAAACTCTTCTGTCTATTAAAACAGTGTAATGATTTTAATGATTAATGAACATACAGGTACTTTAATTTAAAGAGAACAAAATTGACAGTAACAGCATCTCAAGGAAGAATAAACTGTTAAAAGATTTATTCCTTAGGAATGTGCAGCTGCCTCGTTATTGATAATATTGATCTTTCACAGCAAACTGATAGGGTTGGGCAGTTTAGAAAAAGTGCTAGTTATATAAATGGAAATTATAATGAGAATATCTTGTCACTTTTTAGTATAATTACAGTGTTTCCAGCACCATTATAGAAAAGAGTGAATTCTGTCAAATAGCCTCATATATTGTTTTATTTTATAGTCATCATGTTATGGGAAATAATAGTCACAAAAATGGATGCATTTTGAACACAGGTAGTTTGTGCTCCTGCAGTTGTTCTGCAGAAGTCCTTTCAAACCCAAAATAAAGGGACAATGATGGTGTTACCCAGGGTGGTAAAGAACCTGATGCTGGTGTCATACTACAGTTTGTGCAGGTGGGAAGGGCCGTGTGGTGTTGCAAGGAGCTAAACATGAAATGAAGATATATGGATCTGTTGCAGCTTACTCTGAGAGCTGTGCAGGCCTTCCTTTCAGTTTCTAGGACAAGAAAAGCTTAGATAAACAATTGGAATTTAATATTTCCCTTTCAAACTTGAGCTTCAATAATTATCTGTCATAGAAAACACTTGGCTAGGCTAAACATGGACTAGGTGTTACAGCAGAATATGAGATATGGCTTTACATGAAGGTTAAACTAAAGCAGTAGTTCACAACAAGAATATGGTAGCCCATGTCCTTAAATTGCAAATGACCAGGATAGTAGTAGTTTCCTTTTGTACAGTTTATTGGTAAAAGTCACCACATTTCATAAAACACTTCATATTTACTACTACACCAACAGTATTTTGCACTAACTAATTTTGTCAATTGTATATATTTTACAACAAGAGTATCACCACTGTTCAGCAAAAACAGTTTCAGTGTGTAGAACTGAGGATTCGTACTTCGACCATTTTTAAAGAAGTGGATGTAGAAAAGGGTTAGATAGAGGGTCATTAGTGTTAATTTCAATTCTTAAATATATTTTTTACAAATTTTTCTACAGCATGCAAAAGACAGCTATGTAAAATTCTGAAGGCTAGTTCTGAGTAGACTAATAATTGATGCAGTAGATATTTTGAATGTGGTTTGAAAGACTACAGTGGCTTTTGACAAACATGCTTTATAGGACTTCTAGGAAATTTTATGGAAGGAGATCACAGTCAATATTTTATTGGAAAAACTCATAAATTTCCCCAAATTGCAGCTTAGTACCTAAAACTAAAATTTTACAGCAAAAAAAGTAAGATCTTGCTGAAGTGTTTAAAATTTCTTCTGAATGGCTGATCAAGCCTTATTGCATTTTAAAAAGATAGATCTTACATAGATAGATCTTACATACTCTTCCTTCAGCTTTTGTAAATTTTGTGCTGGGAATATGTCTGAAATCTACCAGCCATACCAGCAGGGATTAATGTTTTTCCATTACAGAAAACAATAAAGATCTGAGCACAAAGTTAGGGCTTCCTTGTGAAACTGCAGGATTTATATGAATTGTACATTATAGTCAAGAATAACCTGAAAAGTCCTGAATGGTAAAAATAGCAGCACATTATATGGTATTTCTGTTATTCGAGTGGAACATAAGAACATTACTGCTGGAATATAGGCACCTTATTCCTCTGCAGTTTTCAAGCATAGTGTGACCTGCACAGATGGGTCTTTTCAAAGTATTGCTGAGCAAGCATTCACACCCAAGGTTTCTCACAAATTGCCTGCCTCTCCACTCAAGGTCATGCTCTATTAAGACTTTGATACTAAAACAAGCTTCCCAGGAGGTTTGCCCTGAACTGTTAACTGCATGTAGCTAGGCTGCTGTAGCATCAGCCTGTGTCCTGACAGGTTCCTTACAGAGGAATTTAGCATTACAGAGTATGGCATGGATCTGTTGTAAGCACTATTATTAAGCCAGAACTTGTTAAGATTGCACAGTGGTCTCTTTCACATAATAGATTAGAGAACTAGAATGTGATATGGCCTCATATAGCCTCAGACTTCTGTTAATTTTATTCAACAATAAGTGATGTTTTATTACCAGTACATACTTTGCATGCTACCACATGCCATTATTGGACTGATTTGCAATTGCCTTAAATAAACATGTTTACAATAAATTCAAAACTTCCTTCAATACCTGATTTTGGCTAAAGTTATTTTTCTAATTTTTGCCTGATAATTGGAATATTTTCAAGCCATAACTGCTTGGGTTTGGGTTGTTTTTGCTTTTTTCATTATCAAATTACTGACTTGTGTCAGATTTTCTAGCATAGGCGATAAAAGATGCTCAGTGCTCTCACTTGGTAATCAGTTATGACTGATTAACAATAGCAACTTTACATTGACACCTTGTGCAATTCCTCTGAAATTTTGAACCTACTACTTGGTCAAACTTTTTCATAACAGAATTCAGTGGCTGACCTGTCTCAAGACATATCTTTTCACTTTCTTATAAATGATGTCCACAAGCTTGCAGTTCATGTTGGAAAGACAGAGCTAGAAGAACTGCATAAATGGTGCCTTTTTACTCTTTTGTGAAAGTCCATGAAGATCTTTCTCTGAATTCGCACTGACAGTTTTCTTGATATGTTTTAAACTAATTCTTCCTTTAAAAGCTGCTTTTTTGGTTTTTTTTTGCTTGTGATTATGTTACATATTTTATTCAATTTTGTTTTGTTTGCTTTTATTTGCTTTTATTTTTTTAAGCCCTGCCTGGCTGAGATGAACTGTTTAAAATAAACTTTGAAAGGATGGAGTTGCTCTCATACACTCTCTGCTAGGAAATGATCTGCTATACTGAAGTTTGAAATAAATCACTTTATGTTCATATCATAAATGTCTGATATTTTTCAATAAGAATACCTTAAATTTTAGGAGTTGTTTATAGACCATTTGCATTATTAGTGTCCCATCTGTCATGTTCCTAAAAGAGGAGAAAGACGAATCTGTGCACATGACAAATAAACCCAGTAAATTAATTTTATATAAGCAAGTCTTGTTAATAATTAATCTTGTGGAATTCCTAACCTATTACAGTTTAAATAGAATGCAGATTGGGCTCTTAATTGAAAGGAGAGAATGGATTAGGAAGAGGCTTAAACAAATGGGAAAAAAAAATAGAAGGTTAAATCTTAAATTCAGCAGTGATTCTTTATTAGGAGGGATGAGCAGACAAATATGCTTGTGCATCACAGAAAATGGTATTTTTAAAGACGAGCAAAAGAGAGTATATTGAAGAATAATAAGTCCAATAAACTGCTGCCTATTAAAACTCAAACCAAGAGCACATTTGGTGCTATGTCATTAACTGCTTTTAAAGGTTCTATCTGTCACTTAAAGACATAGGCTGTGTGCTGAAACACTTATGATTTGCTGAATATGTATTAAGTGATCTACTACTAAGATTTTTAGCCACCTCACATGGCGGTAATGAGAAGGTCATCACTCAGGCATGATTAGGGTCAGTAGATTATTGTTCAAACCACCAATATATTGTGACAAGTGAAAGAACTAGCAGATTTAGCTCAATTCTTTGTCAGCAAAGGTATTGCTTTTTGTCCGTTTAAGGTAGGACAGGAAAATCTTTACAGGACAAATGTAAGCCTGAAAGAGGCTATAGAGCATCCATTAGTGTATTATACAAACTCTGACATTAAATTGCCAATCACCATATTCTATCTTATGATATAGAAAATGCTGCAATATAGTCACAGTTACCTAGAGAACATTTTTTTCGTCATCATCTTGATGTAGCAGCCGAAAAACATTACTCCTGCTTAATGGAGATTTAAATATGCAAGCGCTATGCTTACAGCTGCTGTTTAGCTCTTATGAAGCTATTACAATAAAAGCAAGGAGAAATATTTTCCCTGCCTGTGACCTACTTTCAGTTACTAACCTACTCAAATAGTAGCATTCCTATAGAAATCATGAATTCTTTCAATGCTGAAGAGGGAAATGTAGCGGTTGCTTTTAATTTCCCCCTCTTTTTTACTTGCAGTGCTATTCTCTTTGCTCTACAGATTCAGTCCATTATGTATATAAAATAGTCATACAAAGCACAATCTGAGAACCAGTTTAGATGACAGTCTTAAACGAGTTGATGAATGTCAAGAAACTCTTAAAGGAAATACAAAAAAATTGTGGTCAGAGGTAAGTTGCACTGAGCATCAGTCTGAAAGAACTGAAGAAGTTCAAGATCATGAAGTCTTCCTTAGTGATAATCTAAGACTATCCAGCTCCAGTCCAGCTACAAACTAACCCAGTTACATTTTCCAGCAACCTGACAGGAAATTCTCACACTCACTCACCATTTCTGTTTGAAAGCACTATATAGCTGATTGGGAAAGATAAGCATTTTCTGTTGGGTAAAGCAAGTTTTGGCCTATGAGAAATGTGTAGCACTTGTACTGAAAAAATTACCTAGTCTGTACAATGAGAGGTATTAACTGAAAAATGCACTCTTTGGGAGTTGCAATCATACCCCAAACAAACCTTAATTGTGCTTGTACTCTGGGCTTTCTAAGCACTTCCCAGTTTGTATCACCTGGATACACATTCTGGTCAAATTCAGAGCCCAGGACAAGCTGAATCCTTAGAAGCCTCTCTGTCCCTCCCATTCCCTTGTTTCTAATATGTGAGCCTTGTCTCAGACATTGGTGTGGCCCTGGGAGGAAGCCCTCAGTCTGTGGAGCGAAGTAGTTGACAAGTGCAGTGAAGTTGCTGTACTGAAAATTTCAGCTCCTTAAGTAAAGGGCCATTTCTGTGTTAAATACTCCTACTGGCTGAACAACTTGATGGCCTTTTTCCTTTTGCTCTTTCACCATTTCATTAAATATCATTCTAGATTTAAATTTATCAGTTCTCCCCACTGCATCCATTTTTTCTAAAAACTGTGTTTCAGAATTTCATCACCGCTAAGGTCTGTGTACTTGTTTCACTTTGGCAACATTGCACTTTCCTACTGTTACAGATGAATATACGTTATTCAGGAATACTCTTCCTATGCAACTGCATTCTGGGCCACAATCAATTGTACTAAGCAGAGGTTAACTAATAAATTATGAAGCTCTTCCTGCAGTGAATTTGCCTTAAAGAGAAAAGGTTACTTGTGGCTCAAGTTTAACAGGAAAAAAAAAAAGGCAGTGCAAAAATTGTCAAAACTTCAAATTTTTTTTAGCAATCAATTTTAAAAGAATTTAGCTATACTCCTGCAAACTGTGTTTGCTGTTAAGTCAAACTGGTAGTACCTTTTCAGTACAAGATAATTTAAGAGCAAATTTCAGAAAGGCCTCTAAGCCTTTGTTGTTCACAGAATCACAGAATGGGTAAGGTTGGAAGGGACTGTAGTGGGTCCCACCTCCCTGCTCAGACAAAGTCATCTGAGAGCACATGGCACAGGATTGTGTCCAGATTTTTCTTGCATATCTCCAGTGATGAAGACTCCACACCCTCTCTGAGCATTCTCTTCTAGTGTGTAGTCACTCACACAGTAAAGTTCTTCTTCATATTCAGGTTTCAGTTTCTGCCTGTTGTCTTTTGTCCTATTGCTTGGTACCACTGAGAAGAGCCTACTTCCATCCTCATGTCACCCTGGAGATACTCAAGAACTGTCTGAATGCAATCCTGTGCCATGTGCTCTCAGATAATACTGCTTGAGCAGGGAGGTTGGACCGGATGACCCACTGTGTTCCCTTCCAACATGAACCATTCTGTGAGTCTCTGATATGAGATAGAACAGATTTTGAGTATGTCCACATTAGACCACAGAAGCACAACAGGTTTTATGTCCCAGACCATGACAACAGCAAAAGGAGAGACACATTCTGGAGAAGCTACAGTGTTAGAGTCCGAAAGTATTGAGAAACTTGAGGACAACAGCCTGGTAAATGGACTGAGGAGACAAGAGACTTTATTACAATTTTTGTTCAGAGGAGATAGAGGCAAAGATCCATTTTGTACCGTTTCTTAACTGTTCAACCTGGAGTTGAAAAAACTTTCACTCATAAAAAGTGCAGACACCTCCAATACCAGGTGAAGGCTTTCATTACTCACCTGAAGCTACATTTTTGAAGTAACCAAAGTTATATAAGGCAAAGTGAGTTACAAGAAAAAACTCTGTTCCTTTCCACTGTTCAGTTGAAGTTGTAACCTATTGATTAAATCATGTTCTCATAATTATTTTTTAATGTCTATCCTGTTAGTCTGAAGAACACAATGACAAATTTTGTACACTTATTTTATACCATGGAAGATCAAAGTTAGGATTTAAATGATTTCATCAATGCCTCTATTCAGTATTTTCTTCTAGGGAATGCAGTGTCAAATAAGTTATCGATAATGTAACATGAATAATACATTGCAAGAAACAAGCTCATGAATAGTCCTAATGCAAAATAGATTGTGTCTGTCTTACAAATAAGAAAAAACTATATTTTTTGAACTCATCATTAATGATTAATTCAACATGTATTAAAGAAAACTGAATATCAAAATTTAATTTGGAATAGTCTCTTTTCAAGAGAGACAGGTATTTTATTGTGATACATCTTCTGTTGCAAGAAACATTGTTTTCATTTACAAGCATTCTCCATGTTGAATAGCACTTAGGAGAGTGATGGAACTTCACCAGCTTTATCAGTGGATAAACTCTGAATTTGCTGTCCAGGTGAAAAAGGTAGGATTTTGGTCTGGTTGCTGCATACTCTATAGACACAAAAGACAAAAGCTTTATGAGAAGAATCAGAAAGGATAAATAACTCAAAAAGCATCAGTGTTACTCTAAGTCCTAAAAGAGAGATAGATATAAGATTAATTTAAAATAAAAGTGTGTTTAGAAATTAAATATATAAATAAATGTTTTGGTTGGTTTTAAGATTTTTGAGGAGTGGTATCACCTGTTTGTTGAAGAAGGGGGAGGAGGAAGGGAAGATGAGATGTACATCCTAGGAGGATATATGTCATCATTAGGTGTCCGCAATAGCTTTGGATGAGAAGGTGGATCACATACAGGAAGACTGAAACAAGTGTAGAATGCTCTGGTCAGTGTGAGTGCTGCCATGATCTCCAAGGGACAGACCCAGACACATAGATTTCAAACTGTTCCATGGATTTAATTTATTTAAGCATTTAATAAGGTGCATGAACAGAACACTGAACAACAATAAAGCACCAGCTAAGTTTCTTGGAGAAAATAAACTTTGCACATGTGTGCAGTTTTTCAGATGCACCTGTCAACAAGGTGTGAGGTGAATTATGCTAAGCAGCAGCAGAAGAAAAAAAAAGTGGAAGAAGATAAGAAAGCAAGAGCTAGTAGAAACAGAGGGAATCATCACCTGTGTGCTGTCTTCCATGCTGAAAATGAATAGGCATCTCTGACATTAAAGTTCACGTGAGTCCATCCCACATGGAAGAATAATAATTTGAAAAAGGTAAAACAAGGAGATGACAGTTCAAAGCAGCTTATTGTTCAGCCTGTTGTTGAGATAAAAACACTAAAAGCTTGTCTAAGATTTATACTGAGGTGTTAGAAAATGGTAACTTTAAACACAATGTATTAGTGAAATGTAGAATTAACAAAAATAGTTTTATAACTGCCTTTGGTCTGGTTTGTAGAGTAGGTGCCATATTCTTTATTTCTCTGAATAAAACTGGAATAATAGGTTCAATGAGGCACAGTAAAAGCAAGAACTGAATCTTATACCACACACAGTTGCTTGAGGGGGGGAAGGGGGAATGTTTGGGGGTTTTTTGTTTGGTTTGGGGTTTTTTATGTGTATATCTCCTTCAATAAAAAACATGTCTTGAGAGGAAGAAACACAACAACTTGTTGTCTAGCTGTAGTCCTATAACCAACAGTATTACCCAGGGATTGCCGAGGCTACCCAGTGTACCCTCATCAAATTTGCTGATGACACAAAACGGAGAGGAGTGGCTGATACACAAGAGGGTTGCAATGCTATCCAGATATCCTGTGTCAGACTCCTTATGCAGTTCAAAAAGAGGAAGTCAAAGTCCTGCACCTGTAGAGGAACAACCACAGAAAACAAGACCAGTGGCATCCTGGGTTGCATTAGGCAAATTATTGCCAGCAGGTAGAGGGAGGTGATTCTTTCCCTCTATCAGCACTGGTGAGGCCACACCCAGACTCCAGGGTCTAGTTCTGGGCTCCACAGGACAAGAGAGATGTGGAAATACTGAAGAGAGTCCAGTGAAGTGCCACAAAGATGATGAAGGGACTGGAACATTTCTAGGTGGCCCTGGTTGAGCAGGGTGGTTGAACCAGTTGGCCTCAGGAGGTTCCTGCCAACCTCAACCAGTCTGTGGTTCTGTGATTCCATAGTAAATAGACAAGATTAAGCCAGTTTTCTGCAGAAAGAAAGAATTATATAATTAAATATAAGTATCTATAATGCTCTTGCAGTTAAAAGGACAATGGCATAATTTCCTGCTTCTTGATCTAATCTCCAGACCTAAATGTAGGCTGGATTCCTTAATTAACTCCAAAAAGAAAGCTGAAGCAGTGATGAAATCGCCAGTGGCAAACTTACTGCTGGTTTAAAAGGAAAAACTACAGGCAGAGCAGGGCTTCTTTTCAGGTTCTCAGGACTGGATTTTCAAGAGTTTCCTTCTCCACACTACAATATACTTGTAATCTCTTGAGAACAAAATAGATCTGAAAACTTGGTGGGAAAAATCATGTCTTCACAAAAAATGCTAATAGTTCCTGAAGTAAACAAGATGAAAATTCACATGTTCATTGGATATCTAAATACAAAAAAACTCATGTAAGATTACACTTTTATAAAGTGTATTGAACTTCAAAAATATTTGTATTACAATTATTTGCAGAGGTGTGGATCAATTGTCTTTCCAGTATCTACTCAGTTCCTTATGAATGGTATATAATAATTTCTTCATGGTATCTCTGTAGAATTGCATAGCAATTATTCATCCCAAATGTTTTCTTCAGCAATAGATTATGAACATTTGTTTTAAAAACTAATAAACTTCAGTATTGTAAACTATTGGGAAAAACAAATATTGTGACTCTGTAAAACTCTATGTCTTTCACCTAAAACAGAAAAAGAAATATTTTTATCAGGACTAATGTTCTACTAGACATGAGTTGAAAATGACATCCTTTTACACTACAATAACTTAAGTAAAACTTTAATTTGGTATCCTGTAATTTACTGTCATAAAAATTTTTATAGTACTCTAGCATGATTTTTTAAAATGTTTTCAGTGCAGAATAAATGTTTCAAAAATGTGATATAAATATAAATTCAAATGTAAAGAAAGTTTCATATTTGTACCACTTCTGAACTACTAGGACTAGCTTTGGAGTATATAAGTTTATGAGATATATGTATTATTTTAAAGGCTCTAAAGTGTATTTCAGTTCTGAAAATCATATGAAGAATAGCTAAATCTGGGGGGAAAAACACTCTTACAGAAAAACTTGCCTAAGTCATTTTCCATCTCAGAAAATTTACAAATAGAGGTTTTATATGTTCAACAAAATCTTTCTTTAAAGAAAGACAGAATTAACCATTTGATTTGATGCAATTTTGCAGAAATTTTGCTATTATTATTAGCATGATTATTTATCCATTTTGCGAACCTAGGTCCCAGCTGTAAATGACAGAAATAATTAAAACTGATAGTGTCATCTTGTCGTATAATGGAAATAAGTCTTATCATTCAGACTAACGAGTGCGGTGAATATATTCTGTCCCATGTGGCCTGTGAAATTGGCACAACTGTACATGAAAAGGGAGTTAGGAGTACAAAGAAATCTACCCACACTGTCAGTATAACTGATAGAGAATTAGCATCAGTGGCAGAACTAACAAAGGGAGGCAAAGACTTTAGTAATAAACCAAGGAAATCCATGTAACATTTTCCTCTGTCCTTGGGCTCTATTGATTGATATTGTAGTCTTATGTAGAGGAAATATGACTGGCTAATTGAAAACCACACACACATTGAAGCAGGACAAGATGGCACCAGGAAAAAGAGGACACCCTAGAAGTTAATTACAGATAGGACACATAAGATTGCAAGATATATGCAAAAGAAAAAGAAGAAAAGGGGTTTTGTATATAGTTTATAGTAGGGTGGGGTTCTGATTCTCTGACTGACCAATTTCTCATTTCTATTGAGAAATATTTAACAGAAATATAGCTTAGGAGTGTCATAGTGTTACACATAGAGAAATGCTGAATAACTCCCATCTAGAGACAGGATTTGAAAAAGAACCAATAATACTTTCATAAAAACTTGTATTTTCCATGATGAAGGATAAAATTCTAAGATAAAAGATTCAAAATAGAGCAAAGTAATGGCCCTCTTTAAAACAAAAACAAAACCTGAAAACAAAACAAAAAACCCCAAACCTTTTGTGAGGCATTTCCTAGAAAATTACAAAGTTACTCATGAAGAACATTTTGTCAGTATTTATCTCAATCATTGCCATCTGGATTATAAACTGAGGCTTGTTGCAACCTCAAAATAGCTTGATTGAAAATGCCTGTAGAAACTCACATCCAAACTGTACTTGTAAATCCTTTCTTTCAAATAAAACCAAACAATCTTGCTATCCTCCTCCAGCACACTCTAAACAAAGTCAAATGCTGAAAGCTCTGTTAAATAGGAGTGTTCTCTGTCCAGCCATCTTGTCATCTTCCAACATACAGCCTTGCCACTAATTGCCATTGGCAAGTAGTAAAGCCTGTCTTGAGTCCAGACACCTTCTTTTCCATGACCAACAATGCGTTACAATGCTCAAAGCCTATTTCATAGCTGTCACTCTGTTTTCAAGGATGAGGTTGTTAAGGTATGCCTCCAGGTAGCTAATCCTGACCTGTGGCTCCACCACGATAACTACATGAGAAAAGTCAGCTACAGATAACAAAAGGATAGCAATGAATGCACTTATATATATCCTGAGCAATGGTATCACTAAAAATATAGAGACATAAAAACAGGACACGGTCAGTGAACGGAAGTGAACATTTTTTTTTTTCATCTAAGGTAGCTGAAACAGAGTCTAGATGATCTTTCTTCACAGGATCTCTGCTTACTAAAACAACAGATGAGGTTCTATGGCTACACATTCATTATGAAGCCACGCCAGGTGGAAAGAATGGATCTGCAGAACTGGAAAACCAGTGCTGAGGATCTGATGCTCACACTATAGACATAATTTTTTCATTTGTGTCACTTCTAGGCTAGTCACATTAACTGAACATATTTGCACCTAGAGTATGTCTAGGCGAGTCCCTGGAGTTTTCATTTTTGTCTTCCAGATCTTGGAACATGGAGCTCTATCATACTCATTCATCTCATTTCCCTAAAAATAAGCAATATGGGACCACTATGGATGTTTTTGGAGGTCAACTTGGCCTCCAGCTGCCACTGCAAAACACCCCAGGCTTCCTGTACCATCTGTGCTTCCTCTGTCAGATCCCATGAGGTTCTTTCACATACCCTCAGGTTTTTCACAGTGATACTGAAAACTTTCATAGGAATAACTGAATTAAGATATGAGTGTGTGTAAGTAGAATGGGGAAATAAGGTGGAGAACTGTGTCTATATCACTTCTTTAACAACTTGATGCTTTCTAATATTTTATTGGTTTGGCTGTGTTGCAATGAAGTGTTCCTCTAGGGTATTTGTACCTCTGACTACAATAATCCAAAAATTGTTGTAGCTCTGAAGAAAAGACTGCATAGACTCCTGGGAAAATACTGTGGAGTGATTCAGAAAATAGAGGTGTTTACTTAGAAATTTCAAAAAGCTGAAGTCTCCATATATAGTATATGTGTGCGTGTGTATATATATATATATATACACATATAAAGGTATAGCCTATTTTCCCATTTGGAGGTATATATTCAGATATCAATGAACTTCTGGCAAAAGCTTCAGCATGTACCTGAATAGCAGGGGAAAAAGTACATATTTCATTACTGGGGAAGCTAAGACTAAATGCAAAACTGTTCCCCCTTCCCCCCCAATAAGCTGTCTGCGTATTTAATAATATGGCCATCATGAATTCAGGACTAAATGCATCCAAGAAAATACATATTTAAATGAGTTAATTTTTTGTTTAATTATTACCCAGATAAGGTTTTCAATTTAATATATTGCTGAATATAAACAACATTAAAAAAATTAGAACCAGATTTTCATATTGAAGAATGGAATGTATATTGTATCTCAGGAGTCACAAACCAATTAAACAAAGGAAGAAGAAAACAAATAAGGATTCCATGTAACAAAGGACAGAAATAAAATCTCAATCAGGATAAAATAATGAGCAGAATCACAATTTACTTATACTCATCTCTACTAAGTAAAAGAAAGTTGCCTACTGAGAATATAAACACGACAAATCAAATAGCTCAGGATGTATCTGAAGAAATTTTATTCTTATCAGATAATGAACTTGGGCTTTGTGATGAGAATGCTAATGAATTCATTTGTAATGTAGATAGCAATAACAAAGATAAAGCTACTCTGTTGGAAAGAGGGATCCCATTCTTTGCAAAAGTTAATCAGAAATTAAAGTGACAGGAAAAAAATTAATGAAAAGTCAGATACCTGACTCAATAACAGAAACTTATAATTTTGCAAGCAAACTTGAATAATATCAATACTGAGATGTTAAGAGATATAAGGATATAACCATTTGAATTTAAACTTAGTCTCCAACTCGAAAGTAAAGTATTGCATTTAAAATATGGTCCTGAAAAGTTTTACAAGAGTAACTTTCTGCAGAAGTTTATAAGCTACCACAAGTTTTTCTGTACAAGACTATTTACCTAGCTACTGTTTCTGTCCAAAATCTCTCCTTGTTCCTCTGAAGTCTAACATAGATAACTAGTCATCAGATAAAGTTCAATCAGACTAAAAAAGTAGATATTAGCCTTGTGTTCTGAAACCCTCAGCTCCCTTCCCTATCACTGTGGACAGCACCATCAAATCAACTCCCAGAGTCATATTTGACTTTGATCTTTTTAACTTGTCACGTTGATTCTCTCCACATTTAATACATCAAGATATAACCTTTTCTAACTGTCCATATAATTATAAATTTTACTAAGCTCACATAAATTTATTTTTCACTGTGGCAACATCTTCCATTATGGTTCACAGAAACTGTTGTGACAGCTATTCAGAATACTACAATATAATAATTTTTGTAGGTCAAAATGACATTATGCCTTCTCTGGCTGTCTTGCTAGTGAATGGTCTTCTCCATCACTTAAACAGCTGTGCAGAGTTAGCCTTGTTTAAGGGCCAAAATGTCACCCCATCTGTCTCTTACCCTCCTCAACAAGACAGGGGGAAAAATTGTGATGAGCAAGCTTGTTGGTTGAGATAAAGACAGAGAGATCTGTTGCCTTCATGGGCAGAAAATACCCAGTTAAGGGAAATTTTGTTTATTTATTGCAAATTAAAATATATTTGAATGGTAAGGATTGGAGTCAAATATTAAAACAATATCTTTCTCCATCCCTCTTTCCTTTTATTCTTTAATAGAGTGGTAGACCATAACAATTCCTCTCCTTCTCATGGTTCTCCTCTGCTCCAGCATCTGTTTTTCCCATGGGCTGCAATACTTCATGATAAACCTGTTCCAGTGTGGGCTGTTGCATGGACACTTTTGTCCGGCACAAGGCAGATCATAACTTCTTCCCACAGGCCAAGCTTTCATCACCCTCACTGTCAACACCTTGGGACCTACACCCAA
Source organism: Scytalopus superciliaris (assembly GCA_013400415.1). Taxonomy (NCBI): domain Eukaryota; kingdom Metazoa; phylum Chordata; class Aves; order Passeriformes; family Rhinocryptidae; genus Scytalopus; species Scytalopus superciliaris. The sequence continues at coordinate 185,642 of VXBX01001174.1, forward strand.
TGCAAATGTATAACTTCTCCTTCAAAAATCTTTGCAGTCTACTTTCTGGCCACCTCGACTTTTTCACTCAGGGACAGAATTTTAACTCTCACTAGCATTGCATTCGTATAATCAACTTCCATTTCCAAGTGGGTAAATTTTTCATGCATTGTTAGCCTCTTTTGGAGAGAAAATATGTTAAGAGAAACCAGAATTCTTAGGTTTGTTTTTTTGGTCTTTTTTGGTTATTTGCAGTAAAATGGCAGGTACCTGTCATCAAGGAGCAGTATTTATTTCAGTGTAGGACCAAATAGTAATCACAATAGATCAAATTTAGGACAAAGGCAAAAAAAAATCAGAAAAAGTCTTGTAATTAATGCACTGGGATGTAAAAACAAAGTAAAATAAATATATTTAATTTAACTTTAGTGTATTTAGTTATATTTGCAAATTATACATCACCTGTTAAATAACAATTAGTTGTTTAACTAAAAAGAAAGAAACAAAGAAAATACAGCTGTGTCAACGCACTTTCTATTGACAATCAGTAAAAAAATATTAGTAGGTTTCCAAATTGTTCTATTTTGTCACAGTAATGCTGCTTAGCATTTCTGAAGGAACATATTATCCATTTCCTTTTTAATGGGGCTTTTTTTTTTTAGTTTATTTTATTCACAGTCTTTAGAGTCAACTAAGATAAAATGAGTGTCATCAAAAATGTTCATTAAGCACGGACAAGGAGTTATTCCTGGACTAGGTCATGAGTGTATTCAGCAAAAAGCATTGTTGCATAACAAGAAAAGGGAAAGGGCAAGGAGAGAAACTCTACAAGACACTGGCCAACAAAATAAGTGGTGTGGATTCTCATCTCTGCATACTCTCCATTGTAGAAGCTGTTCCTCTGAATAATTTTTTACACAGTACCAATATGGTTTCATGAGGACTATTTCATTACAGTAATAGTGTTTATGAGACTGTACTTTTATCAGGCACAGATGTTGCACACATCGATTGGCTATTTAGCTTTCTGCATGTGCATTGTCAGCAAATACTTATTGGCTACCTATGGCACTATTTTCTACTGGATAATCTATTAAGATTTATGTGTTTTCTGCCGGTGGCTGTGGCCGTGTGGGTAAAGCCGCCGCCCCTGGATCCGTGCTCCTTCTCGGAAGGATGCCGGTTCGAGCCCTGCGGGTCTCACTCTGCCAACTTCGTCCGGGCTTGCCCCGGCCAAGGCTTAGAGTGTCCCAGGGCTAAAGGGGGTGGGGCCAGTTCCGCGCACGCTGAGCTCCACGTAATAAATCCATTCATGCAGGCATAAAAAAAGCATCGTCGTTCGCGACGGCTAGCCACACACACATGTGTTTTCTAGAATACAATTATCAAATAAAGACTATGAAACAAAGACTGGAAAGGGGAAATAGACATTTCAATGGCAATTACTTCCTACACATCCCAACTTTACAGATGAGAATATTTCCTGAATTTTCCAATGTGAGGCTGTGAGTATAGCAGCACTTTGGGATAAAAAACTAAAAGGTACTGCCACAGCATTCTGGGGCTGTGTATGTGTCAGGTTGCATATAAAATGTAAGGCAGACTTTAGTGTCACAAGTGAAAGACAGCAGACTTAAAAATGTAAGCTTTATACAGGCCAAAACACTGTGCAACACCAACACTTGTGCTGGATACAAAGAGTGCCCCTCACTTTCTCCCAAAGCCCATTGCTCTAGTCCTGCACATAACAAGACAGAGTCCAGCAGCCAATCCATTCCCTGGATCCCACATAAGCCATGCCATTCATCATCTTTTCTTTCCTATGAAATGATACATACTTTTGCAACTAACCAGAACCCACATTCATAGCTTTCACTGGAGATAAGTCAGTAATTCAAGTGTGCCAGTTCATTTGCAGCACAAACAGATAACTTCAAATGGCTCATGGATTAATTTACAGATACAGAAGATAAACAGGCTGTATGTTGCTGACTGTCTAGACAGGAATTAATTTTCTTCTTTATAGTATTGCTGATTACTTCCTTGATACACTTCTGAATGGGATTCTTTAGGTACATAATTTTTAGGCATGAAAATTTCTTCAAGTAAACATGTGTCTAAATTAAATGAGCTCAGAAATAACCTTAAAATGAATATAGCCCTAAAATGAATTTAGCCCTAATATGAATGTATATGAAATAACTTTTATTGCTCTTGAATATGGTTAGTGTGCAGACAGTAGGAATTTTCACAGAATCACAGAATATGCTGAGGTGGAAGGGACCCGCAAGGGTCATGGAGTCCAACCCTTAGCCCCACAAAGGACCATCACCAAGAGTCACACCAGTATCGAAATGCTTCTTGAACTGTGTCAGGCTTGGTGCTGTGACCCTGCCCTGGGGAACAGGGCAGGGTCGCTGCCCAATCACCTTCTGGATGAAAAACCTTTTTCTAATATCCAACCTAAACCTCCCCTGACACAACTTCAGGCCATTCCCTCAGGTCCTGTCACTGGTCACCACAGAGAAGAGATCAGTGCCTGCCTCTCTTCTTCCCCTCACGAGGAAGCTGTAACTGTAGTGAGGTTTCCCCTCAGTCTCCTCTTCTCCAGGCTGAACAGACCAAGTGCCCTCAGACAGTCCTCAATCAGGTTCCCCTCAAGGCCTTTCTCTCCATTTATCTTGTAGATTTGATGATTATTTACTATTATTCCAGAAGTATTTTTCATGTTACTTCTCTACTTAGGCAAAATTGCAGGAATTTTGACCTATTGCTTAGGAAATATTTTTGTCAGCTGCATTTGATTCCAGTTAGTTTCAAAAACTAAACATAAAAGCAGTAGCTGAGGGTAAAGTTCATGCACATGAACACTGTAATGTAACACTCATGAAGGAAATCTTAAATATAGCCAGAATTTTACTAATTATTTTTCTTATATTCTTGGAAAATTTAATACAGTATTTTAAGTTCAATATTGCATGGTTCCTTTTTCAAATACAAATATTGAAAAAAAAATTGTTGTTTTTCACCTGTTTAAAAATGTTTCTTCAGGCCTCTGAATGCAGTAACATCTAATTTATCTAAGAAGTTAATTTAAAGATTGAACAATGATGCATAAGTAAAGGGGTTAATTTGGAGACAAAGTCTGTCATTCTCAAGATAGGTCTGTATTTGCCATAGTGAAATAACATGAGTATTCTTCAGTTATTAATCTCAAAATAGCCTGGTTTGGTTAGAGTAGCCATAATGCACTCTGATACTTCAGCTGGTGATCTATGCCTACGCTGCACTCTCTTACAGACAATTTTTTTTTTAATTTTATTTTATATTTTTTTTCTGCTATTTATTTAGCTAATTGAACGGTATATGGCTGAGTCCCTCTCGTTCATTCATAGTGTGCACTGGGAGGGCTGGTCTGTCTTTTGCAGGTACCTAGAGGAAACTGTGAAAAGTCCTGGAGAGATCCTCTGCATTTAAACAAATATATAGCAGTAAGAGAACTTCCGGAGAAGTTTTTAGAAATCTCAAAGTTGCTGTGATAAACAGTAGACAGTGAGGTACTAAAATATGAATCAGAAACCAAAATGTCTCTGTAGGCTTTGTTGTTAAAAGCAGATAAATTATACTATTTTTAATTCTTTCCTATAAACACCACAAGAAATACAAGAACTTCTGAAGACAATGGGACTAAAATGAAGTGAAATAGCAGAGTTTTACTATAAATTATTTTTTTTAATTTTTTTTCATATTAGGTACTTGTTTACCTAATTATATTTCATCTTACACAATATTAATAAAACTTAAAAAAAGAATAATATATAGTCTTAAGATTTAATAAGTAAGTAAAAAGCAACCTAATAATAATGTAATATAATGTTTAAGTTTTCATAAGCATGTGTAAGGTTTCCAAAAATCTAGGTGTGCACATGCTTTAGTACTTTTTTGATTGCTTATAAACATGAAATAAAATCAAACAGCCAAAAGAACTAGGTAATTCTCTGCAGTTCAGCAGAGTCCACATGATGGGGAACCTTGTCCCCTACTTTCAATGCATTCATGCTTTATTTTTGTACCACTGCAATGAAATCTGCTGGCTTGTAAAGATCACCCCTGCTACTGGCAGAGGCAAAACATGAGAAAGGCTGGATACAATTATATAACTTCTGACTATGTCTGGCAAAGGCCCTTCACCCATGGGCTGTGGGGGCAGCTGCTTTTAGTACAAGTACAGATTTCCTATGCTGTTCCTTCTGTGAGAGCTGAAAAAAATATTTTTTTTTCTAGAGGAGTGACAGTTTTACAAGGCTGAAATAAACAATTTTAAACATGATGATGATTATCCATCAAGTGAGACAGACAATGTGCTTTGATCAATAATAGTAACAGGACTATAGTTCAAATATCAAAACTGCGTTCGTGCTTTTGACAGAGGACAGCAACAGTTCAGGTCATCTCATATAATAATGTCATGCTTTCTGTATCCACCCCTTCCTTTTTTCCAGTGACATGCTACTGGAACATGTCCCTTTCTTACCACAACCTGGCCTATTATACACAAACTGTGTAATACACATGTTCATGGGTTGGTACTGATTGAGATTAATTAATGGTTCTTCTTACATAGATGTCTAAAATTATAACAAAAGGCTCAAAAGCTACAATTAACAGTGGCAAGTAACCTATAATTTTTTCCAACTGCTCTGCTAATTCTGATTATTATGCACCACACATTTAATTTCTTGCCATTTTCTTTGACCTCTTCACAGCAGAGATGAAAATTTCATTGTTGAGGTAAGAGAAATATGTGGTTTCTCTAGCACTGGGGACATCCTACATTAACTTCTCACATTTTGTGGGTGCTGTCCCACCAAAGCATAGACTATTAATCACACCTCTTCACCATTTGTGTTGCACAAAATATGTTTGAATTTAGTGGCCCTGACATCCATAGCTGTCAAATGAAAAATGTATTTTAATCACAAAGCTAGGACTGCAGAGTTTAGCTTAAAACCAGTATATATTTCAGCTTGCAAATTCTATATGAACCACTCTGAAAAATATTAGTAAACAGAGAATTTTTTATGTTGTATTTGCTGCAATTAGTGTCTCTAGGGACAGCATCCTGCATTCTCTCACAAGCATACAGAGGTATAAAATGTCCTAAAATCTGAACTAGAGATCTCTAAGTTAAATCTGAAGCATGACTGGCTTTGGAAACTTGGGATTGGCAATGAGACTGGCATGCTGGATTCAGTATCTCGTTTCAGGACCTCTTTGTGGTATTTGAACTCTTGGCACCACTTAAATAGCTTATTTAAACCAAAAGATTCCTCTGCTGGAGTCTTTAAATATTGTTGTAACAATAACAATAATAGAAGGATCATAAAAGCGAGGAAGCTGAGAGCTGCTGGAGGGAAGGAGCAGAAGTGTTATTTCCATAGCTGACACTTTAAATATGACAGTGCTAATGCACAATATTTCTTGACAAAAATATATCACTCAAGGCATTTAAAGGCATTTAACATACAAGTATGAGGAGCAGAGCTAGAAGGTTCAACAGATCTTTGCCAATCATTCTTTGAACTATTAGGACTTCATGTTGCCCTTTTTCTGGAATAATGCACAAGCAGTGAGGGAAGTGCTTTCTCAGCCCTCACCATCCCATTCAGTGCATGTGTCAAGACAAGTCAGGATCCTTCTATTAATATTTGAAACCTACTAAATATTCAGAGGACATTGAGATAATAAACTTACATCAAAATAAAGCAGAAATAAAAGGGATCAATGTATCCTTCCAAGCTCATGCAGTCAGATAATCTGCATGTCACTCTCAAAAATGCATTACACTAAAAAATAAAAGGTTACTCTCATTCTTCTCACCTCTGAAGGAAAATGAAACAGTGCACAGCACTGACATTTGTTCACTAAAGCCCATTCAGTCTTTTTCAAACTTTTCAATAAGGATCAGGGAGTCGGAATTCCTTCCTGTCGATCACAAAACAAAAGTATTCTGTTATGCTGTACCAGAAAGTGCTCCCAGGAGGTTAATATTAGAGCTCACAGAAGATATGTGAAGTGCCATCTGAAGAGTACATCCTTATATGTCTCAAAATTGTGTCTATGGTCCTGAGCCTGCCAGAAATACATAAAAACACACATATAAATGGAATTATACCAGCATAGTTCCTTATTCCTTAACTAAAGTCTGTAATCTGCATCACTAGGTGTTGATTCAGGAAATTATCATACATATTTCAGACATATGACACAATGGATCCCACGGCAAAGATTCTCAGATTCTTCTCCTAGTGAAAGAGAAATGGCTTGGATCTGATTGCTGTGTTCCTTCCTAACCAAAGTAGCAATGCAGATGAATGAAACCTCTTGCTTGGTGTGGCAGTTCAGAGCGTGGTCCTTGGGATTCTCTGCACTTCCTCATGTTCCTGTGTGACTTTGAGCAATTCAGCTTGACCTCATGATGAGATGGACTCGTGAGCCACAATATAAACCATGCTCTTGGTATGCAGGTTAACTTGTGTACCATATGCAGAATCATTGATGCAGTTCTCAAGAGTGTACTGTCATTTGTTCACAGATTGTCATAAACGTAGGCACTCAGGAGCCGGTAGATTATTTCAGGCTGTCCATATGCATGAGGGAAGTTATTGACAGTATGTTACTCAGGCATTACAGACAGGGGACCTTCATCCTTAAATAGTAATGAAATATGAGTCATTCTGATTCAGAAATATGGAATTAGAGTCATTCGTCTAAGAAAAAATGTCTTTGAATACTTGTGAAAACAGCCATTATAATTAGAACTTTAAAAATTGCAGGTGTAAATTTCTTTTTTATTTTTAATAAAGATGAATAATTCCATGTCCAAATGATTAACTGCCTATATCAGCCATATGGTACATCTTCACACATAATCCTGCCTGTCTCTAAGACAACTTTGTGTACATTTATTTGGAAGCCAAATAAACATTCAGTTTTTGCTAGTTTATGTAGGAAGAACAACTAAAACTAGAGTTCATTGATGTTAAATGCAATGATGTTAACTGCAGACAATTTTGAATGTGCTGACATGCCTATCTTTCCTAGTGATTCTTAAATAAGACGTGTTCTCCAGCATGCCATATGAACTCACAGAATAATTCCATTGATGTCAACAGAGATGTACCGAAATGCATATGAACAAATTGATTTGTGATGACCATAATACAGGCAGTTCTGTCTAAAACAATACAATTTTGGGGGAAAAAAAAAGCCAAAATACCGGTGTGAATTGTTCAAATTATTCCTTCTCATTTATACGTTCTACATATAATTTCTCACAGCCTTACCACAACTAACCCAAACACTTGTACATGTCATGAGAACTGTAAACATTCTGTTACTATTTGCCAGTTGAAGGAAGATAATCTATCTTTGCTTTATATTTTGTCTCTTCCTCGATTTTATGGATGTAGTTTCCTTCTCTACTTCCTAAATTTATTTAGTAAACTCGTGATAGGATATAATAAACTCACTTGCTAGGACACTGTGAATGTTCAAGTAAATTATCTTATTTCTGATAGTTGTTTTTAGACAGAATCATAGTATTTTAATGGGAAAGAATTTCCTTAGAAAAAAAATGTATTTTATCATAATATTTCAAATTGCCCACCACCAATGTGAGGTCTGTAAGTTATAGCAACATCAAAATGACTGTTTTGTAACTATATATGCCACTCCCAGCTGATTTTGGAGTATATATTTTAGCTGGATTGTCTTTCCCTTCTTTGTTGAATTCATGAAACTTTGCCTTGATGGTGTTGTCATCTGTGGTCATTTCTTTCAGCTTGCTGTGAGTATTGCTAAAGGGTATATAGACCTGAAGCTCAACAATATTCTATACATGACAATTGCATTGGTTTTTATGTAATCCAAGATTGTTTTCTAATTCCTTGCTTAAAAAAGTTTACTACAAAAAAAACACCTCATGAAATGCATATAATCATGAAAAGCTTGTCTTCAATGTCTTTGGAGATTTAGATGCTTATGTTTCTAAAGAACATGCACCTGTCCTATCCCTCTACTACAAACAGCAAACCCCTGTCTTTCAGAAAATGCTTAAGTTGAACTTCTCTTAAATTAGGTTGGAAATACAAATGTAGAAACAATCTTCTCAATACGATTACCTGTCTTAACAAATTTTAAATGCTTGATCCCAGAAGCACACTGACATGAACATTAAAGTTTTTCCCAGAGTGTAACTGTATTCTATGTACATTTCTGAATCAAGGGGTGACAGTCCTAAACTCTATAAAGCCCCTTTAGAATCAAGCAGTTTAGCAATCTGCAGGCTCACTGAGCGCATATATTTGTTGCATTGTCTTCAGAAATACACAAACTACTGCAGGAATTCAGTGCCCTATTCAGGACTCAGGTTCTAGGTATGCCATTATAGAGTTTCACATTTTACCAATATATAATTGTACTTATGTGTCCTAGAAACAGAAACAAATTAGCCAGGTGGTGCCCTAGAATTATGTACTTTATTTCTACATTATCAAATAGTGGGGAATAGCAATTTCAGATTTGTAGGTCAAAACAGCTGATGACCTGCTCTCTTCCCTGCACACCCTTTTGAAAAGTTGTACTTTGTATTAGCTCTTCTCTGATTTGATTGACTGATCTCCCTCTTTGTTGGAATAAATATTTGGATTTAGTTTTGCTAAATCCAGTTTGAATCCAGTTTGTGTACTCCCATAGTGATCTGTGATATGAAAAAAATATAAATGTAATGGATCAAAGTTGGGTTTTTTTAGAAAGTGCATTCCTTTTCCAAACCAACATACTGATGTAGAATTAGCCATAGAGGCACACTGGTATAAATAGATACATTTTCACATCTTCAAACAGTGGATAATGAACTTTCTGCTAAAACATACATAAATATGACAAAACAGATCTAAACAATACTTCAGACTGTTAAGAAAAAATTATAAACTACATTTTGAAAGAAATACATCTTCACAGAGATGTTTACATGCTCTAATTTATTCTCACATAGCAGATGGAGTTTCAAAAGATAAATTTGATTGCACTAATGCAAAATAGATACATACCTGTTGATAAGTGAAAGTGGGAGGGAATTCCTCTAGGATTACTCTCCAAATAAGTGATCAGCTAAAAGGATTTTTAAAAGCATCGACATAAAAATTCATCACTATTAGTCAGCTGTACATAGGGAAAGTGAATTCAAATATATAGGACAGGATGTTTTCAATCAGAACATTATGCAAAACCAGGAAGACATTAAGACAAAGTTTGGTTAAAAAATCAAGCCACAAAATTATGCTAGTCATTGAAAAAACAAACAAAACCTGCCAAACACTAGAGAAAAAACACTCAAATTAGAAAAGGCTTTTTTTACCCACGAAACCAGACCAGAGTTTGAAGTAATCATCTCTGACCCCAAAACACATACAGTGTGTCCTGTATGTGGATGCTCAGTCTTGCCTATTTAACTTGATATATTCATTCCTTCTGGTCTGTGCTGTATCCTAATGCAGACACACCTTCTCCCTGCCTTCCCCTCCCTTCTGAAACAAAACAAAAAAAAAAAAAAAAAAAAAAAAAAAAAAAAAAAAAAAAAAAAAAAAATCTGTCTGAGAAACAGGTTTCTCCCTCTGGAGGTAACAGCAGCTAGGTATGTGTTCTAGTTTGTTTATTTAAGATACATTTCTTCAGGAAACAATGTAAACTGTTTTATTTAATAGAGCCTGACTAGACAGTGACAGTTTTGTCTTCCTCAGCACGCTTTGCAAAGCTTTGGTGTGTAGTGGTGCAGCTGCAGCTAGAATGGGTGTTGTGTTACTGAGCAGCCCTTCCTCCACTGGGTGGGCAGAAGGAGAGCTGCTGCGTTGGTCCTTGCCAGACTGTTCATAACCTTCCTACTCCTCTTGCTTCCCCCAGTAATTTTTATTCAGGAACTAGAAATATCTCAGATCTCAACATAATTGTTGATACACAGATGAAAAGTGAAATCACACACTCAAACAGAAGAGCATAAGCAATACAAGTGTCTGGGAAGGCATGTGATATCTGACAAAGTCAGTATAGGATTACTACGCTTACCAAAAACACACTGGAGGCTGAGAATCTTTCTGCCTAGTTTAACACAGAGACCGTTGTTTGCATGTTTGGTTAGTCTTGTTGTGTGATTATATATGTAACTTTTGCTTAGAAAAGAGATTTCTGTATTGTCTTATTTAGGCTGATTGCTAGAAGTCATGGTGGCCTTAAACATCTTGCCATACTCTCTCACTTGACCGAGCACAAATTGTACTTGTACAAATTTATGGAGTGGAACTTGATTTAGCTTCTCTGTGTTCACTAGTTTTGAATAATATGAGGATGTTTTATGTCCTGAAAATATATGGAGGCAAATTCATATTAAAGTGTGCCATTCAATCTTTAGGTAAATGGCATGAAGAGCAATTCCACTGTTTTGAGAAAAAACAACCAACCCTCCAACTCTGCAATAAAATGTAAAATTTCAGGACAAGACTTATTTTCCTAGACATGAACTCCAGTGTAATTTTAAATCTTTCTTAGAATCTCTTCTCTGGAGACTGGAGACTCTCCCCATGTCTCACTTCTCTCTGCCCTATTACCATGGCCTCTTCTCGCATTGTCCATAAAACATAGGGTCCATTTATACTACAACTTCCACAATACATCCATCTGCACTACTACTTCATACCCTCATTGTATTTAGGACTTTTAATGGTGAAAATGTTGTCTATTAAAAAAAAAAAAAAAAGACTTACAAAAAAACCAACCATAGATCACACAGTAGTGTTGTGTCACTCCACACATGGTAAAATAACATTCTATGATTATTAGTACTATACGTTTGCTAACCAGATTTTTTAATTCAAGACAAAATTCACGTCAGAAACTGTTCTGTGTTCAGTGAAATGCAGCCTAGTGAGTCTCTAACCTGTCCATGTAACTTACTGCACTTTAGTAAAGATTTCTGTGTACAGAAACAAATTCAGTTTGGATTGTCCAAGCTGTAGTGGGTCCAGTTAAACACATTTATACAGCAGGTTTTTAATATAAACTATGCATCTGTGAATCAGAGTGTGCATTTAGTAAATCATTTCAGTAAAGAGGTGCTGTCTTTGGGAGGCACTCCAGAGTTCCACTGCACTGAACATAATATAACAACAACGTGCATACTACTCTTCTTCCTATTTCCCCTACTCTACAACAAATGCTATTCTTCAGCTCATTGTCATCTGCCTCCAGTCCTTGAAAAAAAATCTGTAGCTTCACACAAGTAAAAAAATTGAAAGGTGGATGAAGTTGGACACATGATTTTCTGTTGCTCTCACTTTTAAAAAAAAATTTGATTAATAAATCAGGACTGGATTGTCAGGACATTATTATGGCATTTTTTATGTTTTTCTTCCTGTTATGCATTTCAGAGGAATAACTCCTAATAAACAAGGAAGTGATATTTTCTTGAATGCTATTATTTATTTCCCTTTTCTTCACTAAGTACATTAAAAAGAGAAGCAGACTTGTGAAAGTATCTGAAAAAATGCCTTGATGCATTCATTCAGCATATCAGTGCAACAGCTTTGAAAGGAATCTTGTCATATAGCTGCTGTAGTTGCAAGACTTTGTGTGATGATTTTGAAGTTTATGGATTTGAAAATGAACAAAAATCATGTTCAAGGCTTCCCAAAATGTTGAAGTGTGTCTATGACTTTACAATGGAGATGGTAGTAGTAAAATTTCTAAGAAATTTACTTTCAAACAGGTCTTTTGCTATTACCCATAATACTCAATATTGTTTCTGTATCTGAGAAAGATGATTTGGTTTGAGGTCCAACTGATATAATGTCTATGTCCATTTTTATTAATATTATAATTCTATCTCAAAATGGCAGTGCACTCTTACATATGTACTTGAAATGAAGCACTTCAAAGAAAAAAATAATGTATTTCTTGCCACTGACAAAAATGGTAATCTCTATAGCTGACTCCAATATAAAATTACTACATTCAGTCAGATGAATAACATTTCAGCTATTCAAACGTGGACTCTTGATGCCACATGGCATGTGTTGTGGGTCAGGATTCTGGGATCTGACACATCAGTTTCTGATGCCTGACAACCAATCCTCTTTTCAAAAACAGTAGTTGGCATTCCTTCACCTTATTCAGAGAAAATAAAAGCATGTAGCAAATCCATGTGTATATTATTAATCTTTTGCAAGTACATGATAAATGCTGTCATGTAACAAAAAAAGGAACACATCTATCACCTTTGGCTCTTGGTGCTTCAACTAATTGCTCTGTTAGGAGACTGATACTGACTTCAAAGGCTGATGATTATGCATCTAGTGATGGTGAATCTCAGCTGAGGGAAGGAGGACAGTGGGGGTATAATCAATTAGCAAATGTTTTCACAGTCACCAAAGACAGTGAGAGCAGTATCTGAAATTTACACTGCATTATATTACATTACATTGATGTTTAAATGTCTGCTACCAATGCTGCTCTTACAGTGCTTTTGGAAGATTTTACTTTTTCTGGGGTTGTTGTTTGGGGTTTGTTTGTTGGTTTGTTTGTTTTTTGTTTGTTTTTTTAATCAGTCAGTAAGATACAGTCATTGTTTTTTAGCAAAGTCACAGGCTGATTTTCAGCTCCCTGCTAAATTTTGACAAATAGCTTAATAATAACTCTGCAGAATCTTTGCACATATTTAAAACTGAACAGGTTGTGATTTTGGAACTGGCGATACAAAAAAAAAAATCTGGTAAATCTAAGAAATCTATATGCCCACAATTTAATGTGTCTGAAAGGAACAATTATTTGGGAAAAAAAGAAATCTATAGAAGGTTTTAAATACCTAAGAGAAACCTTACACCTTGTCTGATTACACTGAATAGTAAACCAAACATAGACAAGTCCTGATCTAAATGGTTATCATAGGTTTCAAAATTTTAGAAAAGCCAAAGCACAGATTCAGGGTGTTGCCAATTAGATTCTTTTTACACAGAGAGAATTTAAACACTATATCCAAACACCTGGACATAGCACTTGGTAAACATAAGATTATACCAAATAAGTGCTTCAGCTCATCTCACTTGAGCCTCCCTTGACTGGAAACCCAGAGAAAGTGCTGTTGTTCACACAATCAAACAGGAAACAAATATTTAATGAAGTGTCCAACTAAGTTACTGTTTTCTAACATATCAACATCACAAAGTAACCTATACTCCAGTTGTGGGATATATTTGTTTTATTCTACACTTCAGGAAACTACAGCTGCCTTTGCCCTCAGTCCTCCTTCTCTGAAGAACAACTGCCAAAATATAAAGTTTTGAGTGCTCAAGCATTTTCTTAATTCAGCTCCATTGAAGTGGAAGCAAACTGTGAACATAGAATAAGAGGTGACAGGAATAAAGCAAAAGCTGTGATTAAAAGAAAGTATTTATTGTTTTTTCTAAATAAAAACTGGGTGAGAGCTGGAATGACAAAATCATGTATTCTGTTTTCCTCTCTCATCTGACTGCAGTAACTTTTAGGTTCCTGGAAAAGTCCCAAATAGTAGTAGGAACATTTCAGTGGGAGAGATTGTGGAAAAACGCTGAGAAATTGTGGAAAAATACTGAAAGAAAAAAATCAGCAGGAAGAAGTGCCCGTGTTGGAGACATTTCACCAGAATCAAACTCTCTGCACACCTTAGGAGCAGAGACTGACAGAGCTTGATGCACTGCCCTGAGAGGGGCTGGAAACGAAGGAAGAGTGACACAAAGATGTGGAGGTCATGTTCTGTTTAAATCAATGCAAGTAATGGGAATTAAGCCAAAGGAATGACCCACCGAGTGACGAAAAGCTGAATTGTGTTTCATTAACTTGAAAATACATTTCACTTTTCATTCTCCTGTGTATGCTAATGAAGTAAAACCCTTATATGCTTTACATGTATGACTAAAGTCACTCAAACTCCACCTAATCATGAAATTACATCAACAGAAACTTTCTCTTCTCCCCACTCTTGAAGAAAACAATATAAATGTACCTTAAGAGTGGAGGGAGGTCAGAGGAGACTCCATCTTTATATCCTGAGATGGTAGACAGGCTATACTCATCTCCCCTCCTGTAGGAACACTTATTGGCTAAGCTTTATTCTGCTTACTATTGCTTATACTTTCTAATATCAGTGCATTTATCAATGGCAATTTCTGAATCTAATTCTATTGCAACAATCAATAAATTACACTATTGTGAATCTGGCATATTAATGAATGTGCCCAGACTTATAGTGTAACCCATACTCTTTGTACATCCGGGTTTGCAAATGTGCATGGACTTACTGTGTTGATACCACCTTATTTGTGATAATGAGAGTTATAACATGACCAGACTTTGAGTGCCAAGTTGATTACTCTAAGTTATTATCTGTGAAAGGCTCCTGGGCACTTGTCCAGACAGGTAATATACCAGCTAGGAAGGGGAAGGCCAAGAAACCTCTGGGCCCACTATGTCTGAAGATAACATGGTAAGCATGTTTTTTACAAGACAGAGGTGCAGGCTGTGGTAACAGTATAGTTCAACAACTGAATTCTTCTCCACATCAGCGATAATGTGTTCAGTAGGTTCCTATCCAGCTAAAATGTTTTTGCTAGAAGAATTCCAGACTTGGTCTTTTTCCAGAAGATGTTTGTATGTTAGGAAAATTTACTGTTCTACTAATTATGTTTGAATACAATTCCATTTGCCTTTGAAATATTTTCAATGGAAAAACTTCTGAAATAAAGCTTTCCTTTTCCCATCACTGTGGACACGTTCAGGACTCCAATTCTTCAAAGGCAGAGCAGAACACCAGACCTTGTAGCCTCAGCAAGTAGAGAAAAACAGGAAAAAAGTATAGAAAAATTGATCCTGAGTAAAGAGTTTCAGGATAAATTTCCATTTTGGAAATAAAAAAGTTTGTGTATTTTGGGGAAAGTGGACCTTGATTTATTTTTAAATAAATGCAGTTCAGATGCAACATCCATAGGAAAATTATGTGAGATATATGAGATATATTCCTTTTTTTTTTTTTTNNAAAAATTTTTGGGATATATTAGATATTTTTTCTTTTTTTTTTTTTTTTTTTTTTTAGCTGTTGAACAGGAAATGCAGAGATGCATAATCTGACTTTGAGACAGTACTTTAAATTAAGGGGCTATAGGATTTATTTCCGGTGCTGTCAAACTGATTTCAGAAACATGCCTTTTATTGCCAGTTTTGAAACAATGAAAGCCTCAATGGTTAATGAAAATGTCTAAATAATGTGTCTCAGTATAAATTTGCTGCACAAAATCAAAGGCAGAACAATCAGTTAGTACTGAATGTTATGGGACCTGTGATTCTAATGTGAACAGGTTCTCAAAAAAAAAAAGACAAAATACAAATTCAAGGAATAATTGATTCTTTCTTTCCATTTAGTCTTGACCTTGTAAACTAATGTTAAAGTATGGCTATGTAGCAAGACCATTTTTACTTTCCTTTTCTTGGAAAGGAAACCTTAAGGCAATGTAGATTTTTGCAAAGGCACTTATTTGAGGATCATCTTTGTCTTCAATCACAGAATCACAGAATGGTTGAGATGGGAAGGTATCTCTGGAGATCATCAGGTCTAACTACCATGCTCAAGAAGGGTCACCTTGAGCCAGTTGCACCAGATCATATCCAGCCAGCTTTTGAATATCCTCAAAGATGAAGACAACATCCCTGTGAAACCTGTGTCAGTGCTCTGCCACCTACACAGTGCAAAAGTGTTTCCTGGTATTCAGAAAAAGCTTCATGTGTTTTGTTTTGTGTCCATTGTCTCTTTTATATCTCTTCTAAAAGTTTAAATACAATACTTTAGGATGGGACCAAATGAAGAAAACTTCCTCAAAATTACAGTAGCTCACAAAGACTCTGTTTTCAAACAGGTATTAATTAATTATTTCTTTATATTTAATATTTCTACCTTGATGCCATCTCTTAAAGTTTTTCAATTCTGTATTATCTACTAAAGTGAAATTCTGAACCCTGCCAGACTAGATAAACTTTGCATGAATTTATATTTTAGACTCAGATGGCATAAAAAAGGCATTGAATTCCAAGCATTTTCCAAACGTATTTCCCTGATGCTTGATGAAATGTCCCTAATGTGGTTCCAGTGACACCAGTACAGTTACAGAAAGGGTCAGTTTAATCCACTTAACAATATCACTTACATTAAAATATAAATGAACCAATTAAAAAAAATTACATTAGTAACTCATAAAACCTGTATTCAAAGTAGACATTTAAAACAATAGCATCCCTGAAATAAATGCATATCTATTTAATCTGAACTTTTGCTAAAATCTTTATTTATGCCAAGAGTACAAGAGCATTGGATGAAACAAGCACTAGCAAAATCAGATGTAAATGGCTTTTTTTTTATTTTTTTGAGATTTACTGTAAAGGGTTCTCTCTAAGGTGGCTACTTTTGCAGCTATGCTTGGATTTGACCAGTGAAGCAACATTAAAAACTGTTATTTATGTGAGTTCCTCGAGCTCACTATTTTGAGTATATGTATTTTCTAATTTAATATTTTATTCCCATGATTACCTGAGGTGAAAGCTGATGGCAAGCTCCTGATAAATATATGTTTTTATAGTAGTATCACATATGCTTTCATCTGGCTCCAGAAGTTAGGCAACAGTGTTTTCACAGGTTGTAGATGTCAATAAAGAAACCTGAGCTATCTGAGATTTTTCTTAGAGATTTCAGTAAAAAATAGCAAGCATTCATGTGATCAAGGTGGGAGAAAAGTGAATTTGAGATGAAAAAAAGGGCAATTAATCTTTTTTAATGCTTCATTGAATTGCACAGCTTCTGTGGTGATCCCTCACTTGCAAATACTTATTGACAAACATAAGAGAAATATCTCTATCCATGGAACAGAAATAAGTTTTCCAAATGATTTACATATATATTGAAATTTATGTGTAAATTTACATTGATTATTTGAATGCAAACTATTTGTTTAAAAAATGCAGAATATTCTTGGGTTCCAATTCAGTTGGAATAGTGACAAACAGGAAAGAAAAAAATGTTCTTTACTGGTCTTCCCCATAAAAGTCCACTTCTCACCTCTTGGAGACAAGTAAATAATACAGCACAAACAAAGGTAAAGTGAAAACTACAAGTATTTTAATATAATGTCTTGCTTGTGAATTTCTCATCGAATTAGAAGCTCTGTCATTCACTGTCCCTAAAACACTTAGTCCTAATGAGTATTCAGAATCTTTATCATAGATAACATGAACACAACAGGCAGTCAAAGTCCAGCCCTCAGATAAATGAATACACTTTATGTGGCAGAGACTGAGACTGGAAGCTGCATGCAGTTCCTGTGTTCCTTGCTATTGCTGCAGTGCTATGAGTGCCACAAGCACCATAACAGGAAAGAGTGCATGTCTCTCTTTCAATTCCATTAGAAGCATCTGATCTAACAGATCAAAGATCACAGAATCAACTAGGCTAGAAAATACCTCTGAGATCATCGAGTCAAACCTCTAAATCTCCTTTGAGGTCCCTCAATAAACCTGCTGCATGTGGATACATTCTACCCAAGTTGGAACCCTTCCTGACTTTGCTTGGGTTTTTTCTGAAAAAGCTGAAAATAAATACATACTTATTTTCATTTTTTTTCCCTCCTTCCTTGTAAATAGGATAGAA
This sequence comes from Scytalopus superciliaris, assembly GCA_013400415.1. Taxonomy (NCBI): domain Eukaryota; kingdom Metazoa; phylum Chordata; class Aves; order Passeriformes; family Rhinocryptidae; genus Scytalopus; species Scytalopus superciliaris. The sequence continues at coordinate 203,397 of VXBX01001174.1, forward strand.
ATATTAATTGCATTCTTCTAGTAGTATAATTGAGCTCTCCTGAGGCAGAGCACAGAGCCCACAGCACACCAGAGAGGTTAATCAGTGCCAGTCAGGAGCAGATCTGAGCCCTGCAGCAGTTGTCGAGCAGTGCTCTACCATTTCCTTGCACATTATACTAGACAGCAGTCACTAGCTGCCTAGACCAAATCATGCTTGCAATCACACATAACGTTTTAAACACCTACTCCTTCATCAGAATTGTAAATACTTTCCCTCTTTTTTATTCTCTCCCAGAATTTAGCACTAGCAGAAAATAGCAGGCAAGAAAACACTTGTTTTTCTCCTGAAAAAGGTAACTTGTTTTTAACAAAACTTTTTCAGACTTAAAGATAACAAGACTTGTTCCTCCTGTGTTTTATATATTACACCTTCAATAGGATGAAATAATATTTTCTTCATTTCTGCTTCTAGTCCCTTTCTCTCAGTATTTTCATGTGCTGTTTTTGGCTGAGGAGGCAGAAAGATTAGGAGATATTTTGGACAGAAATCAAACATAAGAGGAAATATTTATAGATGAAAACACACAAAAATTTCATCAAATCCTACACAGAGGATAGATAAAAAGACAGAACTTTCCAAGAGGGTTAGGGACAGTTTTTCCAAATCTATAAAATGCCATGTCATTTTCAGGAGCTGTATGATATGAACAACTATCCCAAGATTCCTCCAAAAGAAGAAATTTTTTTCTACCCTCATGACCCCATTCTGGTGAAGGTTTTCATTCAAATGGGTTCAGTGAGAGCACACACAGGAGGGGGCGAACATCCTGAAGAAGGACCAGAGAGGAATGGGAGATAGATTCCTTACAGTCTCTTTGAAGAACAGTGCATATAGAGGAGTCCTTTCTTGAGGAAGGAATAGGAAACCTTTCATAATAAACTGCAGTGCCACACTGCAGGATTATGTTAACTACAGTACCAATGATGTTGCATGTCAGTAAGAGCCGTAAACTTGTCTGTCATCTATAGGGATCAGTTCTATGGAGGCATGGCCTCCTTGCATCACATATATCTGCTCTGATATTGTATATAGTACTGGTAAGCACACTGGTTAATCTTGTGTCCCAGTAATCGTTGTGTCTCCAGGGCCCTCCTAAAATTAAATGAGTAGGCACTCCCCAGCCAAAATCATTACATGACCTTTGATTTTGGATTTGAACATAAAATTCATGAGTCTGGGTTCACAGCTATAAGAGGCGGCAGTTTCCATGCAGGTACATCTTCCCCAGAGAAATATGCCTTCATGGCCTGTAATTGGATATTTTATTTTTCTGGGAAAATGAAAATATTTGGTTTATAAGAAGGCTCTGCAGAACTTCCACTTTTCAAGCAAGTACACTGACTGAGAAATTGTATCAATTCCTTAAGGTGATATGGGTAGTGCCTTTACCTGGATTTACATGTAATACAAATTTCAGGTTCCTTACTAAAACCCTGTCAATATACTTTCATAAGAAAGGAGTTAGACTTTGCTAAGCAAGTATGCTGGAACAGCTTCTTTGGGTGATGCTGCTCTGTGTGCTTTGAGCAAGAAACATATGTCATCGCATTTAATAGCTTTGTCTGTTTGATACACCTGATGCATGCACATAAATCTCCTCAGCTTTTCTGTCAAGAAAGACCATTATTTTTTTAGTCTGTTGGATATTGAGCCATTCAGAGGAAGCTGGATGCAAAAGAAACTAAGGACTGTGTCTGGTCAGGAAATGGAAGGTTGCAGACTGTGAGAGAACAAAATTTTATTTTTTTCTGTAAAATACATAATACATGTCCCACAGCAGTTTGTGATGCCAATAACTTATCTTAGTGGCTAACCATTAAAACTGGTTTAGCCTGATTTAAGTTGGTTAGTTTTTCAGTTAAAAGTGTGTATGTAATTGAAGCCTGTTATAAAGTATTCACACATACAAAATCTGCTGTATAATTCACTGTGCAGCTTTAATAAAAAGTGGCCTAGACATTTTAAAACAGGGAAAGACTGGCTCATGGATTTTACAGGTACTTGAGTGCTCAAAGGAAGCACTGAGGTTCAGGGCATCAAGGCATTTCAAAATTAAATGCCTTATGTCAAATGAATAACATAGCACCAATATTGATCCACATAAAGAAGCACCTCTGGTGCAGCTTTACACAGTCTCCCCAGACTCTCAGTGATCTAAGAAGTAGTTCACTTTGTGCTCACAGACAGGCTGAAAAGAAGTATCAGGTTGAAGAAGCCCACAATAAAAATGTTGATGGCATGACACAGCAGTTTATTTACATTACTGATATTGCTGCTCTCATCTTTGTGAGTCCTCAGGAAAACTATTGTGGATGAAGCATAGGTTCACAATGTCCCATTTGGGGTTCTAATGATTTTTTAATGATAGTTTGAAATTCTCCTGCACAGTCAAAGGTGATACCTACTACCAAAACAAATGTGAACACTGTTGATTTCTGCTCCTGGGGTGCCTGCCTGTAGTGGTGACAAATGGTAGAAATGACTTGTGCTGTGCTGTCATGACAAGGCACTGTATCATCCCTGAATTATTTTGTTATACTTTGGAGAGGTAGCCTGCTGTCTTTCAACCAAAATTGATCTGTGTGATGCTAAAGAATGAGCCTGCTGACAACAAAATGCAATACCTCAAATAAACAATCCCAGGTAAATAATGAAGATCCAGATTCTGCAACACAAAATTGCTTGAAGGTCTGGAAGGAAGAGGCGGTAGGACAGGAATGTTTGGTCATTATAGTCATAGAAAGAGGATGAATTTCAACCATAGCCAGCAAATATGTTTTCTGTGATGCTTTTTTATCTTGATTCTCTTCATAAGGCTACAGGGCTAAATCCCACTCTGTTTCTGTGTAGTTTGAACAGTGAAAGCAAAAAAAATATTTAAAAAACCCAAACCAAACCANAACAAAACAGGCTTTGGAGTCTTGGTAACCCCATCCTCAAATCAGTCTTCTCCTGCATCTAGACTTCACAGTACAGTCTCTGCAAAGTCTGTTTCAAATTAAACCTTTTAAATCTTATAAATAGGGAAAGCATGTTAAGATCTTAAGGAAGAAATGTGCTAATTAGAGTACAAAATAGAAACATGTTTCAAGAAACTTTAAGGAAGAGGATGTTTTGAACATTTTAAAGTTTTGAACATTATTTCACTGTGCAATGTCCCACAGTCCAAGAACAAGCAACAAGAAAATAAATCTTTTAAAAGGAAAACAAATTTTGCTTATTCAGCCTTAAAATTGAAAATAGTCATATATAGATTTAATGAGAAGAATATGCTTCAGAAACAGTTTCCTTTCTTATGTGTGACATATTCAATTATTTTCCACTCTAAATATTCTAAGTTCTCATACCACTGCAAAATAAATTCCTTCAGTGTCTGTCACTGTAAAGGTGGTTGGGCTTTCAGGAATCTACAGAATGATCCAGCACTAAATTGCAAATGCTTCATTGTAAACAGAGTCATAAATTATCAAGTTATAGAAAGATATATTTCTTGTCAAGAGTTGCCAAATGTCTTTGGCAAGGAGCGTGGTAGTATGCAGTAAGTAGCTGAGACTCTGCACTGAAGGTTAGTGTCACCCTGAACACCTATAAGATTGAGAAAAGGTGAATGTTTTTTCTCTACCTTATGCAGTCACACCTGATCATCTAATAGAACACTCATTAGGGTGGGTGAGGCTTATTTTCAAGTCAGTACTCCAGTTCAGGGGGAAATTAGGTCGCTTGAATTTTGGGAGGCCACCACCATTATTCTACTGGTTATTCTGTCCTTTACATTGAGAGAAGTTCTTTCTCATTTTGACCAGAATATTCCATTAATGCTAGTCAGCAGACCAGGCATATTCTTGTGAATGTACCAAATAGTGGTTAAAAACAAGCAACATTTACAGCTACCCAACAAAATGCCATAATGGAAATATCTGATATCTTCTTATGGAGACTGTTATCTGCCTGTCCTCTCAGTGCCTTGGATTTCCTTTGGAAGAGAGTGACTCCATGAATTCGATTAGAACCCATGTTTTCCACTCTGATTTAAATAAATTGTAGCAATCATAAGGCTGTTTTCCTACCCTTAAATCATTTTGTGTTATGGTCAGTATGCAGAAAAGGAGAAGCAGACTATTCCTTCCACTCTCTGTGTAATACAAAAAATTTCCCAGCTTTCTAAGATGATGAAATAAGTCATCAAGTCAGAAGAAAACGTTGTGATGGAAAGCAAAAATGGAAATATTGTCCATTCTGAAGAATACAAGTGATCACTCAGGACAATGAAGCCAGGTTTGCTGGTGCTCAGACAGAAAGAAAAGCTAACTACAGCAAAGCAGCTGAAGCTAAAAAATAGAAATAACTCACAGAACTGGAGAAGACCAAGTGGCTGGTGAAAGTCATCCAAAGGTGAGAAGTAGCCACAGCAGAATAAACCACAGCCTCACTCTCTAGAGCAGTCAGCAGTTTTATGTCTAAAGGTAATAATAATAAAAAATGCTAAATAGATCAATACCATAGTTCCATGTATTAGCTTCCCTCTAACTCTTGTACACCAAACCCGCTTATCATCACCACAGTGCTTTCTCCCTACTCATAACACATTACTGAAGAGCAGCATAATCATAGGAGTGCTGGCTCAGCCCATGGACCTGGTAAAACCTTGCCAAGGACACCTAAATCATATGTTGCATTCTCCAGACTGTGTTTCTGCATCCCAAAGTCATTGAATGCATTATCAAAGAGACTCAGGCTGCAATTCCATTTCATTTTTTTGTCTTGATGGAGTTCCAGCTCAGGCATCTATATTTCATTCAGGTAGGCAGCATAATATTAGACAACAGAATTTCCTCTTCTATGTTCTCCATTTTACAGGTAAACCCCTCAACATTTCCAAGAAAAAAAGAAACAAAGTCAAATCAGACAGAGATCCCTGAGTAGCCAACAGTTTTAGCTGCATAAGTCAGGATCCTACTGGTTTCCACCACTATTTAAATGGGATGTTTGGGTAGTTTAAATCAACAGAATGATTTTTGTCAGTGTAGGTTCATAAATTCATACTCAACTTCCTAAAATGCATGACTGCTGAACATAACCTTAGCAGCTGTTTCACTTTTGTCTGTTACTATAGACTGTATTGCTGACAGTATCCATGTTGCGCTCCAGGGATAATTTTGCATTAGACCTCCTATTCACTAATAAACCCACTGGTTCAGATGGTTAGGTTCAGCATCCATGTTTGGTGCCCTTGGAAAGACCTGCTGTTATAGAGAGAAACAGCCTTGTTTTCCACAGATCAATAGAAATTCTGAATGAAAAACAATAGTTAAGTTTCTTCCATAAGTGCTTGCTGTTTTATTTTGTTTGAGGGGGTAAAACAGAAAAGATTTGAATTTTCTTTATGTGCCAGTTATGTATTGCTTTTGTTTTTTTCACTTCACCAGATAAATACAGATTGTGCAATTATGTCTATCAAGAAGCTGAGGGAAGTTAAACCTTCTTTCTCAATCTCATTTTTCCTATGCACAATTTTATTTTTTGTTTCCATCCTTCTAATAACCCACACAGAAGTGCATGAATTTATGTACATAAGTAGATGCTTGCTTTCCTGTTTCAATATGTTAAAATAAAATCTGGAATTGCTTTAATTTGTCTTACAAATTGAATTTGCTTTTTACTCTGTAACAAATGCACACTAACTTGCTCCCATAATTATCTTGTAGCTGTTGTGTACAGACCTCAAAACTTTCCTCTTTGGAGCAACCTTACAATATTTTAGAAATCATTTCCCTACAGTTAACAATGTTTCACTGAGATTTTCTCTCTGAACTTGAAACACATGCATTTTAAAAATAATAAAAATTTAAAAAAAAACCCCAAACCATTGAATAAATGTGCAATTTTCCTCTTACTTTCTATATGATAAAACATCCAGTAATTTTTCCACTGCATAAAAATAAGCCTCTAACTATTAAGTCTGGTTTTCCTCTTAAGGTAAATCAAAATGCCCCATATTTTTAGAGAACTGAAATTATTCTATTTTTTCCTTGTAAGTCTTCTCTCCAATTCCCAAATCAACATGAAATACATTAGGGCTTTACCAGATGCCAAAAGTGAAGAAATGTGTGTGTGTGTGTGTGTCTGTGTTTGTGTGTGTGTCTGTGCAGCTGGTGAGTAACGATTAATAATGATCATGATGATTACAGTCCTTGGTATTTTGGGGATTCTCACCTCCCTCTCAGATCTAGAATAGATAATAAATGAACTACACAGCTGCACACTGCAATTTAGATGTCTTCTGCCTCCAGTTCTGTGATCTGATTATCAAAGTCTGTAAGTTCTACAGACTTCTGCTGGAAATTTAGTTTTTCAGAAAATATTTTACATATCAGGTTTCTCTTTTTGTGTTTTTTCTGCACTGGACATTTACACTCCTGTTTGTTTTCAATGATGAATTATTTTAGATTATGACTTGATTAGACAAATTATATAGGCAGAGTCAAATAGATGTTAAAATTGTCTGCAATTTTACAGCTGTTACACATAGGCAAAAGAACTCAGTGCTGTGATGGCTGAAAATGTCAGATGAAAAAAGTAAGCTCAGACTCCTTCAGGTAAATAAGAAAGTGAAATCTATCTCCCACACCCATTAAAGCATTATCCAGTAGATAAAAAATGGATGTAACTTCCTCTTCTACAGCAATTTTGAGTTATTTCCTAAATAAAAACTTCTGTAAAAACCCTATTGAGCTAAATTATTTACCAAGTGCCATGTGAAAATTGTTCCAGGATAACAGAAGAGAGGAGAAATAACTTTGTTTTTTCCGAAACTTCCTATTACTGAAAATTTATGTGGTAGATCTGAGTTTCAAAGACCTGACATCTCAGCGTCACCTATACCTTGTGTTAGGTGAAACAATGGTCTGAGGACAGGCTGCTCTCCACTAAAATGACTCCTGCAGAAGTGGATTGAAGTAGCTGACTCACTTCAGTCTCCCTCCTGTCGAAGTTCAAAGCATTTTAGTCTTCCTCTGTAGGAACAAACCATACACACACACATACAGAAGCAAAAGGCAAAGTAAGGATTTTGAGTCCTTTGTAACACTTCAGTTATAAAGATAATGACTTGTTCTCCTTCTTCTGATACATGCTTTCATTTGTTTCTTTTTCCCATCAATTTATTTCAGCTGCAGCAGTTATGAAGAAATCTCCAAGCTGACTTTCCAACAGATAGTATTTGGATATACGTTGTCTGGGTATTTTTTACATAAAATGTATTGTGTGTATATTTACTCTGTGGTCTTGGAGCAGTCTACAGCTAATCTTGCCTTCCAGAAAGCTTTCCCACACTCAGCAAAACTAAGGAGCCCAGGTCCCAGAAGCCACTTGTGATGGGTTGGATAAACCCCCAAAACTTAGATTAAGGCCTTAGTTTAGTTAGGCCTGAAACCAAATTTAGTAGGCCCCAGTTTTTGGGCCATGGGGCACTCCGTAGATTCAGAGGGGCAAGTGTCACCTGACAGAAGCAACCAAAGAGGTATTTCATATCATCTGACGTCAAGTCGAGTATAAATCTAGTGGGGGAGGTATCCTCGCTCTCTTGCCCTCCCTCTCTCCGTGCGGTGTGGTGGTGAGGACTCCCTGTTGCTGCTCCCAGAGAGATAGGCCTGGCTGCTTCCCTGCCGAGATGCCCACAGCAGTTCTGGTCTCTGGGAAGTAAATACTTTTGTTTGATATTGCTTTGCTGGTGCTCTTTCAGAGAAACGTGTTTAGTTTTGTTTCTGTGTGGGTTTTGGGTGGTGAAATCTGTGTGTTATTGGGGTAGATAGCTCTGGATGAAGTTATTGTTGTTTTTTCTTATATTTGTACGTATATGTATTGTAACTTTCCTGTAAATATATGTATATAGTTCTTTCCAGTTTCAGTTTTTTTTCCCCTTCCCTCCTTTCACTGGGACTGTGCGGGTCTTGGGGAGGTTTGGCATTTTGCCAAGGTCGAACCCACGACACCACTAGACCCCAAAGACTACCACCCACTACTGGTGCGAAGAGAGGGCCGAATCTGCTAACTGTCTTAGCTCCCCTCTAATGGCAGAGGGAAGGCCTACTATTTTGAACTTCAGTGACTGAAACTTAACAGTGAACTTTCTTACCAACATTATCATTATCTGGATTCAGCAAAGTTTGTCACTGATTACTGAAAGGTACATACATGGCTTATGCTTGTAGATAAATGTTGTGTACCTGTTGCTACAATGGATGTTTGCTGTTTCACCATTAATTTTGATATGGTGAAAGATAAACCTCTTTAAACACTTTTAAACACTTCAGATTACATAATAAAATGAAAAAAGGTAAGCCTTTAATATCAAGAGCATTATTTTTCTTGTTGCATCCATTGCATTCACCTATTTTATTTTTTTTTTAAAAGAACCTACATTAATTTTAAAGATTAGTAAATTTCAGTGTTACACAATTTTGGTGATTCCTGTCAAAATTAATGTAACATATCAAAATAAATAAAAAAGTGGACCATTAATTCACATTCCATCAAATTTTCTGTAGGACACTATAAAGCTGCTGTATGGTATTACCAGTTTCCTTCACCCTTTATTTTACACGTAAGACCCAATTTGCCACATAGGTTACAAGTTTTCAAGGATTCACAGAGCCTTGGATTTAGCACTTCATAGCCATTTCTTAGGTTCCTATAGCTGACACATACTGCATCTTCAAGTTTAAAAGGAATGTTCACACTTTGCTAACAGGCTGTGCTGGCTGGTTGTATCAAGAGAAATAAAGTGTCCTGTAATAGCCTACGTGAAATGCAATTTGCTCATTCATAGATACAGAAGTTCCAGAGAATGAAGGATGATTCATTTTCAGAAGATTAAAAATTAATTAAATTTATGCTTTTATTGTTATATGTGGATGTGTTCTTTGATTAAAATGAAAAATAATGAGACAGCAATATGTGATTTTCAAGAAGGAAGTCATAAGAATAAAAGCCTGCTTTTCTAGGAAACTGTGTTAAACAGAATGATTAAGAGCCTATAGGCTATGGGAATGCAGGTGAAAAGGATAGGCAAAATGCCAGTACTCATAGAGAAAAACAGGTGTCATGTTTCCTTGTAGCTGTTTTTTCACCTTAAATAGGCAAAAATATTCTGTTATTCACAAACATTGGAACTTGCCTTGGAGTGACTAAAACTTTTAGATACAATTTGCAACTTTTCTTCCTTCTTATATCCCTAAAAGTGGTAATACCTTTAAGCATTTATTTCTGCTTTTAGACATTCATATTTAAAATCATATCATTTCCACCTAGAGTACCTCATGGAAATGTTGAGTATTACAGCTGTGAAATAATATGACACATTTACTCAGCTACTGTAGGAAAGTAACTCTACACTGGACAGATGAAACTTAGCATTGCAGAATATACATCCACATTAAAAGAAAAAAATATTATTCTAAATTATTTGCAGATCCATGTAAAGTAATAAATCCTTCAGAGATGCTCTAGGTACTGCAGGAGTTTAAAGGATAAGAGTTCCCTTAAAAACAGTACTGGAAAAATTGCAAATGCAACTGAAAAAGTAATAAATAGGGAAATAAAGAAAAAGAAGATGATAGAGTTTAATATTTACAGAGAAAGTCCAATAATTTAAAGCCAGAAGATCTTATTCCCCCCACAGTGTTTTCAGTGTGATATTTGTTCTGAATAATGATCAATTATTAAAAGCATAAGCTGTGAATAAATTTCCTGTTATGAACATATGGGCCTTACTTATCAGTGTATTGTATCAGTTTTTCACTGTTATAATTCCACTCCTTTCAGTGGAGTCACATTGATGTAAAAGTGGAGTAACAGTAGGATATAAGTAAGCATAGCCATTCTCCTGAATTAGAGCATGGTGAATTATTTCTCCTTTCCCAAAACAGACTAAACTTTGAATGTCCATTTATTATTTTGTCTTATGTGATCAACTCCTTGCATAGATAGAAATATGTGGGTGGGGAGGAGGTGGATCTGAGTGGGGTAAGTATTATTCTTCTTTTATGTCCATTGATTCCGATCTATCTTTTAAAAATAACAGAACAGTTGACTTTGGAAGGAACCTTTGGTGATCACCTGGTCCAACTCCCCCCATTCAAACAGTTTGACCTAGAGCTGGTTTTCCAGGGACATTCCAGACAGCATTTGAATATTGCCAAGAATGGAGACTCCATAACCTCCCTGAACAGTCTGTTCTAGGTCACACTGAAAGATATTAACAAACATCACACTGAACATGTGGGCAACCTGTACCTTTTAGTATCTCTGATGTTTCTGGTTGAGTTTTGGTCATGACAACAGATTGGAAAAAAAAAAAAAAAGAGATTGATTCATATGAAATTCACAATTTGCAACTTATTTTCTGAATAACTTGTTATGCAAAACAGTTTCAGCAAGCTTATCAGGAGTTTCTAAGGAGGCTTCTAAGCAGGTCTAGTCACAGGAATGTTCTAACCAGAAAGGAGGCTTCTCTCCAAACTGGTTATATCCAGAAATAAAAACAGATATATTTGGCAACTTGAATGCTGAATGAACACCTCTGCATATATTACTATTTGTTTTCATTCCCTCTCATAGGTGTGTAGAGCACCTTTATGAAGAGTTGAGCCTTTTTGGATTTCTCCTTCCATAAGAAAAAAGATTCACATTTTAAAGGTTACTTTAAAAATTATAAAGCAAAATAATGTTGCTACTTTATGAAATTCATTGTTATTCTTAAACTTGCAGTAAAGTGCTATAAAGTTTTAGATTTAATGCATTTATCTTGACAGGGAAAGCTTGGACACTAAGAAATGATGGAAAAATAGTTTTTTTCTTCCTTTCATATTTATATTTGAAGATTTTTGTTGAAATTAAACCTTATCACACTGAAATTCTGAACACAATATAGTAAAAAAATAAACCTCAGAAAAATTTTAGTTTCCACAGCTTGATGTTTGCAATACGGGTCATTTATAGAATGACCCTCTTCATTTTAAATTTCCTCTCTCCATCCAGTAGCTTTTTGACCCCTTTTTTTTTTTCTTCTCTTCTAGAGTATAAATTAATTACTCCTTCCCAGTAGGGTTTATTTAACTGTTGATTAGTTTTGTATTTTTTATTTGTTATTTTGCTGTAAAATCTTAGCTGGATGTTTCAGCGATTCCAGAAACAACATGTAACACAGATAAATAAAACAAACTACACATAATGAAAATTTTCCTTCCAATTTTTCAGCCCTTTAAACATCTGTAACAGTACAGTTTAATAGCATAGCCTTTTACAAAAACACACAGACACACACACATAACATTTTATTTTGTTTAGGGATTGTATTTGGTGTCTGGATAAACAAAAGTAAAACAGCCTTAAAATCCTCTGAAATAAATGGAATGTTACTTAACTAATGTTTTTAATTTTCTAGGTGGGAATTATCAAATGAATCTCTGATGCCACATATAATCAACTTTAACACAATTAGAATAGCTGACAGCAAAAAAATTCATCTCAACACTAGAATACTCATCACTTTAAGAATCAAGCTAAAGAAGTACATATTCCTGTAATGTTTATTCCTAATTAATTTAGAAAAATATGTCTCTCTTCCCAGCCTCTAAAACATCACCACTCTTCTTTCTCTCCCTAAATAAACATGTGAAGTACAGTGAGTGAGCCCTGTGAAGCCAATGGGTACTACAGAAGAATAAATTGCATTCTCATTCCTTACTACCACTTTTAGACCTCTCTGTGTAGTGTGACCTACAGACTCTTTAAGTCTATCCAAGAGTAACATGTATTTCTGACCACATACCAGTCTGGTGAAGCAATACATCCATATATTTATCTCCTATGCACAATATTTTTTCAGTTGCCAGACTTTGGGCTTGAACTCATCATTGTTGTGTGTGCTGCCTCCCTACAGATGGCTACAAATTATAGGTGTGTGAAACTGCCAAGCTAACGAAGTTTTGTTTAACTTACTATAGCCATGAGCCAAAGGAAAAGAAAGCATTTGTGCAGGATCAAGATTCTGCAGTCATCTCATGCAAGTCTCTCCAGTGTACTCAGCAAAGGGGAAAGTGTCTTCTTTCAGTAAGAGACAAACACACAGGTGCTGTGCTGCCAGTTGATGGCCATGCCTGTGTTATAATCACAGAAACACAGAATTATCAAGGTTGGAAGAAAACTTTAAGATTGTCTAGTCTAACCACCATCCCAGCACTACCTCATGGAGTTTGTGTTTGCTGAATGCAACAAAGGTTCCTTATTATAGCAACCTTATTAGAGGAACAGCTTGCTAGTCCTGGTAATCTGCTGTAATGTTTTTGTGCAGTTGCATGTTTATTTCTGTAAAACCTTTTTTTGACAAAATGCCTGTTTTCTCACCAAATTAAAAGAAAACTCATAGAGAAAATGTGTCATTTTTTCCTCCAGATGTGAACTCAGGGTATCAGAGAATCAAAAGACTTTGCAAGAGTATGTGTAGGCAAAATCTCTTGAAGCCTAAAATTAAAATGTACACCCAGTAAAGCTTGGGGCTTCAGGACTGTGATGTAACACCTTGGTAGTGAGATCAGGCTGAGAAGTCTGCATTTCCTTCCAACTGTTCTAGCAGATGGGTGTTACATTTGCTAATTTCCAGTCAACTCGGGCTTCTCTGGTTAACCAGAGCTGCTGGTAAAGGATTGAAAGTGGGTTTGCAAGCTCTTTTGCCAGCTCCCTCATTACTCTGTGGTGCATCCTATCTGGGCCTACAGACCTGTGTGTGTCTAATTGACATAGCAGGTTAGTTACCATTTCCTCCTGGGTGACGAGGGTTTCATTCAGTACCCCATCACTAACTTCCAGATCTCAGAACCCTGGGTTGCAAAGAGAAGTATTATTTGGCAGAGGTGTCAGAATCAAATATCCTCTGGTCAGGTTTTTCAGATGTTTCCCATCTTGAGGGTTTACTGTTTAATATCAAATTTACATATTTGAAGTTATTTGACATTGCATGAGGTTTATGCAATCATGTGGGATTTCAGTCAATCACAGTACAAGTGCAGCAATTACATCACAACACAAATGTAGCACTCAAAGCATAACAACTACAATATTTCATTGGCTCACAATACTGGTAATGAGAATGTGATTCTCATTACCAGCCTTTGTGATAAGCTCACTGTCACGATTCCAGACATCCCCAGTAGCAGGGAAGGAATACATGTGTTCAGATGAGCTCCAAACAGATGCCTGGAGGTCCTCCTATAGACTTTTTTTTTTTTTTTTTTTTGGTGGTGGGGAGGAGTGGCTTACTTATTTCTATTGTGGCTGAGTTACAATGCACTCCCCATATATTCTAACAGATAGGCTGTTAGCAGATATACTGTTCTGGATAACTCAGGAAGCTATATATTTGCATATATTTGTAATTAACTCAGGGTTATATTAGATGGTATCCAAATCCATTGGTCTTTGGATCCCAGACAACTCCTTCTCCTACAGCAATCTCTAGGGCCTGGATTCCTCCCAGCCTGGCCCAGCCAAGAGCAGCAGCTGCTGCAGCAGTCCTCTGGTCCCTCCAGGAAAAAAGCTCTGTGTCTCCTCCCAGTGAGCAGCTCACAGTATACATTGTATATATGCATATTTACATTCCTACTGCCCACACATAGCAATATGAATAAACAGAAACATTCAGCATACCCATGAAGAGAAACAGCACAAATGGCTTCATCCTCCCACTTCTCTGCTCTGGCTAATCCAGAAGATCTATTAGTGGGAGATAATAGACCTATACTAATATAGGTTAATTGTATAAATATGTACATATATACATATATATGATACTGTATATCTATAATGTATATAAGCTGTGTTATAGGTTATATATTATAGGCCTTCCATTCCAGCCCTATTGTTGGCACCAGACCTTTGTTCACTTCAGTTACTGGCACCACAGAAACATGGTCCCTCTGACCCATGGTCTGAAGCCAGTTACTGTCACTCAGACATCTATACACACAAATGTACACAAGATAGAAAGCCCTATGCCTGGGAGAACAGTTGGACATGGAGTTTCACAAAGAGATAAGACAGACTGCTGTGATCAGGTCCACGCAACTGCAATGATCCGTCTCCATTTACTAGCAACTGTCACATTTTGTCCTCTTTCCCTCTATTTTCCTGCAGTTATTCCTTCCCAAGTCACATAGATCCCTCCCTTTCCTCACCTTTGGTGTCTCCCCTAAACCTGCCACAGTAAGTCTTGCACAAACCTGAAGTGTTCATCCCTTTCATCCCATAATGTGTCCATACTCATGAGCAGGAACCTTCCTCCATCCGAAAGGTGCTCAGTGTTGATTTATGGTGATGGATTTGATAGCTGGACACTGGACTGCTGAGGCAGCCCTGAGAGGCACCCAAACAGGTTGCCCTTTATGTCTGTAATTTGGATTTGCACTCCTCTGGGCTTCTGTAGATGAGCCTCAGATGGGCTGATGGCTCCTGAAATGGGCCTGATAGTAGCTGGACAGAGAATTATTTAGGCACCTCCTCAAAACTTCCCTGAGTAACTTTTCAGTCCCTGCACAAGAAAAATATTATTTAATTTTTTTTCAAGCATCAAAACAGCATATTTGTCCTTAAAACTATTCCTTCAAGAGATTGAATATTTTGCCTGTTTTTTTCTTCTTTTTTCTCCTCATGTAAAAATAAATACAAAAATTTCAGCAAAGCTAATTAAGATTTGGTAAAGATAAAAACAGATGAAAACAAATGGACTCAAACTTAAAATAATAAGCTGCTTTTAGTTGCCTTTTCTATTGCTTTGGGCTGACAACTTTTAAACTATTAAAAAGCTATGCATTCTTAAATAAAAGAAGTCTCAGATACCATGATCACAGACAGCTTTTTGTCCACAGTCCAAATGGAAGATACAGTATACAAATTTCATTTCCTATATCACTTACAATCTCTTTTAGTCAGCTGAATAACACCTATTACTACAGTTTATTATAAATTTATCTGTGAGCACCAGAAAGACAAAGAGAATTTAGGAGAGGCTGAGGTAACAAAATCTATGAAAAAATATAGATTTCTTTCACACATTGCTGGGAATATACATGAATATTGAGTCTATATATTTTGCTGTATGGTAAATTAGTCTAAACTTTTCCATATGATAGATGTATCACTTTTTAGAAAAGGACTGAAGGCTTACATTTGGTATTCTTTATATGGCAAAGGGCTGGTATCAGGAATGCACCTCTTGAAGGAGATTTGGAAATGAAGTCATGAATTTAATGGTATATAAATTATATTATGTGAAAAAATATGAAATGGTGTATCACATCATAAGACTGGTGCAGCAGAATCATCTTGATTATCACCATTTTCACATATATCTCATTTTTATGTAGTTTTTAATTTCATTACTAAACACAAGTATTTGAACTAAAAATGAACAGACAAAAAAAGACAAAATGGAAACACCAAACCACCACTGAGGATAATTAAGCATTGGTACAAACTGAGAGAGTTTGTACAGTCTACCTTCAGCAGTTTTCAAGATCCTACAGGACACAGCCTTGGACAATTTGATCAGACCTCTCAGCTCACCTTCTTTGATCAGGAGGTTGGACTAAAGATCTCCTGGGGTCCTTTTCAACCTGAATTACTTGGGAACTATATATGGAAAATTTAAGAGTATGAGTGAAATATTTTCAGCGGTTCAAAGAAGGAAAACCTCTCTACTGCTTTGTTGAGGTTTTTATATATATATATGTAAATTATTTTTGACTGGAAAGAATTCTAAAAATCCTGTGTGAAAGAAAACAGGCAGAAGCAATAATTTGTCTAACTTTTATTTTTTATATTGCCTACCAAATAAGGTCAAAAATGTACCAGTAAGGTACTATTCTGGTGTCAGAGAATTAAAAAACAATCTAGACCTGAGATTCTGACTGACGGAGAATTTTCTGATGCAGGCTTCCTATTTATTTAATACATTTTTATATATTCATGCTTAAAGATTCAGATCAAAATATCACCAGTCTTCATAGATATTTATTGAGCCTGGGACAGAAATGAAAAATTGTATATTTGCAAAAAACTCACAAAAATTACCTTATAGTTTGGAATTTTGGGGATGAAAGTATTTTATGAAGTATTGCAGTTTGTTGCTATTTCAGGAAGGTAGGCAAAATGGTAAATTTACATTTTAATAAAAAGAAGCAGTCAAGTATTTTCTACTTAGTGAGCTAAGACCAAAAAAGGAAAATGTTAACAGTTAATACACTGCAAAGTGTGAGTGAAATAGCCCTTTCTGAAGTAGTAGTATCACACTTTAAATACCACAGCATACACATGAAATGCAGGAGCATGAAATGTTTATTCTTTCTATTCTGAAGCGTAGTTATCTATGATGTTATTGAATTAATAAATGCAGTTTTTGATATCAGTAAATTACAACAGCAACTAATTTTTATTCTATTCAGAATTCACCTTATATTTGGCTGGGAGAATAATGAGATTTGAGCTCCTGTAATAACATTCAGAGACAACCTCTTCAAGTTCTTTCAGGCAGCACTAGCATATAGAAGTTGTTCAAGTGTGCCACAAAACGGTAAGCATTTGAGTATGGCTCTGAGAATACTTTCAAAAGTTGCTTGGTATCTGTGCAGGATATTTTGAGACCTGATTCAGCTTTAAATAAAGTAGCGGGAACACTTCCCTCTGATTTAAATGAAAGATGACTGCTTTTAAAACATTCCATTTGTTTGGGATGAAAATAAACAGTGACAGGTTTCCCATTTTATTAAAAATATATGTTGAATATTGTTAGTCTTTAGCAAGATGAAACTTAAAGCAGAGATCCTACAGCTGTGTGAATCTACTCTAATAAGCCTACTACCAGTTTCTTTGCAAACAGAATAGACATGGAGTGTTTTGGAAGTGAATTCCTATTTCCTGAGGAATTTTCAAGGCATGGTTACAAATGCAGCAGTTTAATAAGTAAAGAAAATGATGACCCAGAGCATGCAAGTGACAGAAACCAGATCAGATACTAACTGCTTAATAAAATTCACTTATATGAAAAAAAACTTTAAAAAATTATTTTTCATTGAAGTATCGATCTGAATTCTAATGATAAAAATATTAAAAACAAAATATCAAGGCAAACATTTATTCTGGTGGATCATAAATATGGATAGTTCTGCTGCTGGGTGTCATTATGCTTCTGGAATTAATTAAGCTACTAATTGACATTCCTTGTACACAAAATAACTTAGGCATGTAATGATTTTAAAGTGTGTCCATAAACCCCATTGACTTCAGTAGTACTTAGGGATATGTATAATGTTAAACACACACTGAGCTGCTTTTCACAACACACATGTTTTCTAGTAATGAAGTCTAAGAAGAATTTAATAGTCTTGGTTTTATTGATGTAATGGAAAACAACTATAATTTTATTAGGTTATAAATAACATCTGAATTAATAGGACTATAAAAGAAACAATAGATTTAAGGCACCATAAAGAAGTACTTCAAACAAACAAAAAAACAACCACAAACCCTTTTCAAAACCTACTTTTACTGAGGGGAATCTTTCTACTGTTTGTAGCATGAAAGGGTTTGTATTTTACTGGCTAATAAAAAGTCAAAAAAATTCTATGCAATTCATTCAAACAACAAGAGAAGACTTTAATTCTTAAAAGATGAGAAATTCTGGGAAGAATTATGAGAAAAATAAAGTGTGTTTTTCAGTGTTTCAAAAAAAGCCCATTTAATGACAGTAAGAGACAATGTATGTGTGCTGCTACAGTACCTCTTTCCCTTTGAACTGGTTTGTGGGTGTAATCAATATGTTTTTACTAGTGACCTAGAGAAACTTATAAGTGCATTTAAAACTACAGTAAAATTGTACTGGCCAGAAAATTCTGAGAATGTTAGCTCTCTCTTGTTCATTTTTATGCAGACATTAATGCTTGCTACAGACCAAAACGTCTGTTCAGATATGCTAGTGCAGATATGTGTTGAGAAGTACTCAATATTCTATATTTATATGAGAAATGTCCCTGCCTCCAATTTTAATCATCTAGATAAGATTTAGAAACCATTGACTTGATTTAGGTGACCTGTGCCATATACAAAATGAAAAGATTCCAGAGTGGTTCATTATAGGAAGCAAATTTGTGAAATATTGCTAACTTGCAAAACCAATCAATGCATTCATAAAAGCAAATATTTTTGATGGATGATTTTAATAGAAATAAAATATTTGTAAATTATTTTTAATCAGAATCACTCCATTGTTTTGATTTACAAGGTAGCTTACCTCAACCCTTATATCAAAAAAGTAGGGAAGGTAATAACATTTAATAATAGAATAAGAATGACATGCCAATGATGATTACTTTTTCAATCAATTTTGTGCTGAGGAAAAGATGAATAACACTGTATCCTGAGGAAACATTCAAATGCTTGTTAACTTGTAATTCTTGAACTAAAATAACCTGTATTTCCGAAGAAAAGTGGAGTATCTTACAGTTTTATACATTGTTCTTTTGTGGTAAAAAAAGGAAAATAGACCTCTAATCAAAATGTTCTTTTAACAGTTTAAATTATTTACCAGTTTGAAATTATTACCTTATTTTAATTTTTAGGTGTTTTATGGTATTGTTTATAGATAACTATGAAGTATCACTTTTCTTGTTAAAAATACAGTTTCATTTTAATTACATTAACTTTATAATAATAGGTTACATTTTTATTATGTTAACTAAGAAAACAGGCCACATCAGTCTTAATAGATAGTGTCAGAAGTTCAAATGCATAGTAATTCTGCAGTATCTTATTTTTCACCCAGATCTGACTGAAAAGTTTCTTGGTTGTGTTTTCCCATTGTTGCCTACAATTCTAAGTTTCATAAATTATCAAAAAACAAGTTTTGATTAGTTGACTTGCACTGAACTGTCAGAGGAACAAGCAGAGAGTGAGGCCCTTAATTTAGATCATTAATGGAGAAGATACTGCTTCACATGTCGTTTGACTGTAGGGTTTGTCTAGTGTGAGACTTGTGCATCTTGCTCCACTGGGCATGGCTAAATATGCCAAGTTTAGGTTGTTTCACAGCTCATTAACTACTCTTCCTGGCATCTGGCAGACACTGGATGGAGCACCTGTTACTTGTCTCAAAGCATTAAAAGCACAAGAGACAACTCAGTCCCAGCAATCTTTGGTTTACTTTGCTTACATCATCCTCTTTGCCATGAACACATAAAGTGACAGAAGATGCTGTTATTCTTGGTAATTATGTGATTTTTTTGCACATACCATGATGCCATTCTTCTTTCAAAAATTACAGGCATTTAACTAATGTAAATTTGCTCTTCTGTTAAAATATTAAGCACAGAATTTTGAGGTTCAGAGAAGTTGTCAGTTTTTGCTAATGATGGGTAATGAAAAGGAGTTGATTAATCAAAATAGATGTGGTGTAATCAGGGATGTAACAGCAGTTTAAACTGGGTTTAAGACAAATTGACAGTTTGTGACATTCAAACAGTCACAAACTAAGATATGAAAGCTGTGATCCAGTTCTTCCCACTTGTAAAGGAAAGCATGAAAAATACTCACAGACACTAAAATTTCCTAACCTCTAAGACCTGAGGATTGTTAGAAGTTTTGTTCTCCAATTTAATATGGAGAGATCATTGTGAATATATATACCACATTTGCTCCAGTTTGCTTTGAAACACTAATTTATAGGCTTGCATCCTGCATTTGTGTTAGTGTTTTAGAACAAAGATTTCTAAAGCTGAAATTATTTTGGCTCTAAGTCCACTGTAAACTTGGACCAAGAGCCAGCCAGGTATTCTAGTCTGAAGTATCTGTGATAAATCTTTTTCTATCTTCAATAGTAATTGAAACTTTTGAATTGCTGTGAGAAGTGAGAGTTTGAAACATCATAATCATTCTTCTCCATTCTCAGAGATTAAGAAAAGCATGCTTACTATTTTAGAGGTTATTGCCCTCTCTTTAATTTTAATCTGTCATCCATTACTTGATGCTCTTGAATTAATTTTTAATTTGACAAGCCAGTCCAAATCAGAGCAATGGTGCATCTGAATGAAGACATAGAAGCGTATCTGAAAGGTTCAGAGTCATTAAAATATAACAACTTCTTCTTTTCAGGACCACACTTAGGTGATGGAGTGAATGAGTTTTAATCTAATCAATGAGAGTGGCAGCTCAGTAAGTGAGCTAAGCAATGCATGAGATATGCAAAAGTCTTAGGAAAAGAATTTCATGTCCCTGATGACTTGTGTTTTACTTTACACAGTACTTCTGTCTGATGTACAGTTTTCCCTTGACAGCTTCCCAATACATTTTGGATCCAGACTGAAAAGATGATGAAAGCACAAATATCTGCTGATTCGGGCAGTATGGTGTTAATTAAGTAACAGTTCTAGCTGTACTTAGCAATGAAACTAATTACAAAGTCTCATATAGCCCTCAATACACATAGATCAGAACACACAGAAAGTACCACTAAAACCAGTGGTACTATTTATTTGAAGTTATGTCCCTTTGTAAGAGATAATTATGTCTATTCTGAAATACTTTTATTCTGGTTTAATGGTAAGCAAGCGTTTTGGACTTATCTTTCTCTAATAGTTGATGTGCCTCCTAATAGGACACTCATAGAACAAACCCGAGCACAACATGAGGGTTCTCCTTCTTGACATAAAATTTAAACATACATTGAAATTCTCAACCTGCACCCATATAGCAGATCACAGAAAATCAGAAGCTTTTCTAATTGGAAAAATACTGTTAGATTCCACAAGAGACAGAGTTTTTGAGGCAGAAAAGCTATGATGAGCAACTTAAAGCATCATTTCAGATTTCACCCAAAAAACATCAGTTAGACTACAGATCATGGTTTTATTTAATTGTGATAAAACACCTTTTCATAAAGAGTACAATAGGGTAGCCTGAATTTAACGAGTTCTGCAATGATTTAAGCAACAACAGTATCACTAAGAACAAAAGCTCGTAGTTTCTGGCTTAGACAAGCTTCATTTTTAGTTACAAAAGTATTTTATATTAGAAGCATTTAGAGACATCAAAATGAATAAAACCTGTTATGTGTTTCTCTCACTTAAAAACGAGAAAAGATGTTACAATTAAGATCTCAAACCACTGAATTCATTACTTTTGTAAAAAAAGAAATTCTAACATCCACATTGGGAGAATCCAGATCTGTTGTACAAATGACCAGTAGGTTGCCACAAGTTAATTGGTCTGGGAAGTGAATGCATTAGCATAATGAATAAGGATTTCATAGGTAGTCATGTCATGTCATGGCTGGGCT
>VXBX01001175.1:0-49622 GCA_013400415.1 Scytalopus superciliaris
TTTGTTGGTTTGTTTGTTTTGTTAGGGATAGCCTTATGCCCTAGCAAGGACTATCTTGTTTTTGACTCTATCATTGTCCACTTGTCTGGTTTTCTACTGACATGAGAGTCTTCTTAAACTTTCAGTTTGCTCAGTATTAACAGTTTTACTGGTGTGCAAAGCATCAGCCATAGAGTCTCTATGAAGCGGTCCAAACATTTTCCCAATATGGCATAAATAACCATCCTTTAATCATTCTGTAAACATTTCAGCAGCCAGCATAGAAATGAGAACACCCCAGTGATTTTAAAACAATACATGCATTTAAATAATTTTATATCACACAATCATAATTTTTTTAAAAAATCACCAAAACAAACAAACAACAAAATACACACACAAAAGACCCTAAAACAAAAAACAAAACCACCAAACCAAACCAAAAACCCCTCAATTTCCAAAAGTCTTCTGTTGAAAACATGATGGTAACAAGCATCACTGGCTCTCTTATCCACTGTCATCACTTAGAAAAATGGTGGCTGTCCAGGCTTCCAGATAGGTCCAAGGTATCTGCACCCTTCAATTCTCAGCTTCATAAAGTGCAGCAATTCCTCTTGCTAGTTGTGGGAATTTCTGTGTAGATACATCTGGTTTTCAATACAGATGTGTTGATTGACACTTGTTTGGGATTGTTGGATTAGACTATCGTCTGCCTACCTATAGGGAGACAGTTCTATGAGAAAGTGAGGGAAATTGCAGCAGGCCAGGAATTCCATTGGTCTAGTTCCCCCAGGAACTGTGTACAGAAGCCTGATGACCGGTACCTAAAGCAGTGACAAGACTCCACATCTCCCTCCCCTCATCCACAGTGAGCCCAGATGGCAGAAGAGCCCTCAGGAGCAGGTGAATTCTGCTGCTGTCTGAGGGATCAAAAGCAAGAGAAATTAAAATCATCAATGGGGAGAGGCCTAAAGCCCGTGAATGTTGCACATGCTGTCCTTGTTAGAATGGCAACCCAGAGGGCCTGCAGAGCAATGTCCTTACAGAAGTGTAAGAGCTAATCTGAATGCTCCCTTGCTGGGCTTTGCACTAGGGCAATGCAATCAGACAGCATCATCAGTGACAGTTGCTGCAGTGCAAAGGAAAAGAGAAACGGAAGAAGGAATTTGAAATCCTTGCAGTGGAAAGCTGTGTTTTGGTTGGTGGTGCCAAGGAGTAGGCCTGATAGAAGCATAACTGTGATGAACAGGGATGGTTATGAGGGGAAGGAGGAAGAGGCAGTCTGGAGCAGGAGGGTGACACCAGCAAAAATCAGCAGCACAAGCAATGTTACAAAACGAGTTGCGAGAGTAACTCTTCAGAGTTTCTTCATTTGTCCACCTCTTCAGACTTCTCTTCTTCCCTTTAATAAAACTTATTTGTTAAGCCAATTTTTAGGGTTTGTAAGTGAAGAAAACTAGCTCATTTAGTGTAAAAATATTCATTTATTTTTCCTCTTTCACCTTTTGCTGGGAGCCACAAATCAGCACGTTAGCAGTGACCCCTTTAAATCTAAACCTGCCCAATTTTGCTTCCAGTCAGATGCTGACAGAAGCATTGTATAGGGTATAATGAACCATGGCTATCATGATTAAACATATTTATTTCAGACATAGTCTTCAAGTCAGCTTGAACAACAGTCCTCCCTGGAAACTCTCTGACTTCAAACAAACCTGCTTGTTAGTCAGCAGTGATTTCTCATGAAAATTATTACTGAGCAATAGTCAGGTTTTCCTGTAATTTTATTCCAACCCAAAGAATAGTCTGGGACACAAATAAGAGGCATAAATAAGACTTTAGCAACATCCAGCATGGGTGCCTATATATTGTCCAAAAGTTGTTAGCACTGGAGTCCTTGAAGCGCCTCTTCAAAAAGCTTGGATACAGCACAACAGTGCTAGAAATATTAGTCATTGCAATTAAAGCCCATTTCATATGCAGAGATGTCAAGTAGGAGCTGATTTTTTCCTACTAACTGCAGTGGTGGATGATTAATTCTCACCCAATTACTTCTTGTAACATATGGGTTTCTAAAGTTCACAAAAAAAACATCTGATGTTGGGTTTAACATTGTGGTTTCCTCACCATTACTGTTATTAGGCACACAGTAAAGAAATAGCGATAAATTCTCTCATCCATACAGAAGCTCTATAATATTGGTCCCCTTCAGTTTTTATTGGTATGGTTAATCCCTCCTTTTGTTACCCCATTTCACTCTTGCTTCAGAGTTGTCTACAAGCATCATCTGGACTGAAACTGTCTTGGAAAACAGCTTCACAGTCCTGAACAGTTTGCACCTGGGCATTCTCTAATCTTTTTTCACCACTTCACTAGCAAGTGTATTTTGAATAGCAGCAGCAGGCCAATATATGTAACCAGGATGTTACTGTGATTTACTCTCATAGAATACATCTTCTATTTTAGTCCATTTAAACAGATAATGTGGATTATTTTAAGGCCAATCCCTGGCTGCTCTGTGCTGCCAGGCTTAGCTGATCAAGTGCTACTGGATTCAGGTGTTCTTTTAGCCAACAGAGTACAATGGAAATAAATATTCTGTTCACCATGCAATTATATAGCAGTTTTGTTTCCTACTACCTCCAAAGTTAATATTATGTCTAGTATTTCCAGAAAACCCAATGCACTCCACCAGGTATTTACAGAATTGTCTGAAATATCCCCCATTTGCTCTGGGAAAATTGCTAGAGAAATTCAAGGATCAAGGCTGCTGTTTGTAGGATGACAACTCTCAGCCTGTCCCAAGATCTCTGACTTCAAATCTCTTGCTGTTTTTCTAGGCAAAATTGTCTGTGCCCTCTACAAGTTGCCTGTATTGGCCTACAGCAGTAATCTAGTGCTTTGTGGGGTTAGTAGCCCAGAGAGTTGGGTATCACCTTCATCCCAGTATCTTTTAAGCAGCAGTGAGGTTATGGGCATACAGAGATGTGAGTGCAAATGCTTTCAAGCCTTTCTTCGATCACAGGCCAGAAAGCTTAGGTTTTGGGAACCACTGCAATGCAAGATGAGGGACAAGGCCCCCAAAGATGGTTTTAATTTGAAATTTTTCTTTGCAGAAGCAGGAAGAGGGGAAATCTGAGGAGAGGTTGCCTTGTTCTACCCCAGCCAGTCATGAAGGTTTTATGGATGCTGCCTGGGATCATCTGGAAACCCCTACAACAGTCAGGGCAAGCTGAAATGCCCACTGGGGAAGGACTTTGAAGCACACAATTTAATAATAATCTGGGACAATTAAAATGTATTGTTGCTTCAATATTAACTTCCTACTGGGAAAAAAATTCTCTGGATAAAAAGTACAAGTACTTTTACAACAAAGTTAAGCTTGTAAAAGAAAGCATATTTGAGATTAAAAACAACATGATAACAAACTATTTTAACCCCACAACCTAGGTAATCTGGGAGTATGAAGGCCAGTGCTATATAACCTAGATCTTAAATCATTTTCACAGAAAGAAACGTGCAATATTATCATAGATTGATAGAATCATTTGGGTTGAAAGGGACCTTAAAGATCACCCAGTTCAACACCCCTTGCATAGGCAGGGACACTTTACACTAGACCAGGTGGCTGAAAGCCCCATTCCATTTGACCTTGAATGCTTCCAGGGAACACTTCTTATATATATTGATTTTGGAATTTATTTTATTATCTACTCTATCAAATTCATCTAGGGGAATCTTTTCCTTGTGCATTTCCTCCCTGTAATTTACTGTGCTGATGCCTACTGCCATCTGAGAAACACAAGAAATCATTAGTCCAACTTGAGAACCTCCTTTTCTGACAGTGGCATAATCCTTCCTTTTCTTTCTCCAGAAATGTCATTTATATTCTATGAGAAACCACTGAGGAACTCCAGATGTTCTGAAATCTGAGATCAAATTCTGTAAGATACAACTGCATCTTTATTTGTTTACCTTTCATGCATAAATAGCTTCAAATTATATATTTTATCATTATGTTTATTTACTGTTCACTATTATTTATGAGCATTTACTTTTACTGATTAAAAGCTGAGTTTTTCAAGTGTTTGCTTGCAGTTTAATCAGCAAGTAACATTTCTAATAATAGTTTATGATTTTTCTGCCAACATAAAATAAATTTCACTGCTATTATGGCGGCATTTTCCATATTCCTTTTTGCCTAGTTCTAAACAGCTATCTTACTGAAGAACAGAGACAACACATTAGTTGAGATTTCAGAAACTTCTTCATATCACGATTAACAATTTTAAAATATCCTTTAACACACGCCTGAGTCACTGAAGTTTCCTTGGCACCTGTGTGTGCCATTATGTGCCCAGGTGGGCTAGGGAAGGATTCAACCTCTTGTCCCAGGGACTGGGAATGCCAACCAGCTCTGCTAAATTGGCAACAGGTGAGGGGCAGCAGAGAGAGGACAACTTTAGCCGAGATTTGATTTTAAACATGGCTATGGAGAAAGAATATGCTCTAAAACAAGGGTTCTGTATTATTTATATCAAATTGCTGAGCAGACGTTAACACTCAGTTTCCAGCTCCCAAAAATGTAATGTCTCCGTCTATATTCTAACTTTTTATTTTTTGGTTTTCTTTGGTACAGCTCCTAAAGAGACAGTAGTATTGAAGGCTGCATGGACTACAGTAATCCTTTCCTCCAGCCCTCTATCTAGTTTTGTGTTTTGGAGAATCATGCACAGCATACAAGCATATAAAATTCAGGCACTTGACATGAAACCTGACATCTCAAGGACCATCTGTCTAGCAGAGTCACTAGCATAACTACAATTTATGTGTAAGCTGCTATATCTGTCAGCCAGGTGTTAGGAATTGGATACAACGTCCCTAAACAGAGGCACCACTTAGAAGTCATTCACTCTCTTTCACCAAAAAATAAACATGAGAGTCACTGGAGTGACATGCCAAAAGCAAAGCTGCGTTTTTCAGATGTACAAACCCACGTGTTTGCAGCTCTGTCACCAATACTGCCCAATGGTTTCAAGACCACCAGAGAACTTTTCAAACTCTCTGACTGCTCAGGAAGTTCTACCACTCCAGTCCCCCTGCTTGATTTAGTCAGAAATTTGACTGAACTGTGATTATTTTATTTTTTTTTTAATAAACAAGAACAAATCTTAGAAGGTCTAGATCTCTTCATTTATGAAGGTCACAGTTCCAAGAAGTAAGTCTATTACTTACTTATAGTTTTAATATATTACTGATGATAAAAGTTCAGGCTGAAGTAATGATAAGTAACATTGGTGCAGTGCACTCTGAACACTAGTTCAAAGAAGTGATGAAATTAGCTTTCTGTGATGTAATTTGAAAAGAACCTCCTGGAGCCTCACTGTCACACTCCTTTAAGAGCTCAAATTTACTTATTTTTATGCGCTTAGTAGGAAAGAAAAAAAAAAGAAACAAAAGACAAATAAGGGCTCAATTCCGTTTGTGTCTAACAACTGATTCACTAATTCAGTCTAACAACTGAATCACTAATTCATTGTTTAATTCATGAGGTGTCTAACTAACAAGTTCTCTGATAACTTACCTGTACACCTACACACATGTTACTGGGCAATGGTGAGAGAACTCATCCTTTGTCCTCTGCCACAGCACAGTCATCTCTTTTATCACACCAGCAAGCACAAAAGCTTCAGCAGTACAGCTGCTGTTGGATCTGCCTCAAAAATTTTGGGGTAAGCTGACGTATTTATAACTTTGAGCTTGGAAATCTGGTCTTGCAGGAGACAGCAAGCTGGAGGTGACAGTGGCTATGTGATGACATTTACCCCTTTAGGGCCATGAGGTCCTGCTTACGTGTTGTCCTTGCTTTGACGTAAAGGCATTGCTCCCAGCACACATTAGGCCTTAGCATGACCTGGTATTAGGCTAAATAGGACTGGAAGTTGAACAAACACTCACACCTAACTCATTTTCCCACTACAAGTAAAAGCCTCTGGTAGTCAAGTGGCTTACTTTGTTAAAATTTCTTCTATTTATATCCCAAGTGTGTAGGATATGCTCTTTTATTTATCTCATACCCTCTTACTTTGCCAAACTGTATATGGAAGTAAGATATTTGATTGAAAATATGGTCTTATATATCTGTTATTGCCTGAGAAGAGATTTAGGTCCTATTTGCACACAGAATGTTTTGCAGCATACATTAGCTATCTTACTCAGTAAGAGCTGCAGAATACCAAAGGACTATTTTCTTTCAGTAAGTTCAGGGGAATTTCAGAACTGTCATTCTGGCCTCCCTGTATTCTATAATTACCTATAAATACCACCCAGGGAGACTTTCCACTGTGCCTTTTGCAACCGGATTTGCCTGCCTCTCATTGGCCTTTTTAGCTACCAACGCGCTTGTAGCAAGCGTGGGGAGAGCCCTTCCTAAATCTTTGTTCACGAAGCACAGCCATGGTGATGATGATGATTCTATAATATCTACTCTTGCTCCAGATATAAATACTGAATTTACAAAATAAATGGGGAAAAGCCCAAATACTTTTCAACAAACTGATACAGCAAAATTGATACTATACAGCTACCAGATTTGGTCCTAAAAATCCTCATTCAACTAGTAGTTACAAATGCTAGAAATCCAACTGCATCCACAGGACTATAAAATACAGGGATAAAATTTGCTGTATTCTATATACCCTTCTTCAAACGCTTTACAATTAAATGAAATTTAGTTCATTAGCTGCAAATGGAGACAGATTTTAAAGTCAAGCATAATGTAACGGTGAGAAAAGAAAAAAAGTCTAAACATGCTCCGTCCCAATTCTGTCTTCCACTGAACAGACACATGCCTTAGGCTTACATGCCTTATATCTGCTCACATACTCACTTGGTAGAGCTTGGCTTTTGTCCTGTATATGAAACATTTCAACATCAGCCTCAGGTTTTTCTTTTGAGGCTGTCCCCATAGCTTTCTGTAAGCCCTCTTAACTTTAATGCTCTCGTTCATGCTACCTTCTGGGATGCTCCTGTCTCACTTCTCAAAATACTTCTTCCCTGGAATTTCTTTTCTGTACACATTTTTTTATATTTTAGTCACATTAGTCAGAGTCGTATTTTGCCTTGTATAGCATGTTCTGCCTTTTTTTCTGCCTAAACTTAAGCAAACTGAAGTCCTTTTAGAATGGATTGATAAATGAATGGATGTCTTATTCTTCACACATTATGGAAAGAGAAAGGTCTAAGAGACACTGTGCTGGGTTTGAAGTTTTACAAATGGGTCGACCAGCTTTAACAGGTATTAAAAAAATGCAAAGCCTGCCTCCTCTTCCCATTCTTTCTCCTCCCTTTCCAGTTCAACTCTCTTGAGATCACATCCCAGCCCCTCCCTTGAAACTGCTCTGGTTGCCATCAGGATGGACCAATTCTGTTCACTAAATCAGCAAATAACTAATCCAACAGAAACAACTTCATTATTTTCTGCCAGCTTAAGGAGCTGAATCAGCTCATCCCAGTGCCAGTGCCAAGTAAAGGAAGTATGGCTAAGAGAGGGGAACATAACAGGGCTGCCCTTTTTGGCAGATCCAGGCTGTAAAATCTCTCCTTGAGCTAAAATTATTTACTCAAAGTAAGTCTGTGGCAGAACAATGTAATCTAGGTTTTGGTTCATTCATCTCTAGACCACCTTTGCTCTCAGCCATAATGTCAGCACATACTTAAAAAGTAAAAAGAAACACTACTCCAAACACAGGTACTCTCAGTTTTCAACTGTGCTGAAGTCCCTAGTAGCAAAACATCATGCATTAATTCCCCTAAAATTGGTGCTTAAGAGCCTTTTAGGGCTAGAGTCAGTAGGAAGCCTGTTTTTCTTTATATAGTTAGATCATACTGGGACGAGTTACAAGATTATGTTATATGTCTTGGCTTTACTGGTGTCTTTCAAGAAAGTAAATAACTCCACAGAACATCAACTAACTTTGTATAAATACAGCAAATCTCTGTCATATGAAGATGAGCAATTACTAGAGCAAGAAAATAATTATCTGTCACTTAAAACATCAGCATCACTACATAACTAGCAAAGGAAATCAGTAGCTGACATTAACTGCTCGATTTTTATTTTAAAGCTAACTTTATCGCCTATTAATCACCTTTAAGTTTCTTATTAAAAATCCTTCAATGTTAGCAACTGCTGACAAATATTAAGGTAGATTAAGTTGACCTCTAAATGAAGGGAAGAATCAACAATCCATACTTTACACTTCCAAGTGCCTGGTAATCATTATATGGGAGACTTGTTATCTGAGTGCTTTTTCCAGTCCTGATTTAGTAAAGCAAAACGGCTTACAGTTCTGCAACAACAGGACTGTGGCAACAGTACAAATAGAATTTAGCCTGAAAAAAAGAAGAGCCATTCTTACCCACAGGGCTGGTGAGCAAATCCTCACAGGCTAACGTAAGGTTAGGAATTTGGGCAGTCAGACTCTCAAGAAGGTTGGATCTGCATTCTCGTGTGACCCTCTATAGCTATGGTCAGGGTACAAGTCGCTGAGCCTGTCAGCTCGCAGCTCTCTCTGTTAGAAATTGCACAACTTTATGTTGCCGTTGTTACCAAGTATAGGTGCAAAATGGCAAATGATAAAGGGAATGTAGGAGAAAGGGCAAGCTGGGAAAAGAGAGATTAAACTTTTAACTCCTGTTCGGCGCCAGCTACTCACTGCCTTACTGTGTGCCAGCACTTAAAATCCATTTCTTTGCAATCAAGGTTCTCCCTAAATAAATAGGAAATTACGTTGAAGTTTTCATATAAACAATTAATGTGGGAAATTGCAAAATACTATTTTTCGTAAAGCCCTTGAGATCATGAAATGTGTATTGGTTCCTATGTAATTTTATCAGACATAGTCAAACACCAGCAAGAATCTTCTGGAAGGCTACATGAAATAAAGATTTGGCTTTTGGATTCTTCTCAGCTCATTTTATAAAATTATCGTGTTCTCCCACATGAAAGTTGTTTTAATATAGCACAGTATAAAACCTTAGTGAAAAAAACCCAATTACTTCCCACAGAAAAAATGTTACATTTTTTATTGTCAGATAGTTAATTGTTTAATTCAATTGTTTTAGTGGTTGCTAAATGACCTCAGTAATTTACAGAATTAATTGTAGCTGCTTTTTTAGAATGTCACTTTCAATGATATAGCTCTTGACAGGCTTTTGAAGCTATTACAATTTCATACACCAGTGTAGGCTAACATAGTAGCTGTAGGTCCTAATTATGTCAAGTGTATGAGAAATTATTACTATTCTTGTTTTAAAGAAAAATACGCAAGATTGTGAGGTGGCTTCATGTTCTGAAATTGAGTAAAAGATCATGAAGAGATTGACAGATTATTTTTCACAATGAAAAAAAATGAAACCCAGAAAATATAAAATTCCTGACCTAAACTAAATAATATCATTTATTTCTAGCTGAGTGCTATGTCTTAAAATAAATTTAGAAAGAAAATTTCAAACTTGGCTGAATATTATAGTTATGTTACATAAATTGTGTGGTAGCACAAAGTGTTGCAAGAACTAATGCATCACTTCATCTGTTAGCTTGCAAAAATTGTAATTCAGAAGCTTCTGTTTTATTAGGTGTGAGGAATGTGACAACTGAGCTCAAACAAAAATTAGGTGACTGTTAAAAGACTAGGTTTTGACCCCTAACAGTTGCTGCTGTGGCAGGTGATACAGCACTATTCTAACCATAAATTAACGCTCTTTCCTAATAACTGTGTCACCTATTTTTAAGATTTTACTGAAAGTTCCATATGGGCAAAGAAGCTTTAATGGACAGATCAATTTACCAGAAAAAGGTTAAGTTTCTAGGTTATTCCTCAACAGTGGGTGCCTCAACAACTTGAGCTCAACTAGGTTGCCTAAACACAAGTCCTGTGCTGTTTGAGACCACAGTTTTCTGAGACAGCCTTGCAGAGCAGGATGGTATTACACAGGACCTGTCAGAGCCTGGAGTCCTTCAGCAATGGTATCTAGAGATCAAGTAGAAGACAATCTCAAATACATCTGGCTAGGTGTTACAGCCCACAATGAGCTACATGTTGCTGAGATTGCACTAGGAAGTTTAAGGCTAGGTCAGACACGTCTGCATAAGCAGCAATCACAAAGAGAGTGACAGAAATACGGGAAAAGAGAAGAGAAAATACAATAGTTTAGGAAAACATGAATTTACTGAAATATCACAATTAGAGAGGCTGAGCCCAGGGAATTCTCATTGATGCAATCCTAAAATAATTGGATTAATAAGAATAAACTGTCTTTCCTGGCACAGAGAATGACCAAATATAGATCTAGTGATCCATCATGTCTTTTAGTCTTCCTGTAACACTTTGTCCTTTAAAGACCTTATTTATTGACACATGTTTCCCAGGGCTTGCTCTGCATCAATTTCAATAAGCTTTAATTAAAACTGAGCTGATCCCATAAAGTCTGGGTATTATCATTAAAGGTTGAAACACTGATTTAGTGAAGCTTATTGCTTGCCTTTAGTTGCATAGTTCATAGATTCAAGGAACTGAGGGCAATTCGTGAAAATTTATATGAGTGACCTTGCCTATAGGCAAGCAATTTATTATAGAGTCCATAACAGTTTCTGCTCAAAAGTAACTGCTAGAGAAGTTCTCACACCATCCTTGACATGTTCTTTGTTCTCTACCTTTTAAATGGATAACAGTGATTCATCTTCTTATTTAGCCACATGTCTGAAAGCCTTGGACATACCCAATAGTGCCTGTGCAGAGAGCCACATTTGACACTTCTAGTTCTGGCACTGACAGTGCCTAGAGGGTTCAAGAGAGAGTGGATTGTTATATTTGTTTCCCATAGTGAACACAAGAAAAATATTTAGGGGAGATACTGCAACTCTGGCATCTCTGAGAAGTGCATTATTTCCCTGACTGTGGCCCAGGCTCAGCTGTACAACTTGCTGAAGTAAATCAACTCAAAACATGCAGCAGGATTTAGCAGAATAAAACTTGTAATGATTTTTAGATAAAATGAATAGTGAAGACAATGGGCTTCCTAGGGCTGCTTACTGTCATGCAGAATAAGAACTTTTACTGATACACAGTTCAGGTGGTGCCATGTTTTTGTAGTATCCTTATGCGAAAATCTTACAATCAAATATTAGTTATCAGAATCCAAATTAAATAATCTTTGACAGATCACATAATTTTCTTGCTTCTGCCTTCCAGGGTTTTTTATGACAACTGTTCATTCAGGAGAGATGATGGGCTTTTCACTTGATGATCAGGAATTATGGAAACTGAGGAAAGACTTGTCCATAAACTGTCAGTACTAATTCCAAAAAGGTGTAGGTTCAAAACAAGAAATGATAGGTTGTATAAGTCATTACTATTTAATTTCTGGTTTATGTTTTATTAAATCACTAAGTTATCTTAACTGAGCCCAAGTTTGTCAGAGAAGTAATTTGTTACATTTTAAAAAATCCATTAGTCCAGAATGCAAACGTAATTATTTTACAGATATCTGGATTTTACTGAGCCATCAACTCTGTGCTATTAAACAAGTGATTCAAGACTACTTTGGGGACCCATTTGGAACCAGTCCTCCTTGGGAGCATGAGAAAAAAGTTAGAAGGATCTTAAGAGCTCTTCAATGAGCTCTTACGACTTTTTTGAGCTAAATTCTGAAATAAGAATTGAAGTATATCCAATGTATCCAAGTATAGCAATATTTTGTGAAAATAGACTTTCCAGGTTTTTTCAGACAGAGAAATAGTGGATTGAAATTAGTTTATTAGTTCAAATAAAATTTAAAAATAGTCAATTTAAATTACTAGGAATCAATTTTCAATAACCTCAAGTAAGTTTATTGAAATAATAAATTCAACATGAGATTAAACAAAAGAATCCATAAAGCAAAATATTTAAAGGTGTATTTCTGTATTTTGTCATCTTGTCTTTGGCATTGCTGGCAACTTTCTTTGGTTTAGCCTGAGGCTTTGTTTATTGATTGTGACCAACAGAAGGACAAATGGGAAAAAAAATGAGGAGGGAAGATCAACTCTGCAGATGAAGGTCAAATTCACATTGGCTGATCTTGGGAACACATATTTCCCATTATCTCTAAAACGAAATACCACAAGAGATCAGACTGGAATACTTCAAATCTATGAACTTATTTAGAAAATCTTCAAGTAACATTTTTTGCTTATGAGAGGACAAATAATAGCTGTGCAGTGGTGAAAAAAAGGCGAGGTTTGGTGCCAGACCCTGCCCTGCCACATCAGAGAGGCCCAGCCCCTCCATCTCCCTCACATCTTGCTTAAATGCTCTTTAAACCCCATCTGGTTTTTAGTTTCATTGGTAGCCAATGGCAATGCCTGCTGAACAGTGTGTGCCACATAATTTCAAGGCAACGTAGTGCTTTGAAATGAAGACGATAAATGAGTAGCAGCCCAAAAATAAGACCCATAGCTCCTGACCTCTTCTACGGAATTGTGGTGATGTCAGAAGGTCAGTACAATTAAGAAATCAAACAAAACTCAGTTCAGTTCCATCCAGCAAAAAGCAAGGCAATTGTAAATGCAGAATTTGACACTGAGGGAAAGAAACATCCAAAGGAAGCATCACACTGACCTGTCCCAGCATCCAACAGAGAGTGCACAACTAGTGTTGTCAGGAGTCAAGTCAGAACTGAGTGTAGCAGAGCTGTGCGGGTTTTAGAGCAGCAGCAACAGCTCAGAAGCAAGACATTCCAAACTTCAGTACTGAGAGAGGTCTGCAGTTTGCTTTGTCAAAAATTTGTAAAGAAAATTAATCTTAACTAATAGATTTTAATACATTTATAAAAGACTTCAATGTTACATACTCCTGCATCTCATACTATGAGCTGGCTTTTTCTCCTGAGATACAGCCTCAGGTTCACAATGTATCACTTCTATAAATATTTATATTATTTTTACTTGGGGAACGAGAACGTTTCATGTCTACAGGGTCTCATTTTTCAGTGACACCCCTATTTGGCCTGCATGTTTTCCCAGTGAGGTTTGTGGAGTTTCACAAGTGGTATTAGCCTGATTTCACATTGCATTTTTACCTGTGGTACAGTTTCATCAGGTTTCAGCACAGGCCAAAACTGAAGCACTTTGTAAATCCTATTTATCTATAAACATTAAAGAGAAGGAAACAGTCTGCAATGACCTATGCAGACAGAAGCTAACCTACGTATTTTGTTCTAGTGTCCAGCTAGAGCATGTAGCACAGGGTAGTCCCTGACAACATCTTCAACTCCCTTCAGGAACAGAAAGGTGTCAGCTAATGCTGGAACATCCTCAGCACTGTCAGATGTTCAGGGCTGCAGGGTTTGGGGATAGGCATGCCTTTAATTCCAGAGGTGTGAAATAATACCTTCTGTGAATATGATGGGCATTATTCTTCCAGAGTTTATACTTCAAATCCACATACCGCACCAGCAAGTACCACACAAACCATTGACATAAATTTGGACAGCAGGGAGGTCCTGCTGCTTTTAATTCTCTTTAATCTTTGCTGAGCTGCATTTCTTGAAATCATTCTACCAGTACTTAATTTTCCTCCTCAGCATTACAGTTTGTTGGGTTTTGTGTTTGGGGCTTTTTAATTGTTTCTTTTTGCTTAGATGATGGAAAATAATAGATACCCCATGGCTAGTTGGAACTGCTCCCCCAAAATGCATCAGATCACAGCTTCTGAACAGGTCTTTTTTATTTAAACTGTTTTGCTGTAGTCTTACAGAAAGCTGAAGGTCTTCCAAGCCAGGATTAATGTGCCATAGCTGTGGAGTGAGCAGGGGGCAGGCATTAATAACTCAGCATGAGCAGAGTCATAGGTTGAAGTACTTTGGACAGAGTATTGTCAAGCAGGTTTCAGGTACAAGAGAATGAAGAGAAGGCACTGGGAAACAGAGAGCAAAGGGCTGTAGCACTCTGGAAAAGCATTTGTGTGAACTTCTGGATCCAAAGGCCATAAATGCCTTTGCTTAGTGCCTCACTAATCCTGAAAGCAGAAAAAATTGCTACATGCCCCTTGCTTAACAGATAGGATCCTGTACATCAACACACTCCGAACTAGGTTTCTGGACTCTGAACTCCTGCCTGATGTTCATTATCCAAAAACTGGAAGAAATAATGCTCTCTCCTCTTGTAACATCATTTCAAGTAGAATCAGATTTTGTTGTTCAAACCCTTCAGACTGGGAGGCTGAGCACGCAGGTGTTTTTCACCAGCAGATTCTAGTTCGGCATCCACCCTCCTTCAAATTTGCCACAGAATGGAGAAAGAAATTGTGGATTACACAAAAATGCCTGGTGCTGGTGAATGTTTTATCCATTAAACATTTAGTGAAAAAAAACATATGTAGCACCTCCTCTTCCAGAGCTGGACAGACTAGTTGGCTGCCTGCCTAAACCTGGATTATGATGTGACTGCAGCCTGCTTATCCTCCTAGAGCATGTTTGCTCCACTTCGGAGCATGTTTGGGAAGCAAGCGCTAGGTGCCTGAAGGTCTTTCAGCCTAAGCAGGTAAGTCCCTACAGGACTAAGGCAGTATCTGAAAGCTGACGTCTAAGTTGTTGTTTAGGAGAAATGCACACAGCTTTGATTTAGGCATCTATGAGATTTCAGCAGTTTTGCTTCCTATCCAGAGTAAATATTGAAAAACTATTTTTGCCACATGTTGATGTGAAAAATTTTATCGATACAAACTTTCTACAGTAGATTAAAACTATTTTATTTTTGTATTTTTAGCTAAGCCTCAGGTGATAAACAAGAGTATATAGGTAAACGATAAATAAATGCAATGCAGATTAATAGTCCTCAACGTCCTGTGCCCAAAGGACTGTAAGATCAGGAGCAGTTGCAGGTATGAGTAAATGAGTAGCCCAGAGACTCACGATTGCATCACAAGACATGGGCTTGTCCTGTCATGCCACATAGATCAAGGCTTGTAATTTCTTCTGAGAAATCTGTATCTGTATGTGCTTACAGAATTATTCTAGATCTCTCTAACCTAAATTACATTTCTAAGACTTCCCAAAGCACATCATAAACTGTTTCATATTTTAGAATCTAAATTGTACTTCTGGTTAAATGTAATGTGTTTATCTGTGACTAAAGGTACAGTAGCTCTGAAAACAACAATTTGTATTAAGAGATAAATACATGGACATAATGAGCAGGGAAGGAAGAAGTAGCTATTAGAACTAAACCTGTCTTCTCTCCAGACATCTTCACAGGAAATATTAAAGCTATTATTTCCAGTCTTGAAGATTTAGACTCCATCTGACACAAACATGGAATTTTCATTAATGTTAATGAAACTTATGCAGATGTATCAAATGAAAAATAGTCAGTGAGCAATGAAAGCTGTAGTACAGTAAAAACAGATGGCACCATACAGAGATGACTCAGCAAAGCCAATATTTAAATATGGATCTTCCATCTTCCCCAAAATTACAGTAAGGTAATTAATTATAGGAATGCTAAGAACACTATTTATCTGTAAAGATGCAGAAGGACCCAAATAGTTGGACAATTGTTGAGCATGTCCTTTAACACCCACGTTTCAAACTGTTCCCCCCCCAAAAAAAAAATCTACTACTCTATCCATTGCCCTGTTTCTTTAACAAGAAAGCATCTATAAGATACTATTGCTCCCTTTCCCAATAAGAAAATTAATTCCTCTGTCTGAGGATTATTTTTGTTAATAAATATCCATATATAAATATAAATTTTTCTGTCTAGCTCTCTCTGTCTAGTTTACATATATACACAGTGGATTTTTATCTGTCAAACCAAATTTAATATTATGAAGTGTCTGAAAACTGAATTGGGGAATGCTCAACACAAGGAAGCTTTTTTGAGCTTGGTGTCTTAAGTATTATAAAAGCCCAGTTTTTGAGGCTGGATAGATTCTTTTTGAGATACTAGTAATTCAAAGCCCTCAATATTCCTCTGCATACTTCAAAGGGAAGCCAAATGACAAATTATATGCAAAAGGAACTATTCTGTCTTCTGGTTGCTCTTTGTAGCAGTAAAAATATCTACACTTACCAACCCAGTATTTTTATTTGTAAGTTAATTCTGCATTTAACCACATTCCCAAGTGGGAAGAATGAAACCAAAACCAATCCTGTTTCTATGAACTAAATATGTTTGTTTTCCTTCTGTTTCTTATTTCAACTTTTCTGAAAAGCTTTCCTCTTTATTAGTCTTGCCTCTTTTAGGCTGCAGAGTCAAAATACTGAACTGAGTACCCTAGAAGAATATTGTTTTTCAGAGGAAGGTGAAAAAGGAACTGTAAAATCTGTGTCTATGCCTGAGTCAGGCATCTGATAGAGATCATGGTATAAGGTAGTCCATATCCTTCTCCCTCCTCTGCTAATTCTGACTGTGATCCTGGGACAAGGATCAAGAAAACCTTGGAAAATATTAACAAAGCTAAACAAAAAGAAATAAAACCAAACAAACAAAAAACCCACCAAGAACAAACAAACACTGCTCTGTTTTCTGGTCTGACTGACAGAGCAGACATACAAATGCTGGTGCTGACTCCCTGAGCAGTAACAACAAGGAGGGAAGGGCAACAAAAGATAGTCCAGTAAAGCCTGTAAACAGGTGCCTGATTTCCCATTCTACAGGTGCTCATCTAGCCTTTCATAAATTGGTAGATGACTGCAACCAAGAAAATGGTCTTGCAGTAGGTAACAGGTAGGTGGACTCTGCCTATCCATGGCAGGGAGAGTATGTTAGTGATTGCTCAAAACAGCTGCCTAGAAAGCTTTGTACTTCACTCCTTTCCTGCTTTACACCATCACAAGCTGCTTGATCACCTGTACATTAATTCAGCAATTAGCTGAGGAACGGCAGCTGGCTACCATCAGTTATTTTGGAGCACTAATAGTTTTGTTGAATAAATGATTAGCAGCATTCACAATAAATAGGAATTTTTTTTTTTTTAAATCTTTGTTTCAAATGCCTGAATTGCCTATTTTAAGCAATCTGGTTTAGTGGAAGGTGACTCAGCCCATGTCAGATGGTCTTAGAGGTTCCTTCCAACACAAACCAGTTTATGCTTCTATCATTTTTATGCTACTAGGATAATTTTTTAACCATGTCATTGTTTGGATCAACATTCTGCTATATAAGAAAAGCTGTGGAGCTTAAAACATTAACTGGCATAAAACACAGAAAGAAGAAGCAGTTATGGAAGAGGTATAGGGTTTTTTTAACATTTTTCCTATTAGAAAGAATGTCAGTGCAATTACACCCTGAAGAAAATAAATGCATGCCATTGTGGCCTGAATTTTTTTACTCAGGGTCCACAGCTTCCATGGAAAATATTTATTGCTTCACAAATTAGAACAGATTGAAAATCGACAAAATTACTAGAGAAAGACAAGAGGACAGCATTGTCTCTAGTGCACTGGTTTAAGAATGAGCTATTCTGGTGAAGCTGAAGAGAGAATACATAAAGACAATGAACCTTTATGCTTTGCAAGGTTCTTTTCATCAAATTCTCTTAGATTTACCAAATTTCATTGAATTGCAACTTCTCTGAGATAGAAAATAATTTAGCATCCTGAAGGAAGCTAAATTCCAGTAGATATTCCCTTACCTAAACTTACTCTAGGAGTTGCATTTGCAGCTGTCACTAAAGTACTTCCAATAGAAGAAGAATAAGATTCCCACTATATATCAAATTGTATAACAGTCAATTTGTTTATGAGGAACTTTAGCAGCAGTTTAAGCAGTTTTCCCTCTTGCAGAGGTGAGTACATGTGCCCCCACACTTCTAGTCCCCTCAGCAGCCTGCTACAACTCAGAGACAGTAGAAGTAGTTTTGTCTTAGATGTCTACAAATCACTCATCTGAGCAGCAAATTCAGGGATAGGATCATAATCCAACTTCCCCAACTCTAAGTTGGTCAAATTTCAAGTGGTTTAAGGAGCTTAAAGTACTGCTGCCTGGTGTGTTAAGTCAGGGCTAACCTATCATTTCTATGGAGATGTGCTCAGTGTCTTAATGTTGTTAAAAGCCTATTTGGAGACTGTCTTACTTTCAGGATTTCTCACTTTAAATATTGGGAAATGCACTGATGGAAACTTAGGATACCATGGCCACATAAGGACAAAATTAGAGTATGGCTGGACAACCTTATTCCTTTTCTCCCACTTAAAAACCTTTGCCGACTTCTAGTGAGAAGGACTTCATGAGTTCCAGAGGGGATAAAAAGAATTAGCAAAAAAGCAAAGACCAAAAAGTGGTATTGAAATAAATTTTAATTCAGATTTCCTTTGTGACATGTTCGGGGGGATTTATATTTCTTTTGTGGGATGAGGGAAAAGAAGAAGTGATATGAAGAAGAAGAAAGTGTGAAAAGTCTGAAAAGTCTGAAATGGAAGAGTGGTGTGAAGTGGTGTGAAGAAGAAACATTCTCAGAACTGTGGACCTCCTTCTACTTTTTTTTTTGAGTCAAAATGCTTATATACATAAACAAGAGACCTGGGGAACCTCTGGCTGGATCTAAGGGAGAATCATATAAAATCAGTGAGGTAACAGAGATAACATTTAGCCAGCCATAACTGAACCAGTTTCTGCATGAGAAAAAAAGGTTGACTGAGAAAATGCAGAATATTTTGAGCTATAAATAGTTCCTCAACTTTCAGGAGGTTTTTGAGACAATTGCTACAATGTATAGTGCAATAGATTACAGAGAATAATGTAATCACAGATTATTCTTCAATTTACATGGTTCTCAGTGAGCGTGAGGGTGAACAAGTAGAACATCTGGTATTAGAGACATGCACCAGTGAACTTAGAGCTGTATTTGAACTCATGTTCCAGCCATCTAAATTAAAGGCTGTTTTTTCTTGATGTCTGCAACATATGTGTAAGAGTCTGTGGGAAAAAATTAAGTCTCACATCATTTACAAGCTCTTTTTGTGAAGGAAACTCTTCCTCTCATAAAATATGTATTCATTCAGGCTAAAAATACAGCTTTGTAAGTCATGTTCACATGACCTATGTACTAAGAATGTGCCTACAACATCAGAATAGCAAATGTACTACTTCTGACAAAACAGTGATACCTGACTCTGGACTGACAAAGACTTTTGTTTGCTGGTGAGTTTTTGCAGTATTTTTCTCAAGGAATCAAAACATCGTGTATTTCTTCGTATTCAAAATTTTAATGCATTTAAGTTAATTCAGGTTAAATGCTTCCTGATGCCCCACTGAAAGTTAATGACCTTGCACAGTGTGTGTGTCAGCAAATAATTTGGAGGACAAATATAGCATGATTTATGCACAGTGGACCTTTGCACTGGTTTTGCACAGGAGAAGAAGATGATGGAGTAATTATGAGAATGTTTCTTCTTCCCCAGGCAGTAGAGGAATGGGTACCATAGTCCTGACTACAGTGACCTGAGGAAAATTAGTCTAAATAGTACAGAATGGGTTTTATCCATTGTCTACTGCAATAATTTTTCAGAGACATGATTGAACATCTGGAAAACCCATTCCTGATATACTTAAAAACTGCTTTAATTTTGCCTCTTTAAACTTTGAACAAGAGACATGAATGAACATTAGAAGAATTTTCTTCTTCCTACCAATACGGAGTTGCTTCTAACTACAGGATGTTTGCTCCAGCCTGGCTGTAAGTGAGACACTATTTTGGGCCATAGACATTTAACTGGAGGGTCCTTATTATATTATTCTTACTTGTTATTGAAACTCTTCCTATTTATAGAGTTAGCAGCCTCCAAAAATCATCTGCTATCCTGACCCACCTCATTACCGATATATTATTTGTGCTGCAGTATGCACCAGCAGCTCCAAATCATCAGTCATAATCCTACAGTTGTAGGAATTATATAGACCCATAAGGGCAAAAATGGGTCCTCAACTTTGTATTCTACATAGAGGAAAGCTATAAGTATCAAAATACATAGTTACAGGCACTGTCAGGAAAAACATGTGTGATTGCTGGGATGTTTAAAAAGTCTTAACAAAGAGCCAGTCACACACCCTGTGTATAAAAACACTCTCCACTTCTTCTGAGACACGCCTTCTTGGTGTGGGCTCTTACCTTACTCAGACACTACACTGATTTCCAGGCAAGATGGTGTCATCAGTAATCAAACTTTACGTCTGAAATTCAAAGAGCGTGCAATTTTACTTTGGACTGGGGTGGGACTGGGGCAGTAATGACCTTGTTTAGTAAATTCCTCTTTTGTGTTTATTTCAGTGTAATTACATATCAAGAAAATGAAAATTTACTTTTTTGGGCTACCATTGGTGTGTTAAAGATCCTTCAAAACCAGTATGAATTTGTGCTCAGTATGTGCCATTCTGAACTGTATGATAGTTGCGTTTCTGGGAAGAGGATTTTAATATCAGCGAACAAAGATGTTGTCACAAAGGC
Source organism: Scytalopus superciliaris (assembly GCA_013400415.1). Taxonomy (NCBI): domain Eukaryota; kingdom Metazoa; phylum Chordata; class Aves; order Passeriformes; family Rhinocryptidae; genus Scytalopus; species Scytalopus superciliaris. The sequence goes on from VXBX01001175.1 coordinate 20,466, forward strand.
AAGACTCACGCAGCACGTAGCCTTATTTCAGGAGACTTGGTAACATCTGAGAGTCGCTGTATGTAGCTGACTTGCTATTTGGGTACTAAGCAGAGGACAGTGTGTTTAATTAACAAAACCAATATTAAGTTTCTATTTACAATTTAAAGCAAAATGCACTTGACAAGCACTGGCATAATCCTGAAAAAAACATCTGGAATTGACCAGGCTCATAGATGCAAACAATCTGTGCATTTTAGTAGTGCCTATGAATTGTCAGTCAGACCCATGGGCATTTTCTTGAAAGAACTTGGTAACCTGAATTCTCTGTGGACACAAGGATGATTATGCCAATATCCAAGGCTACACACAGTGCCAGAACCGAGGCCAAAACCAAGCTTTCCTTGCGAGGTTGTACCACTTCTTGGAGGGACAGTTAGCATTATATTTATAGCACATCTGAGAGCAGGGTTCTAGGACACTATATTTGAAAACAGGCATTACATGACCTTGTACTGTGTTTCCTGCAAATTATGCTTCAAGTCATATTAGACACTGCTGTGAAATATGCTCCAAAACAGAAAAAGTTGTCTTTTGAATGAAGACTATTTATAACTACTTACTGTGCTTCTCTGCATTTTGAGTCTTTCTTATTTATGTTATTTGCCTGTTTACCTGAGAAATCATAATTCTGTTTTACCATACATATCTCTTTTCCCTGTAATGCTGCACTTTTACAAAGCATCATCATAGACATTTTTGTATCTTGTTTTCTGTACTGAGCAGTCAGTTCCTCATTGTAATTTAAATCAGAAATACAGAAGTTCACTTAAATTTGAACTACTTATCTGAAATTTTTCATCCATAACTGCTGCTCACTGATAGTGTGCTCATCTTTACAAGGTTCAAGAATATACATAACTTAGTAGACAAAATTCTGCAGAGAGAAAGGCAGGTAATTTAGAGGTAATCCAAATTAATTCCTTTATCAGGTTTCTTCTCAAATAAAAAAAAACAAAACAAAAACAAAAACAAAACAAAACAAAACACACACACACACACAAAAAAAACCAAACAAACAAAAAAACAAAACAAGCAGAAGAAATAAAGCTAAATCTACAGAATCTGGAAGGTAGAAAAATATTAAGACACAAAATTATGGTAACAGACTAAACAGTTTTTAAACAGTAATTCTATTCTGTCTCATAGTGTCACTTCTATCCTTTTTCTTCTCCTGTTTGACAGTGTCTTTTGTCTTAATACTCTTCAGGACAGACTGCATGGGTTAAAACATTGGAATGAGGGAGTGAAGATGGAATGAGAGAGGCAGGTATATGTGGACAAGGTCTTGGATGATGCAAGCTCCGTCTTCAAGTGAACAGATAAAATGCAAGACAAAATATTACACATTGAATCAGAAACTGTGGACAAACTGGAACTCATAGATGAAACACCTTAAAATGGACATGTGGATGAGAAGAAGGATACACCTGTGGTCAGATTTGGGAATGCAAATGATATATGCTTTGTAAACATAATGCACAGAAGACTCTCCATAAAGACAGTCCTGTAGTCTCCCAGGCACAGGGGAACAGACAATGTTTTCAGGAGCTTCACAGGGATACAAATTGATGTCTTGAATTAGTCAATTTATTAGTTTTAGTTCATATTCATAATTAAGTGTATCAATGGAAGAGGCTAATAACTGTAAGAGATGTCCAGCCAGAAATGTCTGAAACAGAACACTAACCATTCATCACACAGTAAACCAATGGAAACAAACATTGTATGACTATTCCTCTATAAAACCATGTGCATACGTTGTTCATATGTGTGTGATGAGGACAAGCAGAGTTTTAAGTACAACTTGGTATCATGCTGGTACAAAGAAGAAAAAGTCTTGAAGATTGAAAAAGTTGCTTGAGAACCCTCACTATATGCAAAATCATGCTTCTTTTGACTATTATTAATTTAATTATCTTTATTAGTTGACATAATGGTCACAATTTTTAGTCTCTAAAAACTCATCCATACAGTGAAATACATTTAGTGTCTTGCTGGATAACACCTGGGAGCAGAATTCCAGCAAAGTGTTGCTCTGCATTAATGTATTGGCTGAACTGCTGGGTTGAAGAATATGTTGTGGATGAAGAACACTGCTGAATAAATGTTTAGCACAGTAATTATACATATGAAAAATAACTTATTATCTGAAGAAAAATATGATGATATTATCTCAAAAGAATAAAGCAAACAAACCAAACAAACAAAAAAACAGATGACTCGCCATACTGTGAAAACAAATTTCCTATCTGATATTTCAGGATTTCACTAAAGGTACTTCTCACAATTTACCATAATCTCACTATATGATTTAAGTTAAGCATGTGGAATGCTTAAAGTAATACCTGCAGTCACAAACTGTGAATCCCTGGCACAAGTCAAACCTCTGATATTTCAGACATTTCTAGTTGGATACCTCTTACAGTAATTACTTTTGACTAGAGTATTCATGGGCTTTCGAACAATCAACACATCTCTCAGAATGTGTTGTTAGTGGTTGCCAGCTAAAAGCAAGAGATATTTATTGGATTAACTGCTGTGGTTACCAGTTTTAATTGGGAACATGCTTGGTCCTTTCTTCTGTAAAGCAAACTAAGTACTCAGGCAATTTCTGATGGCTCTGGCTGCCATGTAGGTCAGGAGCACCATGAGAACAGTTCCTCAGATTTCATTTTGAATGTACCCTTTCTTGTTTTGCCTAGCAAACAAGAAGCACAGAGCTAAGCAAAACAACTTGCAGAAAAGTACACAAGACTTTTTTTCAAGACTTAAAAAAGTTTCAGTCTCAATTTGATGTGAAAGTTCATGGGACTTATACAAAACATTTCTACCCTATTAATAGTCTTCGTTTATTATAGACACAGAGCAAAGGCACTGTGAAAACTTCCCCACATAAATCTGTTAATGCACTTCAGGTTGGAGTTATATAACTGCTTTTCCACTTCTAGAACTGCTTCAGAAGGCAAACAAAGTTTTCTACATATGGTTCAGGGCAGTGCTGGATAAGATATTTACAAGGATGCAAAGAGAAAGGCTAAGATACCAGTTACTTCTCCACCAGGTTATTGCTGTGGTGTTCACCAGTTCTAATGGGTGCAGTTTTTCCACAACTTTGGGAGAAAGTGTCCACAGGGAGATGGCTTTTCAAACCTGGCCTTAGCTTTTGGAGCTGCAGATGGTGCTACTGAGCTATGAACTCTCAGTGGAAGAATCAATTTACTGAAAAAATTATCAGTCATCACACATCATGCAACTGCCTCAGGACTGATGTCACTCTTGATCTCAGTCTACCAGACACAATCTCTTAAAGATCATTGCACTGTCATACTTTGTAGTGGAAGACACTGGGTTTGGCAGTAGCAAAGATGCTCAGTGTCTTTTAGCACTGGAGTATGCCTGTGAGGTGTTTTGAGGTTTTGGCACTTCTTCTGAATGAGGATGAAATGTTTTAAAATTTGTGACATGCTTTAACTCTAATATTTCCAAATTAATACATTTTTAATCTGAAATTCTGTATTCCAAGTGCTCAATTTTGTAAAAGGGTAAACAAGCTCATTAGCTCTCAGATTCTATTAGAATACAGTGAGATTCTCATTTATTTCAACATCTGTCTAAAAGATAAGTGAAGATTCAGCCCCTTAGGATTTTCTTCCAGCCCTCCTATCAGCTAGGGGAATTAAAATAGGACTTCAGTTTGCATTCATAAATGTAAACGTAACACTCCTGGATGGGGACCAGGGCATCTATGGGGCCAGGAAGGCAGTCAGAGCAAGAGGAGTCCACAGGCACCCCCCAAGGCCGTGGGTGGGGAGAAGGGAGACCCAAGGAGCAAACTTTAGGGATCAGCCACAAAAAGGAAGGGGGTAGGGTGGAACTATGTAGTAATAATTTTGCTTTGGGCATGAACTGAATTGTAGGATGATTTGGTAATGGCTTTTCCAGTGATTAACTCTCTGGCTCAGCTCTCTGACTACTGCTGGAAATGATAATGGAATACTTTGTTGCAGTGGTTACAGAGAAATAAATGATAGCACCAGAAATGAGAGATGCATAATAAACTTAACATCTGTGAGGCTCTCAGTGACAGATGCTCAAAATGTGTCTCCTGGGGAGCTATGATTCCAGTGACCTTGGCCCACAGTAGTTGTTTCTTTGAGATGTCCAGTGAAATGTTGTTGTTATTCACAGAAAAGAGACGTGCCTGAAACACACCACCATGACACACAAATAAAACTGTGTTACAAAGGATCTCATACTGAGGGCAGGAACCTAGAGTTTGTTTTTATTCAGGGTAGGATCACATTTCATGATCTCAATTGGAAAATAACTGAGTATACAGCTAAGAAGACGAATCAAGGCCCTCATTGCAGCATATGACCCTGAAATTAATCCTTTGGGATAAATCACTCCAAATTAGTGTTAAGTCATACTGTATTCGAATTTTGGTGAGAAGGCTTAAGTATGCTGTATTTTTTATTGCTTTAAGTAATTTTTTCTACCAATGAAAAGATATGCTTTTCATTGAATTTTCCATAATAAAAGTATTGATTTCTATGAAAACTTCTAGATCACCCATAAAGAACCTCTTTAGGGAAAATATAGAAAGAAAATTCCCAAGGATTGGGAATATGTTCAGTACTAAAAGTTAGTTCCTTCCCACCATACACCTTCATACTAATTTGGTTTTGGTTTTGTTTTTTTGTTTGTTTGGGATTTTTTGGGTTTTTTTGTTTCCCCCCCCCCCCAAGGTAGAAGGATGCATTTGAAATCACAGCTTCTTGGTGATGGAGATGGGTGTTTTTAGGCCTGCACTGGAAAGAAGTCATTTGAGATGCTTGATAGAGGAAGAACCAAGGAGGAGGAAACAGCTTTCATATACACACCCACCTATGGCAGTGGCATTTCTAAGAGACAAGAATTAGGAGAAGGTGAAAACATTTCAGAGAAAATCTTGTGTTTATTTGTTGAGTCCTTCACCTCAGGATTTGTATCTGGAAATCAGCTATAAACTGATATGACAATAATTAAATAAGTTCCTCAAATCTAATTTTACTTTCATGGGCTGTCACACCAAAGCAGGAATTAACACTATTCACAGTATGATTTGGGTGTTGTAAATCCTATAATCTTCAATAGGAAAATATCTTCAAATGAAATTGTTGTAACTTCCGAGAAAGAACCTTTTAAATAAGACAGCTATTGCAAGAACAGATCAGAAATTATTCTATGAAGAACATAATTAGGAGCTACCAAACTGAGCCCTCTGCTTGACTAATCAGTTCGGTCCATATTCTCTGGCTAACATCAAGCCAGTGAATGCAGTGTAACAGGTCTTTAAAATACAGTTCCATTTGCTTCAAATTTTTGATGATTTCATTGTCAAGAGCAACAGAAAACAGGTTCACTATGATTAACCACTCTTCAGAAAGGAGAAAACACTAATTATATTAAACATAAAAGCATTTAAACTATTAGTTTCTCAATTACAACACTCATCCTGTTTCCCAGAGCTATTCAGTGTTTGTATGAGGATGTGGGGAAAATCTGGACCTTTATGTAGTAGTGCAGCTCAAACACAGCAAGCATGAATGATGCAACCAGAAATGTAAGATCTATGCAACTCTGCAAAGAATTTTTGGTCCCACATGAAGTTCATCAGAACACACACTGAAATCTACTTGCCCAGTACCAATTTTACTACTATAATGTAACTTAACAAAAGACGTGAAGATATTAGGATAGGCAGAAGAGGAAAGAAACACCACAATCTCTATGTCAAAGTATGTCCCAGGTGGCCAAATTCTGGAATTTCTGTTCTCTGTGACTATTTAGTTCTTCAACATTTCCTTTTGACAGAAATTGAAATAAAATGTCAAAACCTCTCATAAGGTGAAACTTCTAGAAAATTTCACTTCAGAATTATTGGGTTTTATCTGGATTTTCATTTCAATAAATCAAAAAGACTTTTCTCACTAAAGCTTTCCATGATAAATCGTACTATAAAAGTCAACATGATAAAGGCAGAATAAAGCATTTCAGCTTTATCACAACGCTCCATTAAGAAGCTACTTGCAGCAACTATGAGAATTGATGGTCCTCGCAACCATGAAACTTAATCTGATCTTTTCAAAGAGAAAAGTTTTCAGAGGCCTTTATTACAATAATACACTCATATATCAGTACTCCCAAACATTCTCAGAAATTTCAAGGACTGATAAGACCTCTGAAAGTATTTTTAGAAGTGTATATTATTGTCCATGGAAGGATAATTTGTCTTCCTCTCTGGTTAGTTTTCCTTGATGCTCATAATTCTTCTTTTTTTGTCAAAAACATTGCACACCAGCAGCTGCTTCCCTCCAGTCCCACAGAGCCCCACAGCACAGCACAGCTGGCAGACACCACAGTTCAGACAGTGGTATCTGGGCTCTCCTTTGAGATCCTGTATGTCTTCTGGGAACTTTTACTGAGACTGTCAAGAGACTCCTGGGAACGCTTTGAGGAACGCCAGAGTGCCTTCTGCTGCCAGGAAAGGTCAGCTGCAAGAGGCTTCGACCACCCGGAAACTCTCACAGCAGGAAGAGGTCAGAAGCCTGCACAGCATCAGGGTGAAGAGGGAAAGGGTGGCTAGATCCTCTCTGCACTCTTATGACCTTCAAGCCAGCTGCTCTGGAGGAGGGTCCAGCAGCATCTCTGCTTGTTGAGTTGGGAAATGGAGACTCACACAGTAGGAGCCTCCAAAAGAAAGGCCAACTGGCTGGAAAATAGCTTTGCACTGAAGACATTGTGGGTCCTGGCAGAGAACAATGTTACCCTGAGCCTGCATTTTGCCCTTGCAGCAAAGAAGGCCACCAGCCTCTGAGGCTGCCTCAGAAAGAGAGTTGCCAGCAGGTTGAGGGAGGTGATCCTTCCCTTCCATTCAGGACTGGTGGGACCCTGGTACACAAGAGACGTGAAAGTACTGGAGCGAGGCTAGTGAAGGGCCATGAAGGTGATTAAGGGCTAGAAGGATCTGCCATACAAGGAGAGACTGAGACAGCTGGGTCTATTCAGCATGAATAGGCAAAGGCTCTGGGGGATCTTAGAAAAGAGTATAAATACCTGGTGGTGGGAGTGAAGAAAACAGAGCCAGACCCTTCCCAGTGGTGGCCAGTGACAGGACAAGAGGTAATGGATACAAATTGAAATACATGAAATTTCATTTAACATTAGAAAGAAGAAATTCCCTGTGAGAGTAGTCAGATACTGAAACAGATTTCCTAGAGAGTCTCTAAACACTCTGTTCTTGGAGCTATTCGAAACCCAATTACATGTGGTCCTGGGTTATCTTCTCTAGCTGATCCTGCTCCAAGCAAGGTGATTGAACCAGGCAATCTCCTGTGGTGCCTTCGAGCTTCAGCCATGATGTGTGTCTGATAAAACTACTATAATCATGGATTTGTCACTGCAAAATTACTGCTTTGTAAGCAAGATGCCACAAATGGTGTCAAATCTTTCCTCAGCAAACTTGTTTTACTTAGTTTTCCAACCCTTATCTCCATATGAGTGCTGTCTCATTCTCTTTGTTATCTCCACCCTATTCACTGACAGACAAAATATGTTTGATTTTTCTGAATTGTTGAATTTTTGATGAGATGAAAATAGGATCCAATTTGAATAAAACAGAACATCATAGCTTCATAAGAAGATTTGAAATGATTTTAGTAAATTTAAGATAATTACATATTTCCTTCCTTTCATGAAATTCCTCTCATATCAACCTGTCTCCTTGGCCTGATTCTTGTTTTGTTGTTATTTTCATACTTTTAAGAGAGGAGGAAATGTCTTGACTAATAATTGCTTAATTTCTGTATTTTTTCTCTTCTTTTCTTTTCTTGTACATTACATACATTATGGGTAATTTATGTTAAAAAGTTCTACATTTGAAGTATGGGATTAATATAATATCCGTATTTTTGTTTATGAGACTATTGGACATCCTGCTCTATGCTGGAGGTGCAGTAACAGCAAGCAGTGACACAGCTATGACAGGAGAATGAGAGTCTAAAACAGGGTTAGAGACAACACAAGAGAAATAGAATCTTCACTGCCAACAGAAAGGATGAAGGAACAGGCTTGTGTGACCTTATTCCTCACCAGGAGTGTGCTGTCACTGCAAATTGCAGCTCATGCGTTGATTTTTCAGTTTAGATCTCTGCTGCCACTTTTCCAAATATATACCATAAAAGTCATTTTAGGCACAAAAGGTGAGTTTCCTCCAGAATATGAGAATGGCTATACTGAGTCTAACAAAAAGCCCATCTAGGCAAGGATTCTCATGCTCTTTGTTAGTCATCTTCCACTGTTAGGAAAAGAACAGGATATTCATATATGATGCTTCACTCTAATACCCTCCTGATTCAGTTGTTATCTAAATTTAGAGATATACAGCGAAGATGTTGACATCTGAGAAAATTACTTAGGGAACCCCATCATATGGAACATGCATGTGGTGAAATTTGCCTGACCTACTTTAAGCATCACTATCAGGATGAGATGAATCGTGCTCTTACAGTAATTACTTCTCCTTTAACTGTAGAGGAAGTCAAGCAAGATTAGTTCAGATGTAAGTGGCTTTGTAAACAGAGACAGGTGAAGTTTATATGAGATTAATTTCATTCAAAATACCTGTAGTCAAACTTGAATTTAGGGTTTTAAAGTCACAAGGTTTGGGATAGGGTTCAGGCCTGTGCTGTCACTCACAGCTGATGCCTTATGGCAAAAATAGATTGGCTAAAAGAAAACTACTAAGGATAAAATACAACTAAATTATCTCAAGAAAATGTTGTGTTGTCAACCTCCAGTGACACCATGAAGGCAGTTCTTATTTAAGCTTGATGGGCATAAATGTAGTGTATGAAGGAGAACATGTAGAACAAAATGTAACTTTAAAGCCATTCTCACAAGTAAGGTCCTGTCTTTTCAATGTTGAATATTTGAGACTGGAAATACTGTCACAAAAAGACTGATCAAATTTTCATCTATTTTCCGTGGCTGTTCCAATTACTCTTCCCACTGTTCTGCTTTCCAGGTTTGAACATTTCTTCCTAATGGGTCTAGGGAAAAAAAACTTTTTTTCAAGTTAAATGGTTTGTTATTTGCCAAAAAGATAACTTCCTGTTTCCTTCCAGCAGTTCTCATCCCACAGTTATCCCTTCTACTGTCAAGCTATGTTACTCTACAATGACTCATGAGGTTACTTTTCACTCAAGAAGGAAAAAAATGTTGTGAGATTTGTTTCCCAGCTTTCATCCTGCAACTAGTTACTACCTGTCTCTACTGATTCCCTGGGCAGTGTTACATCAGTGGACCTACCACCAAAGGACAGCCTGGTCTTTGGCTTTGGTATTGTTTCCATTAAGCTTAGCTGTAAAGTTTTGGGGGCTTAAAGATGCGGAATCTGGCTCCTGCTTTTGTTTGCCATTCAGAATTAAATTCCCTGTGCAAAGTCATGCTGAAAGTGCTAGCAGAGTGCAGTCTACCGCAGTGCTTCTGAAGCAATGAATCTCAGGTGGTAAAAAAAAAAAAGATTTGTTCATATTTTTTTGTGCCATAAGTGTACAAGAGTCTTAATTTTGAAAAATGAAATTTTGCAAATAGGCTCTATTACCATTTTTAGAATCAAAACAACTTCAAAGAGCATCAAGTTCATCTGGCATGATAATATTTATTGTGGGTTTTTAAGAGAGGCCATGAACAAGTGCTCTGAACTTTAAAAGCAAGCATGACAAATTATTTAAAGCAGAGATGCCAAGTGCTTTGACATCCAGGCCACATGGCGTTTACAAATAGGGACTGTGAGCAAGAGTGGAATTGCTCCCTTGGGTTATGTGGTCTTTGTTTCCACGACCTCTTGTGATTTGCTTGTTTGAGTGTGCTGTACATATCCTTTCTATGTGAAACCTACTATTTCCAGTTCATATAATTGTTTAAAAGGTCACTATCAAAGCACTTTGTAAAATTCACAGGCTTAACTAGATCCTTTTGGAATTTTCTGTGGCCTATGGCATAAGGTTAATGATCCCAAAATGGAATCATTTGAACAAATTGCTTCCAGAGAACATGCTCTCCACCTGCTCCTAAAGAAGGACAGTTTAAGTTCAATGAGTTCTCCTGACTTTTTTTTTTTTTCTTTACATGGAGCTTGAAAAATGTCTCCCATCAACAGTGCTCCATATTTTTCAGGGAATAAAATATCTGATAGCTCTTAACCAGAATCTAACATTTTCTTAACAGAGGCCACAGGCGTGACACATGTCTGGTTTCAAATCCAGAGTTCCCTCCAGAGGAACACTTGTACATTTTGCAGTCTCTTCATCTCCTGTGGATACTTTTAACTCATGCACTTAAGAGGGCATGGAGTAGAGCACTCTGCCTAAAGCCATCTATATATCATTTTAGCATGTTAAATAAAAGTCAATACTCAAATAAAGCAGTCTCCTACCCTTTAGCCCCAAATATGGGAGGAAGGGCAAGGAGCACTGGTAAAACACCTCATCTTGAAGGACTCTTACCACCAGTTGGCTCTCATGTAAAGCCAAGGTAAGATTTCACCAGTTTCATAAACTGCTGTTTGTTTACTGAACCACAGTCATTAATCATGTTTGTATTCTCAGGTTTTGGAAAACAAGACAATATGTGTTGATGGATCACATTGTAGCTATTCCACCTTATCTCACATTTGCAAGGAGGTTAATAGCATGCATGCAGCCAGTAATTGCTACTGCGTGATGCACAGTGATGTGTTAAATCACAGAACCCATGCAAAAAACCTGAGGCAAACTTCTCCAAGCTGCCTCTCCCTGTTTTCTACAGCCACCTGGTAAAATTCAGTGCAACCACACTACATACAGATTATTCCCAATTACTTTGATAGTTCCATAACTCAAGGGCTTTGGTAAGTATCTGAACTCCCTACTGCGCAAATCACAAAGCTGATTACTAAAGGTTTCTGCTTTGCCTTGTGTCTACATTCAGCCATTTTTCAACTAATTTATGACTATTTAATACTCAAAGATACCTGCAAGATTTCTGAAAGGGAAAATCTCTAGTTATCAACCTAGCAAGAAACAGTGGACCAATTCTCCCCAAAATTTAGTTTTCACATGTGACTTTCTGTTTTCACTCAATTTTTTTTTATGTATGAAATTAAATTGTCATTCGGTAAACAAATGAAAAGTAGGTCATCACCTAAAATGTTACAAACCAAGCAACAGAACTGAGTTTAACTACAAGGCATGCGATAAAGCCTGTAATACTGCCTAAATATCACAGCCTAAATCCCAGTCACACTGAAAACCTCCCAAAGAATTTAGGAGTTTCAGAAGGCCAAGGTTACTTTTGAGTTACTGTCTCTCTCTCTCTCTCTCTCTCTCTCTCTCTCTCTCTCTCTCTCTCTCTCTCTCTCTCTCTCTGTTTGCTATTTATGGAGCTTAATTTATGGATGATTAATCGGAAACCATCACTTAACAAATTGCATAAAAATCATTAAAATCAAAAAGGTGACACTAAAGAGTATCCAGAAAAATGCTGGCTTTTATTTCACTGGCTCATGTTACATTCCGTAGAGACAAGACTTCTCTGATCTTTTCCCAAACTAGCGATGTTTTCACAGAGAGTCAATAGAAGTTATTTTCTGTTATGTGAGAATCCATGATCTCATATCATGAATTATTATCCTTCCTAATTGAATCTGGAATGAAATCAGAGGACCAGATATCTCATCTACTTAAAGGCAACTTGACCATGCAATATCCTGAGTTTGATAAAAATAAACATGCACTGAGTGGTAGAAATACCATGCCTGTCTTCAGCTTCACATTTAGCTGCAGACTGTGAGTAGTGAAAGATCTGCTGATTCAGCCAGAACTGACATGCAAAGTGAGTCCAAGAGAACTAGGTCAGAGGAAATACTTATTTATAAGAATCTCGTATGGGTCTTACACTAATACAAAGATGACATTTCATGTTGCCAGACCGCTTGCCCCGAAAGAGCAAGGATATTTTGTTTAGAGGTACGGGCATAGTTTTTGCTGGGCTACATTCTTGTCACAGGAGTATTATTGTTGGCAACAGGGTCCTGAGGAGATAACCTGGCAATATCAATATGGGTGACTTCAATCTCTATACTCTTTCCCCCACAAATTTTCTGTATGTTCAAAACACTGTGGTCATGTGTACAACACACAGATTCTAAGAACTACAAGACTTCTGTAGGCTTTTTATTTTTTTCCCCTTGAGGAGTAGTTAAATGTTTCCACATGCACAAGGAATGCTTTAAATACCAGTACACAACTTTTACTCAACAGCTATGTAGAGTGATTGCTCCACAACTTATACTGAGGGCTTCAGAACTGCCAACTGGACTCCAGATGGATGAAATTGTACTGAATAAAAAAGGCAAAGACTGACTGGAAAACCATCCCAAAAGATCAAAAGTTAGAACTGTACCAAGTCTGACAGAGTTCAAGAAGCATTTGGACAATGCTCTCAGGCACATGGTGTGATTCTTGGGGTGCCCTGTGCAGAGCCAGGAGTTGGACTCGATGATCCTGGTGGGTCCTTTGCAACTCAGTATATTCTATGATTCTATGATTTTTTCAAAAAGCACACACTGCACCATTGCCCACTTCTCCTGATCTCTTTTAATAGAAAACAAAACAATTCCAACAAGTTATCTATTTGCTCCGACAACAGCACTTTCTCTGCAGGAAGAAAACATTGATATGGTAATTCATAGAGGTCGTACAAGTCTTCAGAGGAGTAGGATCAACAAAATAAAAACATAGAATGTAAAAAAAGATTCTGGAAAATAACTGCATTTGTAGTTCAAACTGGCTCATCAGATGAATGGTATTCTAAAAGTGGAGTATTTGTCCCAAAGTTGATTAGGAAGCTTTCAAAAACTGCTTTTCAACAAAAAAATGCCACTTTATTTTAGCCATGAATTTAAAATATATATATGGAAATAGAATTATGTTTTGCTTCTGTCACCTAGTAATTTAATAATTGCCACAGTGGCCTGTTTTCCCTAAGATGAATTCTGCTTTTAAGTCAAATAATTTTCATTACAAAATCTATTATCTTCTAAGCTAAAAACGTTTCAGTAGGAGTGTTATATTCAAAGCAAAAGTTTTTGCTGCACAAAAGAAAATACATTTTTTTAAACCTAAGTCATGAAAACATTGAGAATTTTAAAAATAGTTTCAGACAGGATTCCATTTTTTTTCAAAATTCACTGTAAGACAGAAAAGTGATTTCCTCCCCATTTTTAATATGCAATCTGAATTACATTATTCATGCTGCATTTCTGCAATTACTCTGCTAACTGCAGGACTGTGATTTTCTTTTCATACTACTTTGTATAACAGATTACTTGAAAGTGTGCACTGAATGGAGCTGGTATGTTTTAATTTCCATTTCTGAAAATGTGACCATTAATTTCTGGGTAGATATTTTATTCATTATTACAAGCAAGGTCAAAATCAGACTTTCTTCCAAGTAATGTTATAACAAGTTACATCAAAGTGGTTTTGTCAGACATTTTCTAAATCACAGTAAATAGTTTGAAACAATGTTACAGCATTTGAAATAAGCTGCAATCAACACTAGGTTAGTAAAAAACTCAGTATTTTTGGCCAGTTAAGGTCCTTATTAACATGCATCTTGTTTTATTTTGCATTATCTGAGGTTTCATTTTTAATTTAAATTCAAACTAACAACTTAAGGCTTTTCCAATGTTAGAGTGGCCAGTGGGGAATGAGTTGAAACTGGTTTAAAACAAATTTGGTCCAAACCCTTAAAACAAGCCCCTTTAAGCTTTATATAAATCACATTGGAATAATCCAGATTTTTTTTTTTTGTTTGGAAAACCTTTACTTCTTCCTCTGCACATAAACTGTAAAAATCATTGGATTCAGTTGTCATGCCACTGTTAAATTGATATGAGACTCAGCTCTGGCTTTTGAATTTTGTTATAAAACCAACTTGGAGAGGAAGTTTTGCAATTTTTCAGGCAAAAAGAGGAGAAAACAATGTTCTATCCAATTTTCAGCTAGAGAAATATAATGCACTTTTAAATCTATTGTCTTTAATAATCTGACATGTAAGTTCAGTGTCTGAGAAGAAAACCGGACCAGAAAAATATTGAGGAGGTCCTAGCAGACAGGTCTGTTATTGTTTTAAGATTTTATAGCTTGCACACTGTTTCCCTCTTGCCTTGAAACTGTGAACAGCCCACTTACTCAAATCTTTCAGAAAGCAATTTCAAAAAACCCTGTAAGTGGGTTACTGTGGAACATCCAGCTCTCAGAGCATGAAGCAGTACGTAACTGCATCCCCTTCTGGCTGTCCTGTGTTCTGCAAGGCCAAAACGATGCTTTTACATTTGCAGAACACTTTGTCAATATTTGGGGGGATTTCCCCAAACTGGTAGATTATTTTAACTTTCTATAATGGAGATTTCAAAAGATAACTGGAAAATCTTGTAGGGGACACCCTCCAAGTTCAGTGTAATGTAGACAGGTCATGGGAAACCAAAGTTATATTGCTATAATGAGTTATCCAGCTATACAAACTATATATTTAGGCTTTTACCAAAATGGTGTCCCTAAGTATGTATCCAGTCAAGGACATTGCAATGTTAAAGCAATAAATTAGTAGTAAAAGTAGAGAATGATTTTGTGTAATAATTGAACATGTAGCATTACTAGTTTAAATATGTTTAATATTGTCTGATAGTTCTACTGTGTGATGCAGCAGAGACAAAAGAAACATGTGATGCAGTCACACAGGAAAGTGAGTGGTCTGTCCATAGAGCCTTAGTAGAAGCACACACAAGAAATCTGACTTAGAAATGCAAAATGGAAAACTTAAAACTTCCAACTCCCACCTTAAAAGCTTTCTGAAAGACAAGCATATTTTCTAGCCTTCTAGCCATTGAAGAAAAAGAGCATCAGCAAAGGCCCATGACCCAGTTTTTGTTTTTCTTTCTTTTATGAAGACTGACCCTTTCTCTAGTTGTTTTTTTTTTAAAGAAAAATATGTGCATACTTATTTCCAGAGGAGGTCTTGGCCTGTATTTTCAGTCAGAGGATCTTGGGCTGAGCACAGTTGACTACTGCTCCTGCTCTCCCTGTTATTTCTGCTTTGAGTCTTCTTCCTGGTAGGCATGGGGGTTACTTTATGCACTAGATCCTAAAAAGCCGTGCAATGAAAGTGGGTTGGTTCCGAGAACCCAAGGCGTACAGTAGATGCAAGGTTTAACTTTAGACTAGAGCTAGTTTGTCCCTGGCCAGACACAGCCCATTAGGCAGAAGCAAGATGATATCAACAAAAAAAAATTCAACTCAGTGGTTCTCAAGAGCTTTTAATGTTCAACATCACTGTGCAGCTAGTGAGCTCTTGAAACAATATGCTGACTATGTCCTACATTTTTCTCTTTCCTACATTACCTTTACTTTGAAAGCCTGTTTCCAAGCAGTGTTCACTAGTAAGGTACATCACTTGCTATTAACATATAGAAATTAAATCCTTCTCTGATGACTGAGTCTGCTGGAAAAGCAGCTTTTTCTTTCCTACTGCACCATAAAATGAACTAAATTAACTTCCAGAAAGGATGCGGGACTCACTCTCCTGCATTTTTCATCTGCTGGCTGTCAACTGGGACTTGCAAGTGCTCAGTTCGTCAGATAATTTTGGCGTCTCAGGAATCTTAAAATAAAACTCTGTTTAAAAAGTTATACCGTGCCTCCTTCCAAAACAGAAACACAGAGAACAGAATATTTTGGCTACAAGGTCAGAACACAGAAGGTAAAGAAGAAGGACAGAAGTTTATTTGTCATGCGAAAGGTGACAGATACCTTTGAACAAGTACAGCACTCCCAAGAGGACCAATCTGCAAAGATCCAGCTATAGGTTTTGCTGTGCTCAGGCAGCTTTCACTATTAATACTGGCTTTTGGCATATGTGTTTATCTCAATTGCAATATTAGGCTAATACTGCATGACTGTGGCTATAGTGCACCCAGTCTGTACCAGCTCATACTTCGACCCCTCTCTTCCATCCCTCTGGCACCAAGGTGAGCCTTAACTAAGCTCCAACTGCTCTAAAGGATACAGATCTGCTCCGGCTATTCCCAGCCCAAGAGGTACAGAGCTGGCTCAGCTCCTGACAAAGTTTACCCTCTGTGGGACTGCAGTGGCTGCAAGTGGACCTCTGCTGAGCTACAGTCCACTTGGGCTGTGTCTCACATCCACTCATCAGTCAGTAAGACAGGTAATCATGCCCCTCTGCTTTGAGAGGACAGAAAGAGCAATGACTCTGTTGCAGTACATGTATGTCACCAGACTGACTTTGACTATGAGCCCTGTGGAATTACTTTTGGCCTCTGACATGGAGATCTCATGGCAGCAGTACTCACAGAGTTGATGTTTTACAGCTGCCCACTGGACAAGCTGTTTCACTGCCAAATCTGTCAATATGTGCTAGCTACACACACATATGAATACAGACTTTAGGGACCTGCTCACTCTAAAACTAATGAAAATTGACTTGATTTTCATCAGTGAAGGCTGATTCCTTATCAGAGAAAATAGGAGCGAATGCTAAAAGAAATGCAATACATTTGATAGTGCATCTGTAACCGTCAGTGATACCAAAGCACAATCCATAGAATACCACTTATAGCTAGACAATCACTGCAATCTGGGGACCCTAAAACTCACTATAACATTACAGCCGTCATTAGCAGCAATGAGATTTCATGCACACCCTCTACAAGTCTCACTGACAGTAAATATTGAGCCAATGCGCTTGTACATGTATTCATTAATGCAACTAAAATGCTTTAGAATGAATGTCTGATAACAGGTTTAGTACTTTAAATTATCTTAGGGAAAACAAGGCATTATTTCAGTCTTGTTATTTTAAATAAGACTGATAATAATTATATTTGCTTTTTGCCAGTCTATTCAAGACTACAGAACTGCTGCACACCAATCTCCAGCACTCTCGTTCACGCAGCAGTCAGTTGACCTTTGTTGGTGTTAAAAATGGAGTTGGAGAAAAATGAAAAGACTCTGTATCAGGAGGGAAACTTTTACTCTTTGGGTCATTGACACACACAAAAGTAATAATGATGACTCCAGAGTCATGTTGATGGCTGAAGCAGCTAAGAACTGAGCCAGCACTCAGTAACAGTGAATCACAGCTTGCAGTGTTTTTCCATGTTATCCCTCTATCAATTCCCTTTCAATTACAGATCCAATCCAATCACCCCTACAGAGATCCCATCCAGATGAGCACAGGTTGACTGTCCCATAGATTATATACTAGTGTGAAATAAAGTGGGCAGCACTTTCCATGCTCCAGCTGTGACATCGATGGCTTGGTTGCATCCAGGTCCTTGTTGTCCCATCCCTGCTTAAGGTGACTATTCCTACAGCTTCCCTCAAAGCAATGGTTCATGTGGATGCTCCTTGATCTGTTTGGACAGAATAATGCAGACCCTCTATTACACTGTTTAGAGGAGTTTTTCATGAAGCAGCTGTATGGGCAATACCCTTCAGCAGAAGGACAGAAGTCACCCCATGAAGTAGCTGTTTACTGAATTAACATCTCCCAAAAGCCCTATATGTTCTTTACGTATTGATGTTCCAGGATAAAATGTTTTTATGTAGACATTTATCATTTCCAGGTGTGAGAATATTACTACTTTAGATTCACTTGTGTAATTCAAGACAAGTTCTTAGCAACCACTGCCTCTTCTTCTTCAAATAACAGGTAAATCTTAGAGGATTGTGCTCTCCAGCTTCCTAGGGCTATGGGGTCAATGGAGAGACACATCAAAAAAAGAGTATCTGTCATGAAATGATCCTTTGAAGCATACATGCTCTTGGTTTATAAATTTTTAGCATTTGGCAGACACAAATTACTTCTGTGTGTGAGTTTCTTAATTCTCATTGCCAATTATTTATAACAAAGTGTTGGATATGAAATATAGAAGTATAGAAATTCAGAGGCTAAATAAAATTATATGTCTCTGCATATTTCTTGGTTTTCTTTTTCTACATTTTTTGCTGCTTTATGATCACCATTTGATTCTCAAGGTACTAGGGCAGAATTTAGTGTAGCATGTTTTGCAAGAGCTGTAAAATATGGAGCAAGTAATTTCCAACAGACATAATACCTCTAATAAAATAACAACCTACATATTTCTCAGCTGAAAATCTCAGAGCACTCAGATACATAAAGTGCCACAGATGTTTAGGAAAAAAAATACATCTAGGAAAATTGAAATATGAAAAGGTGGCATGATTAAAGCACAGCACTAGCAAAACCAGGAAAGTTCTTATTCCTGTCAACTTTTACAGCTTTCAAGGGCAAAACTCTGTATTGAGGCATACTTGAGAGGTACAAATCAAAGGTAAGACAATTATTTAAAAAAAATAAATAAAAAAAAAATCATAACAAATTCCAACATTTCCATCATCTGGGAACAACTCTTTTACTCCCGCAGCACAATCTGCTTATTGTTCTTTCCCCATTATCTACCCAGAAAATATAATATTGAGACACTGCATGCCAGCTGATCAATTCCATACACGTTTCTTAAAGGTAGGAATGTCTGACAAATACTTAACATTGTTAAGAAACCATGCTGAGGATGTTTTGCCATCAATGAATTTAGTAAGAGTTCATGTTGTCCAAGTTCCCTATTTGGAGGAGTGTTAAAGACTGCAAACTTGTCTTTATGCACATCTTTATACACCTCCTGTCGAGGAAGGATTTTTGTTGCAGTTCCTTATCCATAAAGTTTTAGCCTGAACTGCAGAACAATAATAACTTTTCTATGGCTGAGTCCTATTTGTTCCATGTACTCTATCTCCCTTTCCATAATGAAGATACTGTAGGAATTGTCTGCCTCAAAGTTGTGGGTTTCAGTGCATTACATTTTGGAAATAATTTAAAACAGAAGCCGTAGGATGGTTTGGAATTTATTGTTCCCCTATGCATCTGCAGCTATACTGATCAGAACTGCCCAGGCTAAGAAGGTCATGTTTTCTACTGGCTACCAGGGGCTAGACTTGAAAACTAAAATACTCTTCTTCACTGGTTCAATATAAATGCTTGCTTAAGTGTCTAGCTCAGATGTAGGAATTTATAAAAAAAAAAAAAATTCTATTTAAAGTTAGGTGAGACACATTGCACTGTTAACGTTGGACTTAAGTACCTGAAAAACTACATTAAATGGCCACGTTCTTTCTTAAATTAAGTGCTTGGAAACTAGGTGTTATGATCCGGTTATTAAAGCAATTAGAAATGCTTCTGTCCAAATTAAAGTACAAATGAGAGCAGATGCCAAAGTCAATAGTGTGGGGTTTATATAGGAGATGAAAGTGAGAGAGAGAAAATAAAACAGAAAGTGTATTGCCACTCCATGTAACCCAGTGGCATCCCATCAGTCCAGTTCTTCTGGTCTTCTCGGTGGTGAGGGTCCCACAAAACACAGAGTCCAGTGGATTAATACACATTCAGGAGGTGCCCAGGCACCTCCCCTGGCGGGGTGGGGAAGCTTCCCAGTCTCTCGCTGCATCACTTGAATCATGTGCAGTCCTCTGGTAATGGAAGGGCTCAGGAATGAGTTGGGGGGTGCTTTAGGATCTTTGATGGTTTATGACCCTTCTCAGCTGCCTCTCACCTGAATGTCCCGTGTGTACGTGGTCTTCCCCATGGTGAGGGGTGGGGAGGGGGGGGTTACTTCTTCGGTTTGGTGTGGAAAGATATTTCGCCATCACACATCCAAAACCCTAGGGCTGACTCTTAACACAGACACATTCTTCCCTGAGCCTTGTTTACTTCTCCTCAGACCTGAGGTGATCAGACAATAATGCTATCTCAGTTTCCCAGTCACAGTCCAAATTCCAGTCAGGAGGCACTGGGAAGCATGTGCTTCTGTGGCCACAGACAAACTGTTGCTTCCTTGCAGCTTGACAAAAGTCTTTCTATAAGTTTGACAATGTTTAAGACATTAGTAACATTCAATCCATCACACTAGGTGATACAACTAGCTACATCTGCTGCTGATTTTCAATACAGAAATTAAGGAGCATTGTCTGGCTCAGAAGTAGTATTTCCACTAAAATTATTTATGCTAATTCTTAGTTTTGATAAACTCCAACCTGTTGCTTTTTCAACCAGATCATCTTTAGCTGTGGTACCACAGACTTTGCAAAACTGTGCAAGTAGAAATATAAAATACTGGCAAATACCATTAGTACCTTCAGGAAAAGCATGGAAAACAAGGAAAGAGAGAGGCAAACTTGATGATATATATGTGCATATATGAGAACGAACATTTAGTTTTCTATGGTTTTAAAATACTGCAAAATAGTTCTGAGCTGTGTTGCAGTCCACCATAAGCAAGGAAGGATTCAACACAAGTAAGAACAAAATTCATAAAAAGCATCTCCTCTCCAAAATGGTGGGAATGAACAGATAAAATGGATACATTTTTGCCTATATTTCCAAAATATAGCAAAGATAAGCTGAAGCTGACTTTTGTAACAGGCCCTCCTCAATGAACATGACACTCAGCATAAAGTCAGAAGTAGTTTGGTTGATGCTTTACAGAGTATGCATCAACTCATCATGCTTGTCTTGTCTAACCTTAAATGGTTTAAGATTATAATAAGGAATTTCTAGCACTTCACACAAAAAGCACAGAGATAAAAATATCTGCCAAAATGCATCCTCATTATTTGCGTATTGTTGCCACTGAATAAATGCAGATATCTATAAATTAGAGACTGCTGGCTTGGGAGACTGAAAAATCAAAGTTCAAAACAAAAAGGTCAGTGATGGTCTTAGTTACCCAGGTTGGGCAGTCAGTTCTCCCCTGATATCACCCTCAAATAATGAGATCTCCTTTCATATGTGTATTCAGTCTCTGGATGGTTCTGAACCCTTCACCTGTGTTCCTGAAGTACAGACTGTGTGATGCTTAGGTGGGGTTATTTTCCAGGCTGTATTAAGTATCTTGTTGCATCACATCACTGTTTCCCTTTCTTGCTTAACTGTATCTTCTTGTCTTAGAGGAAAAGCAATCTGGGCAGTTCCTGGACAGTAGGTGAACATCAGTGAGCTGTTCATAGTTCTCAGGTCTCTCTTTTCAACCTGTGTCTGTACTTTCAAGGCCTTCACCCTTATCTCATGCTTCAACTTCACATTATAACAGGAGACACCTGTTATCATTTCAGTTCACGAAACAAGCTCGCATAGCAAGTTGGGACCAGCCCATACTGGGTCTTGTCTTGTGCAGTTTGCATACGGTACTGTTATCGTAAGGTACATCATGAAGCACATGTCTTGCTACTGACAGCTACCTTATTTGTACTGGAACACTGTGTACAAAAATAGGTTGTTTCCCATTATTCTGTATTACTGTGTTTATGTCAGTGTTCAAGGCATGCTGATATTAAGTAAATCCTTCTTAGCCTGGTGCTACTTTACAGGTACAAAAGGTCTGTGCTTGGGCTTCACTCTCAAGGTTGAAACATGGACAACCAGCAGGTCCGATCCTGCAGCTTTCTGTGGTCTCCATGGGAACAGTGGATATTCCTGCAGGGAAATTGCCCATTACCAGTTCAGAATTAAACCCTCCTGCCCATTAGCTGGAGAAGAAAGGGCAATGTTTGTGAAGCATGTGTTTCCCTTTTGAAAGTACAAGCTTTCAGAAGCCTTGCTGACAGTACACAAAGTGAAAAATATGGGTTTCAGGGCAGCAGATGACTCCAACACACCCATGCTCCAGGGAGGAAGCATCATGTTAGACAACACATGAAACAGCCACTGTTTGTGCTGATGCAATTTTCTTTTTTCAGCAAATCTAAATTGTTTTTAAACATAGTTACTTCTTGTTATTATCAAATAACAACAATTTACTTTGAAGCATCAGGATTTCCTTGAGAAGAAACTATTAGAGCAATTTTGTATAGTTTTCCCAGGTCTTTAAATCACCGATTAATGATGACACTGGTTTCTACTGTGCTTGCTCATTGGAAAAGTAGTTTAAGGACTGTGGGGCCATTAGTTTAAAATGTTTTCCACTAGGACTTAATCCCCATTCCAGGGTAATGGCACTGGCTCATGTCTGATGAAGATGAAGTGAGAAGTTGCTTTCTTGCCCTCTCAGGCCCCAGTGACCCAGGCAGGTTGCAAGAGCCATTCTGGTGTTTTTTCTTGCTGTAATGCATTGGGAAGAGCAGACAGGGATGAACGATGGAGTTTTTTCATAGATTTCCCATGTGGGAAGATACACACTAAACGCTGTGTTTGCACTCTTGGATTGCCTCTATGGATCTGAAAGAGTACTTAAGGCTTTCTGTGAGATGCCAAATATGCACTAACACAAGCCAACGCTGACTTCAGTTACTGAATCACTACTTATGCAAACCACCAGTAATGGGAAGTGTGTAAAGCATCAAATGAGAATATATTTACACCTGTGTCTGGTTTTCACCTAAAGAGCTGCCTTGTTAGGTGTATTCATGCAAGTCACTGGATTCCAGGGATAATCTTGCATCACTGTATGGTTCAAAAGTTAGAAAAATTGTCCATAACAACATGCAGTGTTTAGATTCTAAATTATGCAGCGTAGATTTTCTTGTTTGTGAAAAGCAACATATTAAAAAGTTGTGACCCTGTGTTATTTATGTTGTCCTATGTTCCTAATAAGGAAAAGGTTTCAAGGAAATTGAATAAATTCAGCTCTCTGTTATATTTTGTTTTACAAAACCATAGTAAGATAGGTGGATAAAAGTGGAAAGAATAAAGGTGCAATATTGACGTAATTTTATGTTAGACATTGAGTTCTGCTAACTGTAGGGAACAGTGGAAACAGCCAAAGGTTGTATCAGACTCTGGGTTATTTTGAAGCATCTTAGACATCATCATCCAGTGTCTGTCTTCAACTGTAGAAGCTGGTTTCTTGAGATTTTCATTATGAACTTGCAAGGACTATTCTGGAAGGTGGTAGCACAGAAGGACAAAGAGAAAAGAAGGGAGAAGCTTGAAACTCATGATCATTCTCAAACTGAAATATCAATACTCAGCCCACCATCTGAGCAGTCCTTCACATCAGCAGTCTCTTAAGGTTTGCTTAATCATTTTTTTTACATTCCAACTGAAAAATAATTTATATTTTTAAAGTTTTGTTTTCTTTATGCATAAAATTAATAATTGTTTTTATGTTAGCTTCTGCCTATAGCATTACCAGACAAATGGAAAGCAGTATCCCAGTTTGCCAGTCAATCACACCAATCTATATCACACTAACCTATAAGACAACTAGTATTCCCTATGTCAACTCTGACTTGATTTGATTCACTGTTTTCTTCTTCTGCATTAAAATCTCTCACACTTTCCCAAGAAAGAAAAAAAAAAGTAACTTTTAAAAAAGTAATATTAGACACCCAGCACTAATGTATTAGTTGTTGTAACATCAGTATTTTTCCACTTGTGATAGACATACTGCTATCAATTTATAGAATCACAGAATCACAAAGGTTGGAAAAGACCTCTAAGATCATCAAATTCTACATCTACCTTTTTTTTTAACATTTCCATGGATGGTGACTGCACCACTTCCCTGGGCAGCCTGTTCCAGTGCTTCACCACTCTTCCAGTAAAGAAATTTTTCCTGATATCCAACCTGAACTTCACCTTGTGCAACTTGAAGTCATGTCCCCTTGTTATATCTGCACAGTATATCCTGTTTTCAAGAGCTGAAAAATGTTACAGAAGAGTTTACTGTATTTAAACTGAATGGTAATATAGTCTTAAGGAATAACAAGATGTGGATATAAATAAAATAAAGATTTCCTTCCAAAGCAATTTTTTTCTTAAAAACTGAATTACTGTCCAACATTTACTCAGGAGGAATCAAAGACATCTGTTAAGAATTGTTATTTTTGTTGCTTCTAGTCTTCTCGTGCTACTTTTCTGAGTGGAAACATGAGAAAGCTTGATACTTAAATAAATTACAAAGAAATTAATTGTAAATCAGAGTAGGCATCATTATACAGAGTTAGAAATTACCCAGTTTACTGAGAATTAGTCTTCATAAAATGTGCTGTTGCTGCTCTTGTTGGTAAGTGAAAGCAAAGAATAATGCTCTGTAACACTAATTCAGTATATTCAGGAACTACCTAGCAAGAAATGGGGCCTCATTAAGGCATTGACAAAATTTGTAAGTACAGTTTTTTTCATAATTATGATGAAATAGGGTAGCGGTCAATCCAATATTGTTAATTGGTTAAGTAAAATTTATAGAATTGTGAGATCACCAAAATGACTCAGAGAAGTATTTAACACATTAATCTTACAAAGATGAGATTGTAAAAGTTAAAAGCAAGAAAAGAGTTGGGTGAACGGAACAGATATTGTTGGAGGGAAATCGAATTTTATCAGAGCACAAAAAATCTCTGAAGACATTACCAGTAATCAAATCCTACAGTTTCAGAAGGTTCAGTAATTCTTCTGTAAACCTTTGGCAGCCTAGCCAGTAGCACTAAGAACACCAGCACTTGACCCTTCCTCTCCCTTTTCTAAAGATCTAAAAATACCTCTCTTTTAAACCTCCTTTCACAGTAAGATTAAGTAAGCAAAGGATAGAATCCCCTAAGTATTGTTAATTCTCTTTTATTATTCACAGTATAGGAAAACTGTTAGAGCAAACCCAAGAACTATGGATTTTAACAGCTGTAAACCAAAGTTCAGAGTCATGCCCTGTGCATTTCCATGCTGCATATTACCAAATCATTACAGTAGGAGAACTATCCAGTATATATCCAGATATATGATATCCTCAGAGTTTACCCCTACCTGGTTCACTGTACAATTTTAGGCAGCGCAAAAGCTGGATATGTCATATTTATTTTAATTAAAGCCCTCTAATTGAAAATCTTACTGGCCTAAATGTGCTACTGATATATTTACTGGGGAGTTGGTACTCTGTCTTCATAAACACTAGATTAGATTCTGATGCAAGGAAATACTCTTTCATTTTTAGTTGGATCAATTCAGCTGACCAAACACCAAATTCAAGTCTACATGTATATTTATCACTGCTCTTCGTACAAGAAAGTTGCCAGGCTGAGTGAAATCCCTCTTCCAGGATGCAACCAGGAACTAAATGTTGTCTGTCCCCACTGAGTATCACCTAGATTGTCCTATTCTGCTGCAATAAAAAAGTAATCAAATGACACAGCAACTTGTTCACCACACTATTTGAATGCTAAGGTTCCAACAGAGTTAATCATCAAGGTTATGACAAAGATCTGTGGTCCTGCTGTAAGTACTAATAATGTGAGGCCCTATGCAATTTGCAGCTGTAAGAACCTGGACACCTA
The DNA here is from genome assembly GCA_013400415.1 of Scytalopus superciliaris. NCBI lineage: Eukaryota > Metazoa > Chordata > Aves > Passeriformes > Rhinocryptidae > Scytalopus > Scytalopus superciliaris. The sequence continues at coordinate 45,953 of VXBX01001175.1, forward strand.
CTTTCTCTGGATGCATCCCAAAAAGTTCCTGAGTGGTCTCACACATGTTTAGTGATGTTTTTTAGTGACTACAGTAACTGGAGTTCATCTGATGAGAGAATAAGTGTCTGAACCTACACTGAGAGTGGAAGGGGTAAACATTTTCTTCCCTGCAACCACTTCCTGCTATAAACAGGATTAAGAACTTGCACAGATGGATACCTTTGCAGGTTCCAGATACAGTGAGCTGGAAATTCTTGGACATCACTCAAGCAACCAGTCATCATCATTCCTCAACTGAACGCACATGTGTTTGCAGTTCACCTGTGTTTACACATTGTTATCATGAGGCTGAAGCAGATTACAGAAACTGGTCATTTAGATTAAGTTAAAGAACTTTCTTCTGTATTCCTTCTTGATGTCCCTGTAGACAGCTGTATATTTTGCTAAGATTCTGTCTCTCCTTAGAAAGAACATCCTATATTGGTTAAATTTTAAATGAATCCTCTTTCTTGTATGACTATAATGTTCCAGCTCCTCTTATGATGGTACCCATTCCCAGTGCTTTCTTGGAAGCTGCATGGCTGTCATAGCCCCATTGCAAAACTTGGCTTAGAGGACTTCATGTTCCTCTCATCTTCTACAGAATTCCCCTTGACATTCAACTTTTTGGTGTGAAGTAGGGTCCAGTATGAATAAATAAATAATGTGTCAGAAAATTATTCAGGATATTTACTATGATCCATCCTATTCTTTGTCATTTTCATTTGTTTGTTTCTTCCAGAGTGTCACCCTACTATTGTCTGATTCACCACACTTCTGGATTTTGTATGTGGGAATAGTGATTACCTACTTTTCTAGGCACACAGACCTACACTGGCCTCAACTGCAGAATCACAATCATTGTTATTCTCACTGGCCTCAACTGCAGAATCACAATCATTATTCTATCTGCAATACACAGCAGATATTCAAAGCAGGAGCAATCTCTTGGGTGACAAAGTTCAATCTGAAACAGAAGCTTGAACAAAATATGAACTGTTGCCTTTGAGTACACCATCATACTTAATCATCACTTAGTGGAAAATGTGCACTTGGTCCACTTCAGGCTGGAGATTGCAGTTCATCGCCTCAAAACTAGCTGTCATTCAGAAGACAAAGCATGAGCTAGTCATCTACAGTTCAAAACACAATTAAAGTACCAAAATCAGGGATGGGGTTTCAAGCTGTGACTTCCAGTCAGTCTCATGTGGGAGAATTCTCAAGTCCTCCCCCTTTTCCCCTTGAGGTTTAGAAGCCCTTCCTCCTGGCTGATCTAGATATGCTCTAGAAAGGAGATTCTAACAGCTTGACCTATGCATTGCAGATGCTGAGTGAGAAAAAGTAAAGCTGGTCTCAGAGATCAGCTCAATGATTGCCCTTGATTTTTTCCTGAGCTTGCCTCTGAATGACAATTTGATTATGCATAACTAACTTAAAGATTTTCATGAGCTGCAACTAACCTGCATGTTTCTTATTTTCTGAATACCTGACATGAAACCCCAGGGTCCGTTTTTCTCAAGTAGTGAGCATTTCCATCTGTGTACATTAGGAAGCCTTATATTTCACATTATGATTGCCATGAAAACGGTGCAAGGAAATTCCCCACCCCTCTCCATCTCTACCTTCTGCTCAACACCTCTGCACATTCTTCTGTCCCTTGCACCTGTTTTCTGTCAACACATGGAACTGAATCCTGGCCCTCTCCATTAGGTAATTTTCTGTTTCTCTGTACTAACTCCTTAAAACTTCACTGTCTTGCCTTCATAACATTCCTTGGACTTCCAGTTTCATGATAATCCCCTTATGATGGTCTGGCTTCTATCTGTTCAAATGTCATCAAATACCATCAGCAGCTCAGAGCAGGGACTTCTCCATCATTACATTAATCCTAAGGTGGACATCATCCAGAATTAGCCAATATCTGTGCTAATCACTTTGAGAGGATACAGAAGAGTACCTGGATATTGAGAGTGGGGGCAGGACAATAACCTTGGAGGAAAAAACCTCACTGACATAACATACACATTTCACCTGTGACTTGTTTCTCCAGACAGCACTTCCTGCTCTCCATTCCACAGGGACTAGCTTTGATGGACAGGATGAGATCAAAAACAAACCAGAAAGAATTGACAAAACAGCAAAGGCTAGCTGCAAACAGGAGATGATTTTCCTGGTATGGATCAGGTGATTTCAACATTTGTCAAAACACTGAGGAGACAGAGAGATGAACAGAGTTCCGCCTGGAACAGATATGTGCTAGGTATCTATTCCACACATTTAGTTCCATGCCAATGCAAACATTTTAAGGGAATATGCTTGGTCAAAGATGAATATGGCATATATGAGAAAGCTGGATTCTCTGATCCTGTCTAAATCATCAAATGGTCATCAGTTTTCCTTCCTTTCCTCCCTCCAGATATCTCCATGCAGCTCTAACAAATCTTGTTCTGCTTCTCCTTCCCAAATCCTCTTCCACGGAAACAGTGGGGGTGAGAGGCACATGGGGTGAAATTGATTTGAAAAGCATCTGCAAAGTCAACATTTCAGAATATTCTGTTGGGGAAAGCTATTTCTGCAGCAGTGGCTGGGAAGGGACAAAAAGTGCTGCCTCCCTGTGCCCCAGCCCCAGGACTGCCAGGGATCAGCAGCACACAGGGCTGACACTTGGCACCGAGCAGAGGGCATGCATGGGGAGCAGGGCCTTTATTTAGTGTCAGCTCTCAGCAGGTTGCTCCTGGGTCACAGCTGATTTCCTTGGAGTAGAATAGCTGCTGCAGGACCTGCTTGCTACTGCTGTGTTTTTGCCACTTCTCAAACACCTGTGGGGTCCTGCTACACATATCAAGGGAGATTTTGAGATCTCTTGTGGGGTCCTAGACCTCAGGTCACAGTGAGCTTGTGAAGGGTGACTGAAAAACCCAGATGAAAATCCATCAAATAAATATAAAACAAGATAGCAAACAAGCTTCCAAAGCCTTCTAAATCCAGCATTTTTCAGTAGAAAACTGTTGGCCAGAAAAACATCTCACCAGCTCCACTAAATTTACTTGTGTATGCTTCCCCAGCAGCTAAAGACCTTTTATTTTTTTTAATTTCTCTAAGAACCATGTTCAGAGGTTCAGCTAACAAGCAAATGCAAAAGCATAAAATGCTTTCTGTATTCCTGAAAAAAATCCTTGCACTGGTGTGCAAATTCAAAAAAAAAGAAGTGTCCCATTACCTCAAAAATTTAATCAACTCACTATACTCACAGCTGTAAAGGACTCAAATGATCACTATTTCACAGATGTGGCATTAAAATCTTATGTATTATTTCTGGTGTTTGCTTTATATATAAGGAACTTGACATTTTCGAAAGATCAGTCTCTTCAAAAAAGCCTTATACAATTTACAAATGGACAAATGGATCAGCTGAGATCTCCCTGTCCAGCAGCAAGAATGATCACATATTTTGCAGCAGACCCAATTCTAGAATAACACTGACTATTATAAACTACAGAAAAAACACACTTTGCTCCCAGTTAAAATGGGTTTTGAAGGTTTTCTTTCAAAACCACCCATTTCTTCATCTAAGATTATATGCTTCAGTGCATTGCAAGGTTCTCTGTTTTTCCATTCAGGAAGCAGAGGTTTTTTTTCTCCACCCCCA